>CAUYUJ010000581.1:242500-344399 GCA_963575745.1 Prorocentrum cordatum
ACTACTACTACCACTACCACTACGACCACTAGTACTACTACCTCTAGTACTTCTGTTACTACTACTACTACTACGACTACTACGACTACTACTACTGTTATCACCACTATTACTACTACTACTACTACTACTACTACTACTACTGCGACTTCTACTACTACTACTACTACTACTGCTACTACTACGATGACCTACTTCTACTAGTACTACTACTACTACTACGACTACGAAGCCGACTAGGACTACTATTACGATTGTTTTTCCACTTCTATTTCTGTCACTTTTGCGATTCCGATTAGTACTCTTACTACTACTACTAGTACTACGACTACTATTGCTATTAGTACTACTACTACCACTGCTGCTACCACCACTAGTACTACCAGTATTATTGCTACTACTATTATTATTTCGACTACTACTACACTTATAAGTTTTACGACTACTGCTACTACTATTACTAGTACTACGACTATTATTATTACTACTACTACTACAAGTACTCCTACCACTACTACGACTACTACTACGATTACCGCTACTACTACGACTACGGATACGGCTGCGGCTATGACAAGTCCGCCTGCTATTGCTGCCACTGCCACGACTACTACTACTACCACCACCACTACTACTACTACTACTACTACCACCACCACTACTACTACTACTACTGCTACTACTACTACTACTAGTACTACTACTGCCACTACTACTATCACTACTACTGCAACGGCTACTACTACTACTAGTACTACTACTACTACTACTACTACTACTACTACTACTACTACTACTACTAGTACTACTACTACTACTACTACTACTATTACTACTACTACTACTACTACTACTAACTGCACTTATTACTACTACTACTACTACTACTACTACTGGTACTACTACTACTACTACTACTACGCTTACTATTACTATTACTACCACTACTAATATTTTTAATTACTACTACGGCTACGACTACCACTACTACTACTACTACTACTACTATTACTACTACTACTACGACGACTACTACTACTATTACTACTTCTGCTGCTGCTGTAACTACTACAACTACTGCTACTGCTGTCACTACTACCACTACCACTACTATTATTATTAAAATTACGACTACTACTACTACGACGACTACTACTACGACTACTACTACTACTACTATTACTACTCTTACTACCACTACTACTACTACTACTACTACTACTACTACTTCTACTACTACTACTACTACTACTACAACTACTACTGCTAGTACTAGTACCAGTACCAGTAGTACTACTACTACTACTGCTGCTACTACTACTACTACTACCACCACTACGACTACTATTATTACTACTACACTACTACTACTACTACTACTACTACTACTACTACTACTACTACTACTACTACTACTACTACGACTACTACTACTACGACTACTACTACGACGACTACTACTACTCCTTTTACTACTACTACTTTGTCTACTACTGCTACTACTACTACTACTACTACTACTACTACTACGACTACTACTACCACCTACTGCTTCCACCTACTACTACGATTATCCGTAAGGGCTTCGCCCCATGCCGCCGGCCCCCTGTCTCGGATAATGGGAGATGCAAAGGCTCAATCATGAGGTCTGGGCGCTGCCGTGAAGCAGTGTCGGGACCTGTTTGTTTTTCGACCCTGACCCTCTGGATCTGCGTGAGGGGTGCCGCCGAATTTTAGAAATGTGGCAAATCCCATGTGGTTTTGGACCCTGACCCTGCCGATCTGCGTGAGGGGTGCCGTCGAATTTTAGAAATGTGGCACATCCCATGTGGTTTTGGACCCTGACTCTACGGATCTGCGTGAGGGGTGCCGCCGAATTTTAGAAATGTGGCAAATCCCATGTGGTTTTGGACCCTGACCCTGCCGATCTGCGTGAGGGGTGCCGTCGAATTTCAGAAATGTGGCACATCCTCCCGTGTTTTTGGATCCTGACCCCGCCGATCTGCGTGAGGGGTGCCAGCAAGTTTCAGAAATGTGGCAAATCCCCTTTGTGTTTTTGGACCCTGGCCCCCGCCGATCTGCGTGAGGGGTGCCAGCAAATTTCAGAAATGTCGCAAATCCCATTTTGTTTTGTACCCTGCCCCCGCCGATCTGCGTGAGGGGTGCCAGCAAATTTCAGAAATGTGGCAAATCCTCTTCGTGTGTTTGGACCCTGCCCCCGCCGATCTGCGTGAGGGGTGTAAGTTTTTACCCACTCCAGCAATTCAGAGCATACGCTCAGGGCGTGGTAAAAATGCCCGTTTTGAGCCTCCCCCCCTCGCGCGGTCCATCAACAAGGAACAGTAAGCAGCAAGAAGCAGAACTGCAACAGTAAGCAGCAAGAAGCAGAACTGTAACAGTGGAAACTGGAAGCTGCAACTGGTACACGAAACTGCGAACCTTCGGCCTACAGCCTGGTGGCCCCACAAGGGGGCCGGCGGATTCTTCTTCTTATTATTCTTACTGCTACTACTACGTTTATTATTAGAGGCAGGACGAAGAGATGAAGGACGGGGAGGCCCGCGTGGTCGTCATCGTAGTCGTCGTCGTTGTTGTCGTAGCGGTGGAGATTTGTTTCCTTCATTTTTGGGCGGGCGGGGTAATATGCTTGGGGGGTGTCCACCAAGGAGTAGTCCATTGTGGTCCACCCTACACGCGAAAGGAATTATCAGCATCATCTCACAAGGATAGCAATCTGAATCAGTGGTTGTGGTTGCAGTCGTGATTGTAATCGTGGTAACAATCGCGATTGGAATCGCGATTGTAGTCTCACTTGTAGTCGTAGTCGTCGTCGTGGTTGTTATCGTAATCGTAGTCGTAGTCTTTGTCGTAGGCGTAAGTGTCGTCGTTGTCTCGGCGGAGATCACTTTCCCGTCAGTCTTGGGCGGGTTGGATAATATTGTGGGGGTCTTTCTCCCAGGGCATAATGCTCCCGGGGCAACCCTGCGCGACGGAGGAATTTTGAGCACGTTCGTAAAAGGGAGGATAACATAGATCGACACATTATTTGCCGAAGTCGTTCCTCGCCATCTCCTATTTCATTTCGTCGTCGTCGTCGTTGTTGCGCGGCGGGTGCCGCGGAAAAATAACAATTTTCCATTATTGGTGGGGCCCCAGGCCGTCAACACTTACTTTCCATTATTGGAGGGGGTCTAAAAACTTACCGCGAGTACCCATCTTGGGAGTGCCAACAGATCTCGTGGGGCCCCGCCGTGTCGCCACCGCTGTACCCTCGGAATTCTATCAGCACGCAACCTGGGAGAGAACCTGGGCTTGTCTTTCCCCAAAGAAGGTTCAAAACACCCAGACCCCTTTCGGTCGTCCGACCTCGACCCCTCGAGTTCCTTCTCTGGTCGCCCCCTCCTCTCCAGGCCGCCCAAGTGGAGTCGAAACTGATGGGGTCGGTGGACTGCGCCGCCTCGCCGATCCGTCTCCACTGCACCGCTGATGCATCAGCGATGCATCGACGATGCGGCGCGATCCTCCGACCCCACCCCGTTCCCACACCTGCGGCGTCTCGTTTTTTCAGACGCGGGCCCAACCACGCTTTTGGTTTTGGTTTTTCATCCGGGGTCGTTTTACGGTCCCGGTCCCAGCATTGGCATGTACAGGCCAGAAACATGAAGAAATGGTCAGTTTTTTTTCCCCCGAGCCAGCTGGAGAGGCCAAAAGGTACCGATACCACCACTCCCCTGTCCTGCCCCGGGATGCGTTCTGACGAGGATTTCGAAGAGAACCAAGCAGTGGCGACGAGTGTGCTCCAAGACGAACAACGGTATCGTGAAGTGTCCCTCTGGCCGCCCTTCCTTTTTCGAGACGCAGACTGTCTGGGCCTGGGGTCTTGCATCCTCAGGAGCTCACGGGCTGCGAGGCGGACCAGCCCTCGGTCATGCTCCAAGCGAGGTGCAAGGCCCGCGGCGCGCCCTCTCCCGCTGGTGTGACAGCTGGCGTCGTGGGGAGCGCGGAAAGGGGCATGAGAACACAAGCTGAGGACGGGGGGGCAGGAGGATCCTTGGCGTCTCAGTTTCGCTAGCAGCGCTTGGCTCGAGGGCTCGCATACTACACTGCGAAGCCACAGCAGGAGAGCCCCACAGGGGCGAAGCGGGGGAGTCCGAGCCCGCCGATGAGGACGGCAGCGGAGGTGGCTCCGCCTTGGTTCGGGCCATCAGAAGGGGGCGGAGGAAGGGGCCTTTTCGCCGCCACGGCTGGACGCGGCTTGAAAACATGGTCGGTTTCGACGTGGGGACGGGGTCTTGGGACCGATGGGTGAGGAGGATGGGGAGGAGGAGTAGACGGAGGCGAATGTTTTGGGCGGCTTTACCTATCTGTCCCCACCCCAGTCAAAGGCAGGTCTTGTTGTATGGCCAGGGATCTGGCTCGTGCGAGCTATATTGTCCCACCTTCTGGTTGTATATCACGAGTCGCTCATCCTCCATAAGATTTGTTAGTACTTGAGGCTCAAGCATATAAGCGTACCAACTCTCGCCAGCCATGGAGCATGACACCAGTCGCATTGACACACCGTTGTTTTCATTGAGGCGCTTCTCTCCCATATCGCGGACGTTTGATAGAGAGGCATATTGATTGCATGGAGATCAGAGTCATAGATGTACCAACTCCGACAGAGTATCCATCCTGGCCGTAACACACATACGCGTCTGATACGTTATATTGAAAGTTACGTCGTCCTCACACGCGCATTTCTCCTCATCATCTAACGGCCGTCGGCCCGTGCCAGTGTAGTGGGTACGCAGTCTATCGGATGTTCGTTGGGATCTCGTGGGGGGCCTCTTGGAGGTCGTTGTGAGGCCTCTTGTGGGCCGTTTCGGGGCCTCTTGGGGCTTCTTTTGGCCCTCTTGGGCGCCTCTTGGGGGCCTCTTGGGGCCTCTCGAGGAACTGTTGGGGGCCTCTTGGGGTCTCTTGGGCGCCTCTTGGGGCCTCCTGGGGGGCTATTGGGGCGGAGTGCTCGGATGTTCGGTTCGTGCTCCCTCTTTTGGGGCTGTCTTGGGGCCCTCTTGGGCCGTCTTGGACACCTCTTGGGCCGTCTTGGGGCGCTCTTTTGCTGGTTTGGGGCCCTATTGGAGGCCTTTTGGGCTGTCTTGGCTAGGTCTTGAGGGTCCTGTTGGGCGTCGGAAGATCGAACAGGCTAGAACGCTAAAGTCTTTTCAAACCCTAGAACAAATAAATGATGCGTGCCTCTTGGGAGGCCTCTTGGAGCGTCTTGGAGGCCTCTTTGGCCATCTTGAGGCCATCTTACGCGTTTTGGGACGATCTTTCGGCGTCCAGGGGCCCTCTTGGACCGTCTTGAGGGCCTCGTGGGGCCCTCTTGGCCCGTCTTGGGGCCCTCTGGAGCTCAGAAATCACGCGCCACCACGCGGGAGAGCCCATGCAGTACGCGGGAAGCCCAAGGAGAATTCGCAATTTGGGATTCGGGCCCCGTAAAGACCCTTCAGGAGTGAGGATTGAAACTTAGAGGATGAGGGAAAAGGCTGTTTTATGTATCCCTTGATCCCAGATCCCCACATACCATGCCTCCCCGCCCGCCCGATTATGCAATAGTGTTGCTCACTTTCCTGGCCCAAGTGTAGCAATGCTGGCACTTGCCTGCGTGCTCGCGGGGGGCATTTTTGGTGTCTCTTGGGGCCTCTGGAGGCATCTTTAGGGCCACTTGTGCCGTGGGCGCCTGTGGCGGAGGTCATCTTTGCGGGAAGGGCTCGAAATATCAGTTCGGTTCGCCCTCGTGGGCCCCTCTTGCATGGGAGCATCTTGAACCATCTTCGGTGTCCATTCCTCCATCCCTGATCCCCCTGTCATACTTACCTCACCGTTCGCATTACTTCTGCAGCTTGCTTTGCTCGATCTCGAGCAGCTCGAGCCAGCACATGCCGAACTGTTAATCGAACTGGCCGCGGGCATGAGTCTCTCCGAGGCCATCACTGGCGCGCTCATCAAAGCGCTCGCGCAGGACATCGAGGCGGATGGGGTGCGTAGCCCGCAGCAGCTGGCGGAGTGGATAGCCCAGGAGGGCAAGGAGGGCCTCGCTCGCAGGATCGGGACGTTCTTCCGCAGCGACACCTTCTGCCACGCGCTCAACGACGTGGACATGCAGGCAGGCGTGTTCATCGACTACGCGAACTCGGGCTCCCTGGTGGGCATCAGGGCTGGACTGGAGGTGGGCCTGTCCCCGGACACGGCGGACGAGAAAGACGGAAGGAGTCAGGGGCAACCTTAGGTGGGGAAGGCTCCTCAGGGGGAGGGCGGATGCTCAGGGATGGCCAAGCGTACCCGAGAACAGACGTACCCTGGAGAGGGGGCCTCAGGGCCCATCTCGGGGCGCCCAACCGCTGCACTTTGGCGGCCACCGTGGCTGGAACCGTGGCCGCTGCGACACCTCACAGGGGGTACGTCGTCATGGGGGTACGTTTGGCCCTTTCCAAGATGCATCGACCCCCAACCTGCACAATGCTCGCCGATAGGGGCCGATGGCCCACCCCGCCCAGGAGCGTGCCGATCCCTCATCGGGGCTCTATCGCCGATCTGTCGGCGATGTATTGCCGATTCCAGCTCGATGCTTCCCCTCCTGAGCCGGTGCCCCCCTGACGTTCCCCCTCAAGGACGGTTTTGATGCGTTGCGCGCAAAGTGGGTCCTCCACGGCCGTCCAGTGCATCTCGGGCGGCGGCGGAAGCCGCGGCGATGGCTGCGGTCAAGACTATAGGTCCCAGACGTGATGGCGTCGTGAAAAACTCACGACGTGAAGTTGTTGGCAATTTCTCGGCCTCTGGGAGCCCTCGCTGGGCCGCTGGACCTTCAAAAATGACATGGGAAGAGAATTCGGCCCTGAGGGAAGGGTCGGGACTTCCGGAGACGGCGCATTCAGAAAAACCAGTCGTCGCATTTCTGGGGCTTCGAGGTTTTTAAGACGTTTTCGTCTGTTCTCGTTGATTTCGAATCTCCGATGTTTTCTGGCAGCTAAGCCTCGCCGAAAGTGTTCTAGAGCTTCTTTTTTCCGTGGCGATGACCGTCGTCACCGCGGGGGGGGGATAATTAGGGGCCAGTGACGTCACGTTTCGCGCTGGCGGCGTCTCGGAATGCTCAGGAATGACCGAGGACGGGTAGCAGCAGCATGTAGGTGGCGATCTAAGGCTCAAGGCCCCAAGTGCCCGCGCACAGGGCGCATTCAGACTTTTTTGCTGTCTCATCCTTCCTCCCCTCCAGCATAGTGATGGCTGGGCGCTGCGCCCTGTGCTTGCTGACGGCGTGGACGTGCCAGCATTACCTGGAGGCCTGTCGGGTCCGCTGTTCCTGGAGTGGTTCGAGCAGGAGACCCTCCGCCACTTCAATCTCGTCCAGGCCGCGACACAGACCCGGACGGACGGCGACGGCTTCGCGGTCGAATACCCGTCGGACTGGCGGTCGCTCGAGAATACCCTTCACAAGCTCGGCTACGCGCCGTCCGCGTCGGACCCGTGGCAGCAGTTGGGGTATGCAGCGCTGGAGGGCCCCGCGCCCACGGCCCAGGCCTTGCCCGCGCGGGAGCGCACGGCCGTACAACTGTGTGCTCTCAGTCGTCAGGCTGCCTGGCCTCCCGCCGACCAACAGGAGGCTGAGGCTGC
The DNA here is from genome assembly GCA_963575745.1 of Prorocentrum cordatum. Taxonomy (NCBI): domain Eukaryota; class Dinophyceae; order Prorocentrales; family Prorocentraceae; genus Prorocentrum; species Prorocentrum cordatum. The sequence continues at coordinate 250,154 of CAUYUJ010000581.1, forward strand.
TCTCGGCAGTTTCCAGAGGGCTGCCGCGGCCTGCACGGAGGAGCTGCCAGAGGTGCTCAAGGAGCGGCGCCGCCTCCGCGCCAGCACGCTCCCTCTCTGAAAGGAGCTCGGCTCGGAGGCACTCGCCGTAGTTCACCCAGTGGTCATTTCTGCTGGGTCCGGCCAAGGCTGGCGCCTACGACCGAGACCACACGCGGGCGTTGGCGACGATGCTCGAAAAAGGGGGACGAGGCCGCCTGGCAGACATTGGCTGGGCAGCACGTCGTCGCTTGGATACCCGAGGATGGCAACGCGACCGCACGCTGCCGGGCGGCGCTGCTACGCCGCATCTCTGCTGGCGCCCACCCAGCCTCCCTTCGGCTGCTGGCGCCGCTCCCGCTCTTCAATGGGGCACACGACGTCCAGCACATTCTCGATAACTGGTGGTCACCGCTGCTCGGGGACAAGTGGGCCTCGCTGGTCCGAGGCGTCGGTTCTCAGACGAGCCGCTGAGCCGCTGGGCATGGTCCTTCCTGGTCCTACCGCGCCACGGCACGTATGCATGGGGCTGGCGGTCTTCACCATCGCCTTCGCTGGAGCGTGCGACCCGCCCAGGATGCTGCAGCACAGGGCCCCCCTGCTGCAGATTGCGGATGTCAAGCCGATGTCTTCCGATATGAGGGCCGAGGACGTGATGAATTTCGCGATCCTCATGCGGGATCCCATCCTGCAGGACGCAACCTGGCGCTACCCCCGGCGTAGCCCTGCGCACGCCACAGAGATGCCGAGGGTAGTGATCGATGTCGTCCCTTCGGACCCTGATCGTCCAAACCATCCGACCACGCCTCCCCTCGACTACATTCTTCGGCGCACAGGCCTTGTACACAGCCACGGACGCCCTCATTTTGGACTTGGTCAGCGCGAAGGGGCTCCACCACTTCTGGCCGCTCTGCAGCCAGCTCCTGCTGCTGAGCTCCACGAAGGCCCTCCTCCTCACGGAGGCCAGCAACGACACGTGGGTGGCCGTGATGGACCAGGCGCTGCAGGCGGACGCTTCGACGGCAGCTACAGGGCTGCGCTGGAAGCCGTCCCGAGGCGGCCGCAAGGTGGCCACGCCTTCTGCGATTCCAGCGGCGCTGGCGGCCACTCGCAGGAAAGTTCACCGCACTCCCGCCGTCCTCGATCACCTCACGGAGGTCGCACTTCGTGGCGAATTGGGGCGTGAGGGCGCGGAGGTTATGAGAGTGCTGCTCGCGCACGCCGCTACGGCCACAGGCCTCGCGCTCCAGGAGAGCACGGGAGGGACATATTGAAGCACTACGAGTACGAGCATGTTCCTGCTGAGGTCCACGGCGGTGCAGGAGGACGTGTACGTGTTCTTCTTCCCGATGCTCAGGCCATGGCCCGCCTTCACGCTGCCCTGCGCGGGCCAGTTTATACAGGTGGGGCCCACAAAGGTGAGCGTGCAGGTGACGAACGACCAGTTCGACCTGGACTCGGGGGCGTGAAATGGAGCGCGGAGGCGGGCGTAGTGCCCTCCCGACTCCGCGATCCGAGGCACGCGCCTGACGGCGCGGTGCCGTCTGGAATTCACGTTTTGGATTGCACGGGCGAGGGGGGCATTCTCGTTGTCATTGTCATGCGGCTCCACCTGTCCGAGGACAGGCCGTGCCGAGGTGATCGTGGCCCTGATCGTTCTCTCCCTGGCATTTTTTGCAGCGTTCGGCAGCGACTTCAACGTTTTTCTTATTTTGTTTCGCCTTCGAGCTCTGAGTCGTTATTTCCTGTGGCGGCTGACTTCGCGGAACGCCTTCGTCCGCAGATCGGGCCCTTCGTCTTTCCAGTGGGCGCGGTCATCCCGTGCCAGTGCGACAGGCGCATCTTGCAGGCGGATGCCCCGGCGGGTGTCTTCCAGCAGCAGCGTCTCCGTCGAGCGCTCCGCGTGGACCCCCCCCGTGGCGCTCCCGCCCGGCCGGCTTTCCAAGCCGCCGCCGACTTCGTCCTCTTCGGACCGTCGGTCTGGCCATTTCTGGGGTGACGTGGTGATTGGTACATTGAATGCCCAGGCCCTTTTTGCGGCCTATTCTGCACGGCGTGATCAGAAAATGCGGCACGTCCAGCAGCTGATGCGCTCCGCGGACATCCTCCTCCTGATGGAGACTCGCGGGGCGGCCGGGGACTTTGCACTCTGCCGAGCTTTGCCTGGCTGTTCATGCTGGTGGTCCGTCGGCCCGACTACAGGGCGCTCCGGGGTGGGCATTGTCGAGCGCTCGACCTTCCTGGACCTCTTCGACTCCTCGCCAGTATGGTCAATGATATGGAGGGGTCGCGCGGCCAAGCTTTCGCTCCGAGGTGCAGCTGGCGCGCTGGATTCTGCGGTCGTCTATGGCCGCGCGGGATCGCACCTAACGGAGGCGGATATGTTCGACGTTCGCCCTTCGGAGCGCTCCCGGTGCCAGCCCTTCGCGGGGCTGCAGGCGCGCCTCCGCGCCCGGATCGCAAGTCGACTCGCCCCGTCTTCCAACGCCATCACCATGCTCGGCAGGGGCTTCAATTACGCTGCGGAGCCTAGTGGACGACGCGCGCTGGGTACGCAGCAGGGCGCAGGCGGACGGGGTATAGGGGGGCAGCGTCATTTTCAGTCTGGGACCGGGCGGCCTCTCAACTTGCATGAGATGCATCAGCCAGACATCGCATGCCTCGGCAATCTCGCGCTCCCGCATCGACAGGCTGCATCGTAATCAACATGTGTCCGAGCGGCTGGGCCGCCACCTATCGTGCCGCGCGCCCCCGTGGAAAGCAACCTCTCGGCGCGCCGAGCGGTCACTTTCGCCCGCCGTGCCCCGCGGCGCGCGCCAGCTTCGCAGCGACCTATCCCTGGGCGCGCTCTCCAGCATCCGGATTGCTCTCGGCGCGTGCATTTGGAGCATGGGGAGCTGTTGCGTCTTCATCCAGATGACGTCGGCATACAGAAGCTGGTGCACCTGAAGACGGCGATGCGAGTGGCGGGCTTCACCTCGCCGGGGAGTTGTCGAATTGCCCGCAGGCCGAGACGCTCGACGATCGGCTCGGGGCCAACGTCCGATTCCTACGCTCGTTCGAGCGGGGCCTCCCAGGAGGCGTCTCCTTCTGCGCGATGCGCTACCCGTATCTGCGGGGCCTGGTGGGCATCCCGTATGACTTCACAGGGGATGCGTCGAGCAAGTTGCAGCGCGTTCGGGGGCGCGCTCTCGAGTTGGCCCGCCCCCGCGCTCTGGGCGAGTTGGGCAAGTCTCATCGGGCCCTCCATGGCTCTAACCCTTTTTCAGGCCGCGAAGGCGCGGCCCGCAACAACGTGCTAATTTTCAGATTTCCGGCCAGGGCGATTCGCAACAATTCGCGCGGCGCAAGACGGGGGGGGGCGAGATCCACGCGACGCCGGAGGGCATGGCGGACGCTCTTCGCCAGCACTGGGCCGGGGTATTTCGGGCGCGGGGCATTGGCGAAGATGCGATGGCTGCTTGGCTGGGCGATGATGCCGAGTCGCGGCCTTTGTCGCGCCTCGCCCCGTTTCCCTCCAGAAGCTTCAGACTGCGGCAGAAGCGCAACGGGCTCGCCATCCGCAGCTCGAACCGTTCCGCGCCAGGGCCGGACGGCCCCCCTTTTCTGGCTTGGAGGCGGGTGGGAGGTTTGGCCGCGGAGGTGCTCTGCGCGACGTTCGGGGACATTTGCGGGGAGGACAGCGCTCGTCGGCTTCAGGAATTCGCCCTCGACTTCAACAGAAGATTGCTGTTCTTTACCCCCAAGGGCTCGCCAGAACGGACGGGGGATGGGGGGCAGTTCCACGGGGTCGCGCAGGCCAGGCCATTAAACGTGACGAACGCGGACAACAGGCACCTCGCGAACGCTGCGCGGTTGGGCATCGAAGACGCGGTCGCCGCCCGCATCTCCCCTGCCCAAAGGAGGTTCTTGCCCGGCCGCTCCATGCTCGCAAATATTGTTGACATTGATGAGGAGATGGCGAAGCAGTGCATCCACGAGTCCAGGGCATTCGCAATTTACTTCGACTTCGAGGCCGCCTTCCCGTCCATGGAGCACAAGTTCGCGTCGCGGCTTCTGCGGCATTTCGGCTGGCCAGCCTGGCCGGTCCGTTTCGCTTCGGCGTTGTATCAGGATAGTTTCTGCGACATCGCGGTGAATGGGTCGAGGTGCCAGGGGTTCGTGCTCGCCCGTGGCGCCCGGCAAGGCTGCCCGTTTTCGCCGCTACTATTCGCGGTCGCCGCGGATCTCTCGTTGCGCCGCGTGCAGCGTTGTGTCCCGGACGCAGTGGTCAGGGCATGCGCTGATGACCTGGCGCTCGTCGTGTTCAGGGCGGTCCTGCAACTGCCGCTCTTCCGCGGGCTGTTCAAAGAGTACGGCGAGTGTTCAGGTCTTCGCCTCCACTTGAAGAAAACAGTCCTCGCGCCTCTCTTCATGTACTCGGCGACGGAGCTCCGGGCGGAGATAGCTGCGCAGGCGCCTGCATGGGCAGCCATGGCGATCCAGGATCTGACGAAGTACCTCGGCTTTGTTCTGGGCCGTGGCGCCGACGAGGCGCCCTGGGCGGCCCCGCTCGCGAAAATTCTTGAGCGAGCGAGGACATGGGGAGGCGTGGGACTGAGGCTACTTTACACGTGCGAAGCATTTAGAGTGTTCATTGCCTCGGTGGTGATGTTCGCGGTCCAGCTCCGCCATCTCCCTTCCGCCCACAGCCTCACCGAGCGGCGGGTCTGCGCCCTGCCCCTCCCGGGCCCGGGCTCTCGGGCCCAGCTTATGGTTGCGACCCGTCTTCGGTCGCTGAACTTCCTGTGCGAGCTCCAGGACGTTCGCGTCGCTACAGTGGCGGCGCAGGCCCGGGTCTGCCACGTGGAGGACTCGTTGCAAGGTGGACTTCGCGCGCGTACTCGGGCAGCGCGTCTGCGCGAGTGTCTGCCGATGCGCGATGGGCCCGTCTTGCTGCCACCTGGGATCAGGCAGTGGCTGGACAATCGCTGATTGTTCGTCCTGGAGACTGCGGCAAACCAGGTGAACCAGATGGAGCACCGCTCAGGCTGGCCCCGGTCGCGCTCGGCCACTGCTGCCAAACTGGCTCGTCGCAAGGCGACTTGGCAGGCAGTGCGAGTCTGCGAGCTGGTCGCCGAGCGCCCATTCGCCCCGCTCGGCGCTTTTCTGGGTCGCCGTCTTGGCCACTGGCAAGCGGATGTTTTCCCAATGCGCGCGTGCGCCGCTTTCTCAAGCACGCGGAGGTCCCCAGTCGCATGTCGGCTCCTCTTTGTGTTTTTGCGGTCGCCCTCCGCACTGCTTTGGAACGGCCGGCTAACGGCCCGACGTTTCCAAGGGGTGGCGAGGTGTGTGTTTCGGATGCCGCGCAGGTGCTGACAGGATACAACACTACGCAGGGTGTGGCGTTTATCACCGGTGGAGCCGCGAATGCTGCGCCTTCGCGAGGCCTCCGACAGGCGATGCCTTAGGCTGCTTTTTGGGGCCGAGGGTTTCCACGTCCGTGGAGGGCGCAGCCGCGTATTTCACCAGCGAGGAGGCGCAAGCGCTTCGGGCGGTGAGTGTCTTCGCGCTGTGTAGTGCTCATCTTGCACTTCGGCATGGTGCAGTTGAACAGCACGACGTGGAGCATGTTTTCACTGCCGTCCGTGAGGCTTGCAAAGCTGGGCCCCTTAAGAGCCTGCGCGCTCGCTCGCGCCGGCGGCGCTGAGAGGGTTAGCCGCCTCTCGCTCCTTCCTCTTCCTCCCCTTTTTTTCCTTTGGGTGTTTTTTGTATTGTCGCCGTCGCCGCTGCGTTAGTTTGTAGAACCCTAGGTATAACTTATGTTCAACGCTGATTTGCCACGTTGCGTAGCAGAGATATCGCTCCGCTTCGATGAAGGCCCAGTTCCGGCCACTTAGATGCTAAGCTTTGTGAGTGTCATACCAGCAAGGGAAATACAAACATTTTGTTTGGATGGTGTTCTCCTAAGCAGTGACGAAAACCTGCCCCTGGTTTTAGCTCCGTCTGTGCATTGATCCTTCCCCCTTCCATCCTTTGTGCTTCTCTTGCTCCCCTCCTATTTTCCTCCTCCTTGTCCCCATCCATTATTATGGCCTGCCGTTGTGTTGGATGTATTAGCTTGGCCGTTGGGGTCACCTAGTGGGGATTATAACACAATGTTCGTGTCGCCGTCTGGCCGATACGTTTTAAAGTGGCTTCGTATTTGCGGACTCTGTCCTCATAGTGTCCTCATAAGATCGTTTCATTTTTAGTTGGGCGCTCCAGCGGTCCCCCTTCGTTCGAAGGAAGCTTCTGCAGGCAAGAAGTTGAGGTAGTTTGGATTATTCGGGTCGCTTTGGTGGCAGCCGAAAGTTTGAGGATTCGTTTGAATGAAGCTTCTGCAGGCAAGTCGTTGAGGTAGTTTGGGTTATTTGGATCGCTTTGGTGGTGGCCACAATTTTGAGCCAGAGTGGCTGTTTCAAGCGTGACCGTTTTGGTGCCGTGCACTTTCCCTTCGGGTGGCGATCTAGACCACAACGCCTGTGTACACCACAGCGCCTATGTACGCCACAGCAGCCGCGTGCAACGCCGCGCCGCGCCAGCGTGCACCACGCCGCCTGCGTACACCACAGCGCTTGTGTGCACCAGCCACGGCGCGCGCGTACACCACAACCGTGTGCAACACAGCGCACCACGATGCCTGCGTGCACCACAACGCCTGCGTAAACCACCTCGCCCGTGTGCACCACAGCAACCGCATGCAGCAGAACGCCATTGTTTTATATAGAAGTGTAGAAGGGAATCTTTCTGACAAAATGCAGCGCTTGTGGATTTCTCAGAAAACATGTTTTCATACAGGCTTTGGAAAGGAACGCTTATGGAAAAAGGAGGCGCCTCTGGAATCTACGAATCCTCCCGAGTCCCCCCCGCGTCATCCCAACTCGTGAATGAGTCCATGGAGGCGTGGGGCACTGCGGAGGCAATGCAGTAGGCGCTGTGGGATGGGGGCGCGAGCAGGGAAAAATATCGCATTGTATTATCAGCAGTCCCCTTGCTTGGCTTTTACAATTAAGAGTCTTAGGAAGGACGCGCGGATGTCCTTGGGGTACCGCTGCGTCCTTGTCTCAGCCCTCCCAGGTTCTGGCAACTCTTCCCAAAAGTGCCAACTTCGGTGTCCAAGGCCTTGGCTTCCTTACCGCCCGTCTTTACTATAGATTTCGATTGTTGCTGTGCGCGGCAGATCCTCACTTACGCGCTCCTTCTACTTGCCGTGCGCACGCAGGCACTGTGGTGTACACCAGCGTTGTGTTGCACGCGGATGCTGTGGTGTACACAGGCGGCGTGGTGTGCACAGGCGCTGCGTTGCATGCAAACATCCTTGTGCACACAGGCGCTACGTTGCAGACGGCTGCCGCGGTGTACACATTCACTGTGGTGTATACACAGGAGATGTGGTGCACGCAGGCACTGTGGTGTGCACAGGCGCTGCGTTGCACACGGCTGCTGCGGTATACACAAACCCTTTAGTGTACACGCGCGTCGTGGTGCACGCGAACATTGTGATGTACACAGGTGCTGTGGTGCAGAATGCCACCTATATGCTGGTCCCATTTGGTTCCGGCCATCCCTAGGCATTCTGGGACGCCGCCGGCGCGGAACGCACTTTGGGAGGGGGGCGCGGGGCCGGTGACGGCCGTTATCGCGGAAAATAAACAAACAGGCTTTTGGGGTGCCCGAGTCGTGCCGATCAGCCGTTGGAGAGCCGAGGTATGGCCCGAAAACCGGGGAGTGCCGACAGTACGGGGGTGCGGGCAGGAACGTTTGTTCAGCGTGTCGCTCAGCGGGCTCTTGCCCACGACGCTTCCATACCAGACAATCGCAACCACGTTCCCATTTCCAGGCGTCAACGCCCCGATCTTTTTCCAGGCCCCCCACCCCGCGGAGCGACGCGCCATCCGCTTGCAAAGCATAGCGGGGCCGCCGCTGCGACACGCTAATCAACAGTTTCTGACCGCAGGCTCATCCTCGCCTTTCACTTGGAAAAAAAGAAGGGTGAGTGCAGTTGGGGAGTAATGGTCGAAGAAGAACAAATGCATAAGCAGACTTTGTGGACTAGCGCTGGATCTCCCTCCCTGGTGCGCGGAGCGCGCCAGGGGCGGCGGTGGCGTCGCCGCCAGGGGGGTCCAGCGCCGACATGAGAAATCCGTGCGGACCTCCAAAACCTTTTATTTATTACTAACGACGTTGTCCTTATTTGTACGAGGATGACAGTACTTCAGGGGGGTGAAAGGGGGCACAATCCGAGAAGACCAAGCGGCACCGCAAGCCCTAGTCGGTTCTGAGCCTCGACACGTGCACCCTGCCACCCCGCTATTGTCGTCCCGACCAGTGGTGTCTGATTCACCTTCTCTCCGTGTCCCCCTCCCTCCCATCCTCATTCTCTCCACCCGTCCTCCTCCCCTGTGCCTTCGCCTCCTTTTCCTCCTCCCTCCTCCTCTGCCCTGATTTATTCTCTGCTAGAGCGTGTTTCTTCATTGTTTGGGGCATGGCGGGCGTCATGGCTCCCGCCGCCCCCCCCCCCCATGACGTACCGCTCCCCCCCCACTGCGCTCCGGGCATTGTTGCCGTGCGCATCGGGATACTCACTGGTGTCCGCATAGGAATCCGCATATAGGAGCCTGGTCCGTCGTCGTCGTCGTCGTCGTCGTTGTCTTTCATCGTTCGTCGTTCATCGTCGTCGTGCGCTGGGACGCGGCTGGAACCTGTTTTTTTATTCTGGGCCGATGACGGCAATCATTTGGGGGGGGTGGATGGGGCCGATGACGTCATGTTTCGGGCTTGCAGCGTCTGGGAATGACTGGGAATGACCGAGGACGGGTAGCAGCAGCATGTAGGTGGCGATCTGCACCACAACGCCTGTATACACCACAGTGCCAGCGTGCACCACAGCGCCTGTGTACACCACACCGCCTATGTACCCGACAGCAGCCGCTCGCAACACAGCGCCAGTGTGGGACACAGCGCCTGCGGGCACCATAGCGCTTGTGTACACCACAGCGCCTGCGTACACCACATCGGCCGTGTGCAACGCAGCACCAGTGTACATCACGATGCCTGCGTGCACTACAGCGCCTGCGTACACCACGGCGCCTGCGTGCACCAGAGCAACCGTGTGCAAGAGAGCACCACTGTTGTATATAGAAGGTCACAAGGAATATTCATGACAGACTGGAGCGCTTGTGGATTCTTTGGAAAGGAAGATGTAAGGAAAACGGAGCGCCGCTGGAATCTACGAGTCCTCCCGAGTCCGCCCGCATCATCGCTGAGATGCGCACGTGCGCTGTCGCGCCGACCCGCACGACAGGGGGAAGGGTGAGCGAGGACAAGAGGAGGAGGAGGAGGAGGAGGAGGAGGAGGAGGGGGAGGAGGAGGAGGAGGAGGGAAAGGAACAGGAGGAGGAGGAGGTGGAGGTGGAGGTGGAGGAGGAGGGAAAAACGTCCATTCTCTTATCAGCATTTCCTTGACGTGTTGTTTAGCTGTCCGAAGCAGATCTTCATGTACATGCTCCCTCTACATGTCCTGTGCACGCAGGCGGCGTGGTGTACACGAGCGCTGCGTTGCACGCGGTTGCTGTGGTGTACACAGGCGGCGTGGTGTGCACAGGGGCCGCGGTGCACGCAACATTTATGGTGCACACAGGCGCTGTGTTGCACATGGTTGCTGCGGTGTACACGTATGCTGTGGTGTACACCCGCGCTGTAGTGCACGCAAGCACTGTGGTGTACACAGGCGCTGCGTTGCACACGGCTGTTGCCGTGTACGCGGGCGTTTTGGTGTACTTGCGTGCTGTGGTGCACGCGAGCATTGTGGTGCACACATGCGCTGTGGGGCAGATAACCACCTACATGATGCTCGCGTCGTCGTCGTCACTCGTCGTTCGTCGCTCGTCGCTCATCGTCGTCGTGCGCTTGGGCGCGGCTGTGGTGCAGGAGCCACACGGCGGGGGGGGCGTAACGTCATACCCCCCCGCCCCCCCCCCATGATGACGCCAGTCATCGCAAAAAATAAAATAGAAGCTATCCTGCCCTTCCTCCCTCCCTCCCGCATCCTGCCCCTCTTCTCTCCTCCTGCTCCTCATTTGGAGTACTCAGGGGCACGGCCCCGAGCCGAACCATGGCAGCATTAAGCTCGTGCTGCACATCGCGAGCAACAACCTCACGAAAGAGCTCGGCGACTGGGTTCGCTAGTTCGCGGTCGGGTTGCAGGCGCAGGATGTCGAGGGCGTCGCGCACGCCGAGGAGTTCGCGGGGGCTGTCGGGTTACATGCCAGAGGGGGATCGGGTGATGGAGACGCGGGAGGACATGACCTGGCTTCGCTTGGACGTGCGCATTTTTCTTGGCAGACACCAGCAAGGGTCCTTCTGTGCGGGACATCTCGCGAGAAAGCATACGCGCGAAACCGAAACATGCACAGGGAATGGACGTCCGAGCGGTGGCGAGATGAGGTGCGAAGCCGAGTCGGTGCGCTCCTCTGGGTGCGACAGACGGCTGCGCAGGTGAGCCACCACCAGAAGGCGCCCCTCAGGCCTCCGAGAGGGTGCAAGGTGCAGGGGAAATGGAAGTCCCTTGCGCCGCGCAAGAAGTCCAAGAGCCGTCGCCTACCGGGTTGTCGCGTTGCTCGTCGTGGTCAGTGCGGGCGTAAGCGCGGGCGGCGGACAGACCCGCGCAACGGCCTCGCAGGAGGAGAGGAGGAGGCAGCCTGGAACAAGCTTCTGGTCAGGAAGGCCCTGGAGGAGGTGCCGTTGCTGTTTTTGTGGGTTACTACCGGCAGAAGGCCAAGGAGGTCGCGGTGCAGCTTCTTCGCGAGGCTGCGGAGGAGCCCGCCGAGTCCGAAGCGTTTGCGCGCAAATAAAACAGGAGGGTCAAACAAGAAGTCTCATCATGCGATCGTTTTCTTATTCATTGTTTTGCCGATCGGCGCAGGCCTTCGCCCCCCCCCTCCCCCCCGATGGAGTAGCTTTCGGGTTTTTGGCGCCTGCTTCGAGCAGGTGGAGTCTCTCGGATAGGACGCACTGTTGCAAACAGACGCATTAAGCAGACGCCCGGAGCCAGACCCCCCCCCCTTTCCCCCCCTTTGCCAATTGTCGAATCGCCGAGCAAGAAAACGCCCACCATCGGTGATGAAACGGAACCGCTGGTCAAGGTACGCGGAGGCGCGGAGAGGGCGTGCTGTGCCTTTTGCAGGTGACGCTGCGGACGCACACCAAAAAGCTCAGCCGAGGGCTGGAGGACACGCGTGAGGCGGTAGACTTCTTGGGCATGGGTGCGGGTGAAGGGCCGTCGAGGGCGGTCGGCAGTTCATCCAGCATTATGACAAGGAGGGTTGTGTCTTCCTTCTCCCCGCGAGTGGCGGGCCGCGCGTCCTCGCCCATCGCCCGGACCCAGGTGAATGCCTGAAGGGGTTGGAGTTCGTGTCGGAGGTACCGGTTGTCAAGGAATGGGGCACGACCGTAAAGTGCTGGTGGTGGTCTGCGGGCGGATCCACGGTGTCAACGCGGAGGCGTCCCATGTTTTGGGACATATGCAGGAAAAAAGGGTGCTCTTCGAAGGGGGGCGAGGACCGCGCCGCATTTTGTTTAGCAATACGGTCAAGTTCAACAAGCTGCCGATCAGCCCCGAGCAGCAGGGTCGAGGGTGTTCCCTCGCATGTCCAGAACGCGAAGGAAAACTTCAGCATCTAGACAAAGTATGTCTCCTGGGTTCGGCCCTTCCTGCCTGTGCGCGGGAGGGCGAGGTCCAAGTTGCTCTTGGCGCTTGCCGGGCGCCGTTTGGCTCGCGGGTTGTCTTTCCCCTTCGATCGCGGGATGCAAAGAGCAGGCTCCATTTTATGACTCCCCTTCTAGGTTTTGCGTCGGTCGGACTCAAAGCTCCTAGCTCGTAGCGTGATCCCCTCCTTTTCCTCCTCCTCCTCCTCTTCCTCTCGGGCCGGACAAAAAGGGGGGATAGGGAAAAGGGGGGTTACGAAATCTGCTGCATGCAGCTGGTTTCGGCCCCGCCGCCGTGCCCATTCCTCGATGCATGGGGGTCTCCGGCGCCGGGAGGCGCCGGGAAAATCAGCTACGCGATCTGATTCTCAATCCCCCCCTTTTGCTATCCCCTCCTCTCGCCCAGCACGATCCTCCTCTTCCTCCTCCTTCTCCTGCTCCTCCTCCTCCTCCTCGTTCCCCCTCCTCTCCCGCTCTTGTCCTCCATCCTTCCCCTTTCCTCCTTTCCCCTTCTCCACTCCCTTCCCTCCACTGGGGGCGGGCCTTGCCTCCTCGCCCCCCTTCTTCGAGTTCAGACAGGAGCTGGCAGGGGCCGGGTGCGGTGGAGCCGCGTCGGCATCGGCAGCGCCCCTGGTTAAGCTAGGGTGCCAGCTGCTGGAGGCCAGGTGCTGGCCGACAGAGCGTCCACGGCTGAGATTGTTCCCCGAAGCGGAAATCGCCCCCCCCCCCCCCCCCCACACACACACACACATACACACACATTCACACTCACACACACACACGCACTCTCACACACACACACACACACACACACACACACACACCCCGCCGCGGCCCACGTCGCCCCCGGACTTCCGGGCGCTGTTGGACGCGCGGGCGGACGTCTTCAAGCGGGCGCGAGACGGCACCACCGCGTTCCACGTCGCGTGCGAGGACCCGCCGGGTTCCTTCAGAGATCTTCGGAGGTCCTCGTTGCCCAAGCACGCTAAAGAAGGACAGCCACAACTGATCGGATTTCCTGGAGGCACCGTCGACATGGACACATTAGTGGTGATTGTTGTCGATTTGGCCGTGGGGTCCTGGTGATTGTTGGCATGCGCGAAACACGCGCAGCGTACCCTTGCGGGAAGGAAGAGGAGGAGGAGCAGGAGGAGGAGGAGGAGGAGGAATGGGAATGTCGAGGGTTGAGGATCGGAGGTTCTGGACGTCGTTGGATCCTTTCGGGTCGTGTCCGTCCATCCGCCCACGCCGCTGCCTGCGCGCGCCAGCAACTCCGCATGTCGGCCTCGCGCTCGAGTGGGGAAGTCCGCGTTGGTGGGCCTTTCAGAAGGCTCGGGAAGCCCCCCGCTGTCTGAAAAACTGATTTACCTCATCCTGTCCCAGAAACAGAGAAGTTGCCAGGAGGCGCGAGGGTTTCTGAGAGGGCCAGCCGCCTTTGAGAAGGTTTTCCCCCCTTGCGCTTCATCCCTGGATTCGCCGCAGAGGTTTTTCGTTGGTCAGACATTCGGCGTCTTGGAAAGCACGAGACGATGTGTGTTCATTATTTGTTTCTCGGGCCCTCGCCCTGTCCCGGGACCGACAAAAAGCAACTCGGGATGAACACCCAGCCTTGGGCAAATGGTCGGGACTTCGGGGGACCGCGATTTGAAAAGAGCAAGGCGTCGCATGGCTTGGGAGGTTCGGAGGTAATCGCTTGTCAAAACGCACCCCGGGAAAGGTGTAGGGAGTAGTGGTATTTGTTGTTGTGTTTTCCCATTTGACCCGAGAAACAAACTCGGGACGGCCAGTGTTTCTCCGTCCTCGGCCTCTGCAGGCCAGTTACATGGTCTAGGACAGCTACAACCAGTTCAGGACAGCTACAACCAGTTTCCTCCTTTCCAGGGCTCCCAGGCCGGTGGATAGACGGTCAAGGCGCTGAAAGGAGGACCACTTTGGGATGCAGCGGGGGGGGGGGCTCTGGTTTGCAGGCCGTTCTTTGGAGCTGGGTCGGGGAACCTCCTCGTGGCCCTTGCCAGAGACGCCCCTTCGTTCCTGCTCCCACGTGCCCCTTGGTACAGTCGGGACCGAGGTATGAGGTCGAGGTCGGCTCGGGGAGGGTACCCTCAAGTTCTCCGTGTTTGTTGGATGTCCTTGTGCATCCTGGGGGAAGGTACCCTTGGATGTTCTGTTTGTTCTGGCCGACGGAGGGTCTCGTGTTCATGGAGGATGTTACTCTAGCCTAGGTCCGGCTGTATCACGATGCGCGGGCCACAGGCGCGGCAGATGCACCCAGGGTGACTGGTACCGTGCCTCGGCCCCCCTTTGGAAGGAGGCGCGCGAGGCCGAGCTGGTGGAGCTGCTCGAGGCGTCAACCGCGTGGCCCGCCCTGCAGCCCTGCGACAACGAGGGGCGGTCGGCCATGGACGCCATGTTCAGGCCACGGGGGGGAGGGGGACAAGGAGGACGACGATGATAACGATACCGAGCACAACGGTCACACTGATAACGATAGCGATAACAAAGCTAACGACAACACATATAACAACGATAACAACGATAAGGATAACAACGGTCAAAGTGATCACAACGATACCGACATGTATCGTTGTTATCGTTGAGGAAGAGACCCTGACCTCCAACGTATCGAAAGTACAAGACAGAGGAGTTTCGTAGTTTTCGGCCCCTCGGGGACCACGCCGGCCTGTCAAAGAACGACTCAAGATGAGAAACCGACCCCGGGGAAAGGGCCCCTACTTCTGACGATCGGGCGGGTGGTAATGGGGGGTGACTTAGATGGACCCGGTGTTGACAAAAGCAAGATGCCGGATATTTGGGAAAGCGGAGCGGGACCGAGGACGGGCGAGGCGGGGGGCAATGGAGCAAGGGAAGAGGGCAACGGCGAGGAGGATCAGGGGCGAATAGCAAGAAGAGTGGAGGCAAGCCAAGGGGAAAGTGGGGGGCATGAGGATGTGCGATGATGATGATGATGATGAGGAGGAGGAGGAGGAGGAGGAGGAGGAGAGGGATGAGTGGAGGAGGAGGAGGGGGGAAGGGGTGAAGGGAGGAGGGGGAGGGGCGGGGGAGGGAGAGCTCCATCGTCGATGCTCGTCGATCGCTCGTTGAGCGTCGTTCTTCGGCCGTCGATCGTTCGACGGTCGATCGTCGATCGATCGATCGACTGACGATGGAGGGGTGGACGAGGAGGGGGAGGCGAAGGGGAGAGGAGGCGCCGCGAGGCCGCGCCCCCCGCGCGAGCGCCAGCGCGCGGCCGGCTGCCGTCTTCAGGAGACTGGGTCGTCCGAGCTGCTCCAGGGGGGCCGCCCCCTCCCCTCCTGGCAGGAGGGACAAAAACACACGGACACAGTGAATCGTCGATTCCCCAGGAACTATAGGAAAATATGGGAAGTGGGGGGGAAGATAAAACCCCCGAAAGGATTGGAAAACATTGGGAATCCTGTTATTTGTGTCGATTTATGTGTGTGTGTGTGTGTCCCAGGGCCCCTTCATCCTTTCGGGTAGGGGATCGACTACGAAGGGGCCGACGCTAAACCTCTCCCTCCCCCGCCCCTCCCCCTCCTCCCATCCCCCCTTCCCCCTCCTCCTCCACTCATCCCTCTCCTCCTTCTCCTCATCGCAAGTCCTCATGCCCCCCTCTTTCCCCGCGCTCGCCCCCATCTCCTTCTTGCTATTCGCCCCTGCTCCTCCTTAGCGTTGCCCTTTTCCCTCGCCCCATTGCCCCCCCGCCTCGCCCGTCGTTCCTCGTTCATCGGCCTTCCCAAACCTTCCCAAACTATCTGACGCCTTGCTTTTGTCAACACGGGGTCCCCAGAAATCCGGAGCCCTTCCCCAGGCCGGTTTTTTTCTTGCGTCGTTCTCTGACGGGCTGACGAGGTCCCTGAGGGGCCGAACGTTACGAATCGCCTCTGTCTTGTATTTTCAACACGGTGGAGGTCTGGGCACCCCCCCTTCTTGTCCCCTTCCCCCCCTTTCGAGTAGGGGATTGACTGCGTGATTTACCCCGCAATTGATTGTTCCGTCAGATCTAAGGAAACACGCAGAATGCTCCGTAGATCTACGGAGCAGTCTAGGCAGTTGTTTTCCATCCGAGGGGGAATCAGTTCTGGGCCAAATCAAGTCTGCAGTCGATCGCATACTCGATCCTTGCCGGGGCGGCGATGACCAGGGGGGGTTCCGAAGAGCGAGGGGGATTGATTCGTTCCAAAGCGTTCAGAGCGTCCTGGAGTGCTCTGGAACGGCTTCGGCGCCCGATGCATCCTCCAAACCCGCCGCATCTCAGCGATTTCCGATTTATATCGGTCCGATGTTGTCTCGACTCTGCCTTGGCCTTGGATGACCAGGGGTGGCCTGGATATGATGGTCGAAGCAATGCCATGAGATCCCCCTGGACTCCTTGGCCCCCTCTTCTTACTTATACTTCACGCTTCACGCTTCGCGTATCCCCACCAGCCCATTCAGAAACCCTGCCAATGAGAGAGCTGTCGGGCAAACGGACGAAGAGACACATCTAGGGAAACAAATCGAGCAACCAGAGTGAACCGAGAGATCTCTGGGAGCAAGGGGGTGGCTTTGGAAAGCCTCATCGGGCCAACCCTGGGGGCCGCGTGGGGGCGAGGGGAAGATGCGGAGGAGCAGGAGGAGGATGATGACGAGGAGGAGTAGGAGGACGAGGACGTGGATGAGGACGAGGACGAGGAGGACGAGGACTAGGATGAGGACGACGCGGACGAGGACTCATGGAACTATCTAGAGGTATTCATGCGGCTGCTGCTGCTGCTGCTGCTGTTGGTGCTCTCTGGGAGTTTGGGGGGCCCTCTTGGAACCCTCTTGGTAACCCTGGAAGGCTTCTTGGGATCATCTTGGAGGCCATCGATTACAGGATGGGGGGTCCCCAACTGATCTCCCCCTTCAGGAGCCCGCAACCCGCTTCTTTGAGCTCTCTTGGAGCGCTCTTGGAGCGGTCTTGGGCCCGTTTGGAACATTTTGGGAGCCATCTTGAGCCAGCTTGGGCTATCTGAGCCATCTTGGAGGTCATCTTGGGATCTCTGAGGCCGCTCGGGGGCCTCTCGGGGGGTCTCTAGGGTGTCTCTTGGGGCCCTCTTGGGACCCTCTTGGAGCCCTCTTGGGGCTCTCTTGGGGCTCTCTTGGGAGCCCTGGAGCGCCTCTTGGGGCCATCTTCGAGGCTATCGATCAAAGGAGGGAAGCTCCCGATCGAAGGTCTTGTTCTGGGGTTGCCCCGGGTCAGTACCCGCCCTGCCCTACCTGGTGGTGCCTGGCTGGACTTTGCTTTTGTTTCTTTTCGTGCGTTGCTGGCTGGTGCCATCACGGTGTTTCTCTCGCCGCGGTGGCAGCGGCAGGGCCTGCCCCGTATTCCCGCCCCGTCCTGCTTTGTCGGTGCCAGGCAAGGTTTCACCTTGTGTTTCTCTCGCCCAGCCTGTGTGCGCGGGTAAAAAAAAAAAACATCGAGCCTGCCCTTTTAGAGGTCGGCTTGAGTTATTGTTTTGTTTGACTCGGGGGTCTCGCCTTCCAGTGAGGTGACGTGCGGGCTGCATGTTGCGCTGCGGCAGATCCCCCCCAAACCCCTCCCTGGGTCCTGGGGCGGGGGGGGGATGCGAGCAGGGGGGGCGAGGGGCCCGCGCCGTGGAAACCACTAGGTAACCGCGAATGGTTTTTAATGTTGAGGACCCACCCACCCCAAATCTTTCGGCGGGGATTGCGAACACGTCCCTCCTCCTTCCCCTCCCTCCTCCTCCAGCTTCTCCTCCTCCTGCTCCTCCTCCTTCTCAGAAGCCTGTCTTCGTCGTCCAAAGCAGAAGCAAGTGGGGCCACCGCAGGAGCAGGTGGGGCGCTATCGAGTTCAATATTCCATACTCCATACTCAGGCTTGAAGAGCTGTGCGGTGGCCGCCGCGGGGGAATAAGTATTTCTTATTAGTATTGGGGCCTAAGCTGTCCACAAGCCCGCGGAACAATGAATTCATTTCCCATCATTTCCGGAGGTTCATTGAAGACCTCTCGGGCCACCGATACCGATACTCCCTTGGCCTCTCCCGTAGTGCATTCTGGCCAGAATTTCGAGGAGAACCCAGCGGTGGCGACGGGAGCCTCCCAGGAGGCCGAGGAAGGCGGAAACGAGCAAAGGGCAAGGATTAACGAATCCCGCAGCCGCGGGGCCCGCTCCCGAGGAGAGCGCATCGGAGCACGTCGCGACGGAGGCCTTGCTGGAGCGCCTGCGCGCGGCCGTTCGGATCGGGAGGTACGTCACGGGCAGGCTCCCGGGCGCCCACTGCCACGGGGAGGCGTTGCCCGCCTGCTACAGGCGGGGTGTGCCGTCGTTGTCGCCGCCGGCCGTCTTGACGGCAACCTCCATCGGGGCTCCAAGAGACTGGGGTCGATGCAAACGGGGGTCAGTCAGTTCGCTGGATCTTGCAGGATCCTGCAGGACGATGGGCGCACTGACCCGGGTTTGGGTGCAGGAGTTTGCAGGAGTTTGCAGGATTTTGCGCGGCTTGACCGACCCGGGTCTGGATTGACCCGGGTCAGAAGATCTCTTAGTCCACGGCCGCCAGAACAAACAGAACAAGAGATGCGTCGGGCGATCCCCTCGCGTCGTGAAGAAGTCACGATCGCGGGCGGCAGACATAGGCGTATCCGCGCCCTCGCGGGCTGGGTTCCGGGGCGCGATGATGCGACTGCGCGGTCGCACGGAATTGTCCCGCGCGGGGGGCATCCGCGAAGAAATGCCCCGTTTCCGCGGGGCTGCGGCCCATCGGGCCTGGCCCGCGAAGCCGCGGATATGGAGATGTGTGTTCGCCCACGACACGGCGGGAGGCTTTTCCATATTCTCGGCCTTGGGGGGGCTCTTGTCTCGCCTCGGAACCGTCAAACAACGATCGAGGATGCAAAGTTGGTCCGGGGTAATGGGTCGAGACCTGTGGAGCTCGACGTCATGAAACATCATAACGTTCCCCGCCGAAGTAACACGCAAAACATACCCCAGGCCCGGAAGAAAAGGCAGACTTCCCAATGTTCCTCCCCGTCCTTCTCGATCTTCCCCCCTCCGCATACATGTCTTGCTGCAAACAATGCGGCATTTCGATTTGGGTCCGAGTGATGGGGTCGGAGCATCGCACCGCGTCGCTGATGCATCAACGATGCGGTGCGATGTGGAGCACAGCCTCCACGTCGACGGTTCCGATGCATCGGCAATGCATCGGCAACGCTGCGCGTTCCTCCGACCCCATCTACTTGGACCCAATCGGGAGGTCCTTACGAAAACTTCGGCCCTTGTTCCTAACGGTGCTCACGCTTGCTGAACGGATGCCTACAGAGAGGCGCAGACGAGGCAGAGTAAACGGCGGCAGAGGCACGAGGATGTGGGCACACTGAGAGCACTTGCCTGATTGGTTCTTCCTTTCCGCTCCTGCCTCGTTCTCCCCATCCCTCATTCAGTAGGGGAAAAACACAGACACAACGAATCGCTGTTTCCCATGAAAAATATAGCAACATCTGGGAAGTGGGGGGGGGGGGAAAGATGAACGTCGAGAACATATAATGGGGGATCATGGGATGTGTGCCTATGTATCCGTGTGCCCCTGGGCCTCTTTTTCACTCCCTTCCTCTTTTCCCTCGTCCTCTCCCTGGGAGCGGCGCTCTGCGCACACCAGCGGCTCTGGCCGTGGGCCCGATGAAGCAACAACCTCACGTTGCCAGGTGGTTGACCGTACCTGCCCAGCAAGCAGCCTCAATGGTCCGGGGGGCCGAGCAGAAATTAGCATCCGATGCCGGCTAGACAGCTCAATATGGCCCCAAGACGTCCCCAAGAGGCCTCCCAGAGGCCTCTAGGAAGCCCAAGTCCTTCAAGCGCCTACGGGAAACAATGAGTTTCTGAAGACCTCGCCTCTTCTCTTCCGATGTGCCTCTGAGGCTTCAGGACGGTCCAGCAATTGCCCCACGGGAGCCCGAGAGCAGCAAGGACGCAGGAGATAGAAGAGAAAAACGAGAAGGGAGGGACAGCGGGCGGAAAGGAGGAACCAGAGGGAAGAGGAAGTAGAGAGGAGAGGAGACGGAACAGAGGTTGGGGAGGGCGAGTAGCGGCAGCATTGTGAATCCACATTTCAAAGGGTTCGAAGCATTTGCCAGACAGATTTGGCGATACGCACCCACTGTGTCGAGACGTTGCCCTGTGATGTGCCAGAACCTCAGCGCGCAAAGCGAGCGCGAAGTTCTCGTATCAGTTGACTGGGGACAGCATTTGTTCCCCTCTTGCCCCCCCCAAGCCTTCCCCTCTAACAGGAGTTTGGACGCTCCTGGGGCAGAAAAGGCGATAATGCCATGGTACAGCCAAATATCACGCCTTTCCCCCAGGGCAAGCGGGGGTCGGCGGAGTAGTGGGCGGATTAGTGGTCTCTGTCCTGCTGCGTCTGCTTATTCTTTGCCATTTGTCCAGGCTTCGAGGCGAGATATTGAGGGAGCATCCAGGATACTTGGGGACTAGCGGTTGCGTCGTGCAGGGCGGGCGAGGCAGGTCGGGAGTTCTTTTTTCAAATTGCTGGCTCAGGAACTAAACTGCTGGCTCAGTAACTAAACTTTCGGAGTTTGGGCCCCCCTTGGTGGCGCCTGGCGCCACCTTCTGGCGCGCTCCGCGCGCCGGTGACGCAGGGTCCAGCTGCTGACCACAAAATTTCGGAGGACCCTCGAAAGTTCATATGCGTCCCTATTATATTTCACACTTCTGCCCCTGCAGCAAGCGGGCGTTGTCGTCGCCGCCGCGTCCAGTGGGCAGGCGCGTGAGCTGTGGGCAGCCGCTGGTTCTTCCACCCCCGTCGACGTTGTCATCGTTGCTGCCGCTGCAGTCGCCGCCGCGGTTGGCGACGGCAGGCGGGCGTGGACTCCGGGCAGCCACCGCTTCTTCCCCCCGCCGTTCCGGCGCATGGTCATGCTGTTGCTGCTGCACTCGGCGCGGCCGTTGGCAGCGGAGAGCGGCGGGTCCGGCAGCAGCCTGTTGCCCGCGACCATTTGGCGGAAGATCTTTGGTTTCATGAGCCGAGATTGGGCGGCGGAACCCCAGGAGATCGGCGCTCAGGTGAGAAAGATTCAGTTGGGAAGTTGTCATGGCCAAGGGTGTCCCTATCTTTTCGCGCCATTTTGGAACATCTGGGGCCGTCTGGGCCTTGTGAGGGGTGCTCTGGAGACCATCTGAGCCTTCCCTGACATCCTGGAAGCACCTTGGGCCAGAGAAACCTTTGGCAACACCTGACTCAGCATCGTTCGTTCGATCCCCATCCCTATTGCGCCATGGTATATCAGCCCCAATATCCCCCCCCCAAGGTGGGGACAGGCCGCGCGAAACCCGAAGGGAGCAGCATGCATCCTTACCTATACGACCACCCTTCGGGTGATAAGGAGGTTGTGTGGGGGGGGGGAGAGGGGGGGGAACCAACACATGACTCAATCGATCTTACTATCGATCTCACTCAACGAGACACCACGGAACACCACGGGACACTTGTCGATCTCACTATCGATCTCACTAAACGGGACACCACGGGACGCCTCTCGATCTCACGATCGGTCTCACTATCGATATCACTATCGATCTCACTCAACGGGACACCGCGGGACACTTTGGGACACTACATCGATTTCACTATCGATCCCACTATCGATCTCACTCAACGGGACACCACGGGACACCTGTCGATCTCACTATCGATATCACTATCGATATCGTTATCGATCTCATTTTTTGGAACACCACGGGACACCACTGGACACCACGGTGCACCACATCGATATCACTATCGATCTCGTTATCGATCTCATTTTTTTGGAACACCACGGGACACCTGTCGATCTCATTATCGATCTCACTGTTTGGGATATCACGGGACACCTTGGGGCACCACATCGATCTCAGCATCGATCTCATGATCGATCTCACTATCGATCTCGCTCAACGGGACACCACGGGACACTTGTCGATCTCACTATCGATCTCAATTTTTGGGACACCACGGGGCACCACAGGACATCTCGGGGCACCACATCGATCTCACTATCGATCTCACTCAACGGGACACCACGGGACACCTCTCGATCTCACTATCGATCTCACTATCAATCTCACTTTTTTGGACACCACGAGACACTTCGGGGCACCATATCGATCTCACTATCGATCTCACTCAACGGGACACCACGGGACACCGCGGGACGCCGCGAGCCACCGCTGGACGGACGGACGGGCGGGCGGGGGAGACTCATTTGTCTTCCCTAGCAACGGCGGACATCACGGGACACCACGGGACACCGCGGGCCACCGCCAGACGGACAGACGGGCGGGCGGAGGATAATCATTTGTCTTGATTTCGCCCTGGCAACGGCGGACACCACGGGACACCGCGGGACACCGCGGGCCACCGCCGGGCGGACGGACGGGTGGGCGGGGGAGAATCATGTGTTTTCCCTAGCAACGGCGGACATCACGGGACACCACGGGGCACCGCGGGCCACCGCCGGACGGACAGACGGGCGGGCGGAGGATAATCATTTGTCTTGACTTCTCCCTAGCAACGGCGGGTTCATTCCTCTCGCGCGCCCACGCAGCTTCGCCTCGCCTGCTCGCACGACACGAACGAAACGAAACGATTTCCCGGTTGGGGGTCTCCGTTCATTTGCGATCCCACCCCCCAACTTCCGATCTATGGGGGTAAGTCGGTCAGTGGGGCCAAGGCCATGCCAGTGGGGACGGGGACCATGCTCAGAGACATATGCACCGATACCGATGCCGTCCCCTCGGCTTCGCCTTTGGAGGGCCTGCGGGCCTTCCTCCCCCCCCTCGTTATGAAAAATCGCAGCTGACGGTTTGTGGTAGGTTGCGGCCTCCTGGGGCTCTTACCGGGCCCGGGACGAAAAGCAGGTCCCGGGGAAGGGGTCCATACTTCCCAGGGTCCACTTTGCGTAACACACACAGCGCCAGAGTTGTTGGTGGCCGCGGCCCGGATCAGCCTCGAGCAGCGTGGTCTCCTTACCTGCCTGAAACAGATCACTATGTTTAAGATTGGCATCACCTTACCCCGGTGGATATTGTTTTTTATTCATTGAACCCGTAACGTCGTTACTGGGGGATCGACCCCCCACCCCCGTAACAGTAACGAACGAACCGGGGGGGAGGTGGGCCGCATGTCGGACCAATCCCAACCGATTGGTACCAATTGCAACCGACTTGGTGGTACCAATTATTACCAACCACCTTGAGCCGACAATAGGGTTCTATGTGTACAGCATTTGAAGACGATTCATCTTCAGTACACTTGTTGGGAATTGGCATCAGTTTATTTAATCGCTTCTCTCACTCCGCCGGCCCGTATTGTGCCATCGCAGGCGTTTGCCTGCGCGTTCGTGGCCGCTTGGAGGCCGTTTGTGGGCCCCTTGGCGCTTCTTTTTGGGCCTCGTGGTGGTATTTCTGGGGCCTCCTGGGGCGTCACGGGGGCCTCTTAGGGGGCCTCTTGGGGTTCTTTTGGGGCCTCTCGGGGGCCTCTTGGGGGCTTCTTCGGGGCCGCTTACCAGGGAACCTCTCTGCGCCTGGAGCTCGAAATGTCCGTTCGGGCCCCTCGTCTGGGCCCGCTCTTGGAGCCGTCTTGGGAGCCTCTTCGGCCATCTTGGAGGCCTCTGGGACTGTATTGGGGCCCTCTGGGGCCGCTTTGGGCGCTCTTAGAGGCCTCTTGGACCGTGTTGAGGTGAACCTGGAAACCTCTTGGGTCGTCTTGGAGCGCGGGTGGGCCGAAAAGGCGAGAACGCCAGAAACCCTCACAAATGTAAGTCAAATCGCTAAGTTTTGCCTCTGTGGGTCCTCTTGGGAGGTCTCTTGGAGGTCTCTTGGGGCGTTTTGACGGCGCTTCTGGGCTGCTTGGAGGCCATCTTTGGCGTTTTGGACCGCTCTTGGACCGTCTCGGACAAGGTTGTGCTCTCTTGAAGGCCACTTGCTTGAAGCGCTCCTGGAGCGCTCTTGGGAGCCTGGCCAGGACCTGCCCGGGACCTGCCCGGGACCTGCCCGGGACCTGCCCGGGACCTTGCCGGGACCTTGCCTGGACTTTTGCCGAGGCTTGCCGGGACCTTGCCCGAAAATTTTTCGTAGGGACCCCCAGGGGCGGCCCCGCGCGCGCGAACCAGAAATATTGTTAACCAGTTACCGGAGACCTTAGCACGCCTTTGGCCCGTTGGGCCGGAGAATTTTCTGACATCTGGGAGCTGTGTTGTATTGTGCTGAAACTAAGCAGTGGGGGTCAATGCAACTGGAGCTTTACGGCTGGCGTATGAGATCGTTGTTGTTTCGTGCGACAGTTGCGTAAAGCCTCGCGTTCCGTTGCTATCATGTAAGAGCTTCGGGAATTTCATCAGCGACCAGTACAACTCTTACGCACAATGAAGTGTGGATATCCATGAGAAATCCAGAACTCGTAATGAGAAGCCCATCGTGCATATATGAGCGTGTTGAATGTAAATTGAAACCAAAAGGCAGACTTCCTGTACGCAAACGGCAAAAAAGAGCTGCTACCAGCGTCCAGCAACATGATAAAGCAGCTTACTTGTGAGTTATAACGTATGTGTAATGGGAACATCGTCTCCCGCATGTCTCTGCAGCACCCCATGCGCTCTTCATTTGGAATGTGATAGGACATGCGCCAGCCACAGCCTTCCAACGACATAGTGAGTCTTCTATGTGCTTTCAATACGACTTCAGTTGGAAACTCGCTTGCCACAGCATCCCGATGAATACATTCCCGCTGAATGTTTCTCCACGTTCGCCGAATATCCCTGATAATCACACCCGGGGGATAATCATGTTCGGGGTCGGGGGGCGATGCGTAATTCTCGTCCAAGTAACTCGTATGCGCGGAGATGGGGATGGATGTTTTCTTTGGGGGCCTCGGAATTCGCGTGTGCGGATGCGAGTCTCTACTTAAAAAGTTACGGCCTCGAGACTCTCGGCCCGCAGCACTTCGGCGTTTCCCGTCAGAGGCCTTGAGCTCGCCCCGCGCTTGGAGGTCCTTGGCGGAACGCGCCCAGAAACATCTTGCGAACAGTCTCGAAATGTGCGCCCATGCAGCCTCGGCACCCCTTGGGGCCGTCCTTGTTGGCCAGAGCCTCCTCGAGGGTCTTGTGTTTGGGCTCCTAGTTTCCCCAGAGATAACGAAGTTCGGCCTCGCCGCCCCTTTCTCCCGAGCAACTCAGTGAGGCCCGTTGGGCGGCGCCCATGCGCAGGCTCGGGTTAGTTGCCGCGGGCGGCTGACCCGCGCTCCTGCGGAGTGCTATCCTCCTCCTCCTTCACCTCCTCTCCCTCGTCGACCTATTTCTTCTACCCCTCCTCCCGCCTCCACCCCAATCTCACCCTCCTCCTCCTCAGGAAGCCATCAGAACTCCATCAGGAACCCATCAGGCACCCTGAGGAATCCACCAGGAATCCACAGGAATACTCTGAATGTTATCAAGACTCCGTCAGGAACCCATCCCAAATCCAACCAGAATCCGTCAGGAATAAATCAGGAAGCCGTAAGGATACCTCAGGTTCACGAGTACCCCAGGAATCACGAGGAACTCCTGCGGAACTTCGGAGGAATCCTCAGGAATCGCGAGGGATGCTTGAGGAATGCTCAAGGATCACAAGAAGTTCGTGAGGAATCTTCAGGGGTCTCGAGAGAACATCGGAGGAACCTGTTTCGGATCATCTAAGAACCCTCAAAAGAGCTCCCAGAACGGTTGGAGTTCGTACAAATTGGTTGAGATTGGTATCGTTGGAATCCATCTCAGTTGGTTGTGATTTGTCCTTTGTCCCTTTTTCGGGGGCGCCCCCCCCAAAAAAAAAACATGTATAGCGCCGTGCTCACTGCCATGGCGTGGTGCTGACAGGCATTGGAGGGCCCCCATGAACGCTCAAGAATCCGCATCGCGAAGGTTTTGGACGTTCTTCAAATCATATGTTGTGTCGGTCGTTCACGCAGCGTTTTCTCGTCGTAAAGTTGCAGCCTTGGCACTTGCAGCACGCTTCCCGTTGAGATTCCCTTCGATGTGTTCGCGCAAGGCCGAGTGGCGATTATGCGCGGCATTGCCCGTTTGACACGACGCGCGCGCGGTGTTCAGGGTAGTTCGCAGTAGTAGCAATGTGGTCGATGCGGCATTTCAGCAGTTTGTTTTTGGCGGACCGTGACGCCCTGTTCGCTTGCCAGCTGCGCGTATCCTGCATGGGCGGATTGCCCCCGCGCAGTGATGCTTTGCGCGGGGTGACTGCGCCGATTTTGCGCGACGATGGGCTCATCCATGCGGGCAGAACGCCTCTGCGTGAAGACGCTTCCTGTGACGTCTAGCATGCCGCCAGCCGCCACATTTGTTTCCTCTGGGCGCCCGGGCCCCCCGCCTTCTTTCAATTCCTGGCCGCGCGCCCGAAACGTGTAATGCTTTTACGTTTTGTTTGTCCAGCGTTTGCGTTGGCCACGGTTTCCAGGACGTTGATCATTTGTTGCCCGCCTCTCGCCCGACCTCTTGTTTTTTGCCCCCCCCCCCCCCCCCCCCCAATTCGCATTGCGCGGTCGTTTTGGCTTATCCACTGCGCGCATCTCGAAGCAGAGGATCCGGTCGGCCCGTGGAGGGCGCGGCTTCTCCGGAGCGAGCGAAGGACGTACACGTGCATAAATCCACGCTGGTCTCGAGAGTGCGCCTCGCGCGAGTTTTCGTATCACGCGGCCGGTCTCGCGGATCGAGTGGCCGTGTTCATGTGCATGGTTGGTCGCGTAGGTCTTTTCTGGGTTCCCCAATTTCGTTGACAACTCATGCGCACTGCGGTTGCGCGTGGAGAAGAGGGCGTCTTCGTTATTCCGAGCTGCTCGCGGCAAGCCCCCCGCGCCGCGATTGCGCAATTTTCGGCGTGGCGAGTTTTCGAACTCTCACTAAGAAGCCCATACCACGAAAAACGATCGCCGCCCATACCATGCAATGGACGCAACATGGGACATGTTCATCCGCGTCGTTTCGGGGCGCACTCCTTCATTTTTTTCGTCGTGTTGTTCCCTCCCTCAGTCCCCCCGTTGTCACTCCTACCCTTCTTTCACTCTTGACCCTTCTTTCACTCTTGTTATTGTTATGCTTGCCTCTCTTGGGGCTCCCACGTGGCACTCTTGGACCGTCTTGGGCTTGTCCTGGGGTCCTGTTGGGTTATCTTGGGGGCTTATTGGGAAACTCTTGCGCGGTCTTTTCTCTCGAACACTTCGGGGCAATCGTGGGCCGTCGTGAGCTCCTTTGGTGGTCTGTTGGTTCCGTCTGGGTTCGCGCCCGCCTCCATGACGGTTTTCTCGTCTCGCTCGCGGATTACCGCAAGCAGTGCAGCCGCGGCGGCGACGGCAGCAGAGTCGCGTTCAAGTCTCGGCAGGACAGTTGTTTCGCGTTTCCACGCGGGGGGGCTGGTTGGGCGCCTCCGGCGGCCATGCCGGGACGTGTGAATTTTGGACCCCCCGCTCCAAGAAAGCACTGTGGACGTAAGAAACTTTGGATTCTTAAACGCATCCCACCCGGGGAGCCTCCATGGTCCCTAAGCACGAGACATTTGCCGATCTATACAATTTAAGAAGGAGCTCCAGGTGTCCCAAGAGGTAAGGTCGTTATTTGTGTGCCCGGCGGGCCTTTGTTGGGTCCTCGGCTGTCAAGGTCCCACAGTTCTCGCAGGCCCCACAGGTCCAACAGGTCCCACAGGTCCCGCGGGTCTAACCGGCCCCGCAGGGGCCACAGGTCAGGTCCCACATATCCCACGGGTCTCGCACGTTTCGCATGTCCCACAAGTTCCACAGGTCCCACAAGTGCCACGGGTCCTACAAGTCCCCCAGGTCCCACAGTTGTCGCAAGTTCCGCAGGTCCCATGGGTCCCACGGGTCCCGTATGTCCGACAAGTTTCATAGGCGCCGCAGGCCTCGCAGGTCTCGCGGGTCTTGCAGGCCCCACAAACGTCCCACACGTCTCGTATGCCCCATGATTGTTGCAGGTCCCACGTGGCCCACGGCTCCCACAACGCCCACAGATCCAACAGGCTCCGCAGGTCTCGCAGGTCTCGTTGGCCACACAGGTCCCACAGGACTCACAGATCCCACAAGTCCAAAGTTTCCAAAGGATTTTGCACGCCCCGCAGTTCCCATAGTTTGCCCCCAGTGGTTCCGCAGGTCCCACAGGTCCTACATGTCCCACGGGTCCCACAGGTCCCACGGGTCCCACAGGTCCCACAGGTCCCGCAGATCCCACAGGTCCCGCAGATCCCACAGGTCTCGCAGATCCCATAAGGTCTCACAGGTCACGCAGGTCCCGCAGGTGCAGGTCCCGTAGGTCCCAAAGCTCCAACAAGTTCGCTGGTCTCGCAGGTCCCATAAGTCCCACAATCCCTGGAGGTCTCGCAGGTCCCACAGGTCCTTCATGCCACGTTTGCTGTTATCAGGGTACTGCCTCTGGTCGCTCCATAAGCATCCAGAGGCATCCAGAGACCACCTGAGGCCTCCTGAGACATCTAGAGGCCTTCAGAGGCGGCCGTCGTCGTCGTCGTCGTCGTCGTCGTCGTCGTCGTCGTCGTCGTCGTCGTCGTCGTCGTCGTCGTCGTCGGTCGTTCTCGTCTTCGTCGTCCTCGTCGTCGTATCTAGCGGCCTCGGAGGTCCTCCAGATGCCTCCAGAGGCCTCCGGAGATCCAATGAAGCCTCCGGAGACTTCTAGAGACCTTGCGAGGATGCCGTCGTCGTCCTCGCCCTCGTCCTCGTCCTCGTCGTTGTCGTCGTCCGGCGCCCAAGCCCCCCCCAGTGTGGCCCGACCACGTTACGGTTATCCCCCCACGGGGGCCCGGGGCCCGACCCCCCACCCGTAACGGGCGTTACGGGGGGGATACAAAAAACAATATCGTGCCGAATTACGGGGGGGGGTAAAAGAAACAATCTCGTGCCGAATTCAATGAGTCCCTAAGATTCTGAGGGCGCACCCGT
This sequence comes from Prorocentrum cordatum, assembly GCA_963575745.1. Classification (NCBI taxonomy): domain Eukaryota; class Dinophyceae; order Prorocentrales; family Prorocentraceae; genus Prorocentrum; species Prorocentrum cordatum. The sequence goes on from CAUYUJ010000581.1 coordinate 278,900, forward strand.
GTTGGAGCAATGTTTCCTCACCTTTGCATGCACATGATATGTAGTCAGTTCGTCTCAGAAGTGCCCCGCAAGTGACGAAACGTTGGTCCGACACCGACAGCATACTTCCATCAGAGTGCTTTCGTCGGCTGGCCCGATGGTCTGAATTCGAACGAAGACTGTGAGCCCCCTCAGCTCGTCAACCTCAGGGACAGGGACGAGCTCGAAGCGGGTCATCGGCGCCTTTCCTCACCACCCACCGAACCACCCCAACCCAACCCGAAGGCCCCAGCTTGCTCTCCATTCCCAGTGGGGGGTGGGTCGCGGGGAGCTTTGAAAAAGCGCATTCGAAACCCGTGCCCCTACCCCCCCCCCCCCCCAGACACGCAATGTGGGTCTGCGGGTTAGGTCGGGGTGGTCGTCTGGCAGGCAGTCATTTCTTGCCTCGCCAGCCCAGGTTTGGGGTGCTCGAACTGATGCCACCGGGGCCCGCGCCCTCCTGGAGCGCCCGCCTTCTGCCCCGAGTGCGGGCACGGGCGCCCCCTCCCTGATTGTCCTCCTCCTCATCATCATCCTCATCCTCATCCCTCCTCCCTCCTCCCTCCTCCCTCCTCCTTCCTCTTCCCCCTCCTCCTCCTCCTCCTCCTCCCTCCCCCCCCCTCCCTCCTCCCTCCTCCCTCTCCTCCTCCTCCCCCCCCTCCTCCTCCTCCTCCTCCTCCTCCTCCTCCTCCTCCTCCTCCTCCTCCTCCTCCTCCCTGTCCTCGTCGCCTTGTCACCCCCCTTTCACCCCCCTTCCCTCTGCTCCCTGTCCTGTCTGCTCCAGGCCAATCCGCCAATGAAGTGTAAGGGTGCGCTCCTTGCCCGATTCGAGTCCGACTCTGCCCCCGCCCCCCGCCCCAGCGCCGCAGAGGACTCGGAGGACGCCGACATCCACTTCTAAGCTCAGGGGCAACGTTAGTGGGTAACAGGCCGTGGGGGGGGGGGAAGCATCGACCCCCAGTCGCCAAGTTCTCGCCGATGGGGGCCATAACTATAGCCCACCCGGCCCAGGAGCGTTCGGTGTCGCGATCGAGGGCCCATCAACGACCTATCGGCCACGTATCGCCGATTCCAACTCGATGGTTCCCCCCTGAGCCAGTCACACCCTACGTTGCCCCTACGTGCTGCCAGCACGGGCGGATCACGGCTGCCGCCTCGGCGTTTTCTCGCGGCTGTTGCCCGAGCACCTTGCCCGACGTTCGCCACATTGGGCGCGGCGTGGCGCGGTTCGTGGCCACTGCCTTCCTTGTGCTCCACGTGTTGTTGCCGCCCGTTTCTGCTGTCGCATGTGCCTGCTGTATCGTCCTTGTCCCCCGCCTCCCACCCAATCTCTCTCCTCGCCCACCTGCGAAGCTACCTGCTCCTCCTCGCTACTCTTCCCTCGCTGCTCGTATCGTGTTTTGGGGGCGCCTTGGCGGTGCTCATCTGATCCGATGTTCTCTTCATCCTGTCTGTCCTCTGCTCACCCCTATTCCTTCCCTCGTTCCCCAATCCTTCTCCCACCCCCATCTCTACCCCATCCTCTTCTTGCCCTGCCCCCCTTCCCCTACTCCTGACTCTCCTTCCTCCCTTGCCCTCCGCCCCAGCCCCACTCCTGTCCCTTTTTCTCCTCCCATCGCTCCCCTGACTCTATTCCCTTCCTCCTGCCGCCCAGTTGCTTCGAGGCGCCCTCCAGAGGTGTTTGGCTTCGCGGCGAGGCAGAGCTGGTGGAGACGGTGGACGTGCCGCGTCGCGCCTCCCGCTCCCGCGACAGCGTTTGGACGACGAGGGGGCGGGGGCAGGGCGTGCCGCAGCACACCGCGGCTCTGACGCGTCGCGTGCCGTGACAGGACGCCCTGCGTTGAGCGACTCGCCCTGCTCCTGGGGCAGCCTGGCGTTTTCTGCCCGCCTAGCGGCGCAGCGGATCGCGCAGTCGCCGAAGTCTCCCCTCTGAGCGGGCACCGCGACCGGGCGTCGGCGAATGCACCTCGCGCCCGCGATCCGCACACAGAAAAAGGCGTGGCCAGTTGCGCCATCGCCGCTTGCTGGCCGTGGCGCTGAACGTGGGAGTGCCGCGATGCTTCCGTGCACCGAGCAGGACCGCGACTCGCGGCAGGGTAGTTATTACGAGGATGTCTCGGCCTCCTTTCGTCCTTCGCATTCCTCGCGCGTGCAGGAGGGTTTTGACCGTAACGACGTCGCGTCTCGGGCGGACCTTCGTCTGGCCCCAGTCGGCTGTCGGGCCTGAAAGTGAACGAAATGGACGCCTTCGGCTCAGCAGAAGCAAGTGACCCCACAGCGGTGGAACCTGGAGGGCACATGTGAGCAATGAGGTGTTTACCTGTTGCCATGGGGGAGACGGGTCTTGAGGGAAACGGGCCCTGCGCTTTTTTTTGGGCCGTTTTCGAGCTCTCGGGGCCCTCCACGGGCCCCGAGATTGTCAGACAATTTCTTAGGATGAAGATCTCGCCCTTGGGGAAGACCCCGGGGTCCAGGACACATTTCTCTCAGGCCCCGTGTCCCCCATGCTCAACCTGTCTCCCAGGAGATTGCGAGCGCCCCCATGTGGAGCCGTCTGGACAGTCGCGAAACAATGGGAGGCTCAGAGAGCAGCATCGCATAGCAATCCGTGGTCTTAATTGCAACGTCAGCGCCATCCCAAAAACGCTGGTGCCACAGTCAATGTCGACATGTGTTGCCATGCTCGAGCCCCTACGAAGTCTGCTTGATGAGGGTTGACCTGAAATCAGATCCCTTTCCCGCCCTGGTCAATCGATCTCCCCCATTGTCCTCTCGCCGCTTCCTCCTTGCCTTCCTCTCCTTCTCGCCCCATCGATCCTGCTGTGCCTTCCTTCGATCGCCCCTGCTCGAAGGCCCCGGCCTTCTAAAACAAGTGTACTGAACCCTCTCCGAAGCCGCAGACGGCGCGTCACAAGGCCGGGGAGTTTCAGACAAGCCCCGCCGTTTTCTCGGAAGGCGTGCCCCGCCTCACCTCCCCCCGGCCAGCGCGCCGACGGTCTTCGTTCTCCTCCTCCTCCTCCTCCTCCTCCTCCTCCTCCCTCTTCCTCGTTCCCTCCCTCCCCTTCCTCCCTCCCTCCCTCCTTCCCTTCCTCCTTCGTTCCTCCTCTCTCCTCTCACCTCCTTCCTCTTCGCTTCTCCACCTCCCCCCCTCCTCTTTCTCCTCCTCCTCCTCGCTCGCTCGCTCGCTCGCTCGCTCGCTACCTAAAGGCCTAAGAGGTTCGAAGCCCGTGCTTGGTAGACACGGGAGAGAAGGCGAAGACAGCACCCCCTACATGCACATGCAGAGGAAGGGGAGGGGGTGACGGGGGGACTCAAGTGTCACTGTCCACAGGCCTGGCGAGGGTGGCCTGCACAAGGAGCGCCGCGGCGAGTCCGACCGCCGACGCAGGGAACTGACTCACATCTCTAGGGGGGGCGGATGGCCACGGTGATGATGGCACAAACGCGTCCAAGGACGCAAGGCCCTTAGCCACAACAAGGCTGGGATGCAAGTGCGGGGCCCCAAACGAACACGTATCCACATTAACCGGGATCATCCCCTCAAACAACACAAGCTCTTTCAACTCGGTCACGTCGCTACAATTCGACGGTAGCATTATAATGAAGGGAAGTCCGTGCTGCGCACAGTGCAAGCATGCAAGAAGGGCGGCCGGAAGCACCTTGTTGTCCTGTCCCACCTCCTTCCCTTCCCTTTCGTTCACTTGGTCAGATCCCCAGGGCCTTGCCTGGGTGCGCACTGGATGGCGCGTGGTGCGCCAGGTCGGTAGGTGAGGCGCCAACAGCAATCCTGCGACCTCACCCGCAGCAATCCTCCCCTCCCATTGTTCAACCTCGCGTTCGGAGGGCCAGGGAGAGACGAGGGGGGAGGGAGCAGAGGTAGTCCCCTGGCAGGGATTCTCAAATGCCAATCCGATGCGCCCTTCACCCTCTAACATCCCAAACAGTCCCACCATGTGGTCGCTTGGTCCAGGGTTCACTCTGGCAACCTGTTGGGGCAACGTGCTCTCTTCTTGCTCGAATGGGGGCTCTAGGGGTGTCGATCCTCTCAGGCGAGGCCTCCACCACCCGCCAGCGAAAGGGGTGTCCGTGAACTTTCTGAGCAGGGATGAGGGCGTGCGTGTCAGATTTCCCCCCTTTCCTGTTCGCCCGCGTCCCAATCTTGCGCAATTCAATGGCCTCCCCACGCTCAGCTTCATTAGGACGAAGGGGGAATTCACCCAAGCACGAAAGCAAGCGGCAGATCTGTGAAGGTGTTTGATCAAACGCACACCCTGCCAGAACCCCCAACAGCACACAGGGCACATCGATCCCGTGGCCACGTTCTCAGGTGCTTCGGCGGTCTTATGCTGCTTGGAGCGATGACTGCGAAAAAGCCTCGACGTCTTGGCAAGGTGACCGCACTCGTAGCAACGGAAACCTTGATGGCCAGCAGGGTCAGGCGGCGGCGGCGGAGCCTCACTAAGCGGTAGTTGGCTGTCCCCAATGTGGGGTGGGAGCTCACTGGGCCTGGGGGGAATCTCACCCCCGCCCAGGTCACCTGGCCCCCCTTTGCGAACCATCACTGGCAAGCTGGGTCATGAAGCCATATCTGCTCAAACCTGTATTGTCATTCTGCGTGCGCTGGAAGATGGCCCGCAATCTGGGGCACGCCATCTTTTTGTGCGCCTCCTGTCGCCATTGCCGTACTTGTAGAGTGATTGTCCGAAACCTTTTCGCGCTGGTGGCAGCCTGCTTCACAAAGGCCAGACATTCTCGTCTGTGAGATCTCGCCAGCCGAACCCACGAATGGTCATCATAACCATATTCACGAGCGTCGGCCTGAAGATGTCGTCGGATCCACCCACAATCCTGTCGTACCAATGTTGCCAAGCCTCGATCCCACGTGTAGTCAAGTATTATTCTTACAAGTGGTGGAGGCCGAGCCACTGTCATAACAACATGTAAAGGCAACCCTTGCACCTTTACCAATATGTCGGCTGTCGATGCATGCGCCTCGCTGCAGTTGACAGTCCCAAGGTTCAAAGGAGCCCTGTAAATTGACATGTAGCCCGTGAAGGCTCTCATCTGCAGGTAGCGTGGTTGCGGGTCCCACGTGCCAGCTGCGCTCCTCCTCCCCCTCCTCAACAAATTTCACAGCAGGTGAATTGGTAAGTGAGCTGCAGAAAGAAGGACAGGGTGATGGATTGAGGGCAGAGAAGATAAACTATGACCAAGTGAAAGCAGAGTATTGCGAGACAGTGGAAAACGATGGCGAGGGCGACGCGCGAGCCATTGATGCAGAGCTGATGGAGGACGTTCGAGAAGATCGCAAACCACTAGTTCGCTATCTACGGCGCACATGCAAAAGGGGGGGCATACCCGACATGGGGTCTTCCCAGCGAGATGGCGCTGCTCATTGAAAAGCCGCTAGGGAGCACAGCAGATCCCAATGAAGCCAGTGATCGAGTTGCAGCACGACTTCAACGAATTGCAGAAGCAGAAGAGGAGGAAGACAGGCCGCAGACAAACAAAGGCCGCTCGCTGTTAATGAAGATGGGTTGGGGGCCAGGTTCAGCAATCGGGGCAGATCCCGATGGTAAACCAGCTGAAGCTGCATTGCCGGGTTCATGTATTTCCAAGCGACATTCCAGAGCAGGAGTGGGCGCAGAGGGGATGAGTTGCGAGGCGCAGTTGTTTCAGAGAAGATACGCTGAGTTCTTAGTTAAGGTACGTGCCTGCGAAGCGGCCCCGATCGATTGGCCGCGAGCTTCTTCCTTCGGCATGGACGAGGGAAACGGCGCAGAGGGCATCTTGGGGAGACGGGTGATGCACTGTTATTGCGCATGGTCAATGGGATTTCACAGCGGGGTTCGCAAGCGTGCACCCACCAGAGAAAGACCCTACTGGGCGCGCGGGGGACTTGCTAAGAAATTCAGAGAGGGTGCGCTGATAGCCACTATGAATTGCAGATGGCGAATATTATCACTGGGCCATCGCCATATTACGACGAACCTTGATTGCACGAATGCTTCTGGCTGCACGGATCGTTCGAAGCTCGAGGAGATCGCGAGGACACAGAGTCAAGGGACAGACATCCCGTTCGCAGTGGAAGCCATTGAACACGCCTCGATGATGATCAAGGGCAGCGACGAGGAGATCAGCCTTATGCCAAAAAAGCTGAAGCCAGATGGGTGTTTGTCTGGCCCCACGCGATTTCAATGACTGCTACAGCCCATTGGTCGAGAAATGTAATCAGAACCTTATGCAGCAGGACAGTACCTACGGCTTGCCACGTGCACGGGGTCCGACGATGCAACAAGGAGAGGAGGTGGGCATTGGACTGGCGACATGTATGGATGATGTGACTCGCGCGCATGTCTGGCCGGGGACACCGAGTTTGCAGGAGACCACCTCCAAGATTAATTTCGCCACCAGCTCGCCCGAAGACCACATGGCGGAGGGCGGGCGCACGCTGAATGTTGGGAAACCACACCATTTGGTGAGCCTTCGGGGTATCGGGGCCCAAGCGACCACCAGGAGGCCCCGCAAGAAAGCGAACGGGGTCCACGGAGAAATCAAACGACATATGCGAATGCCGGGGCCCTACTTGGGCTCGGACGGCCCCATTGCCGATGAAATCAGGAGGGGGGGGGGGGGGGGGGGGGGGGAGGGGTCCACGGAGAAATCAAACGACATATGATGAATGCCGGGGCCCTACTTGGTCGGACGCATTGGGTGACCGAAATCGGTGTGCGGGACGCATGCGGGCACACCCGCTGGGGCCTTCGGTGGAGCTCCCTATGGGGCCACAAAACGTGTGAAGGGTATGCCGAAATGTGTGTGCGGGACGCATGCGGGTGGCAGCGCTGGGACCTTCGGTGGAGCCCCTTTACGGGGCCACGAAACGTGCGAGGGGTGTGCCGAAATGGGTGTGCGGGACGCATGCGGGCACACACCCATTGGGGCCTTCGGTGGAGCTCCCTATGGGGCCACGAAACGTGCGAGGGGTCACGAAACGCGTGAGGGGTGTGCCGAAATCGATGTGCGGGACGCATGCGGGCACACCCACTGGGGCCTTCGGTAGAGCTCCCTATGGGGCCACGAAACGTGTGAGGGGTATGCCGAAATGGGTGTGCGGGACGCATTCCCTATGGGGCCGCGAAACGCGTGAGGGGTGTGCCGAAATGGGTGTGCGGGACGCATGCGGGCTGCAGCACTCTGGGGCCTTCGGTGGAGCTCCCTGTGGGGCCACGAAGCGTGTGAGGGGTGTGCCGAAATGAATGTGCGGGGCGCATGCGGGCGGCAGCACTGGGGCCTTCGGTGGAGCTCCTTTTGGGGCCACGAAACGTGTGAGGGGTGTGCCGAATTGGGTGTGGGTGACGCATGCGGGCGGCAGCACTGGGGCCTTTGGCGGAGCCCCCTATGGGGCCACGAAACGTGTGAGGGGTGTGCCGAAATATGTGTGTGCGGGACGCATGCGGGCGGCAGCACTGGGGCCTTCGGCGGAGCTCCCTATGGGGCCACGAAACGTAAGGGGTGTGTCGGATTGGGTGTGCGTGACGCATGCGGGCGGCAGCACTGGGGCCTTCGGCGGAGCTCCCTATGGGGCCACGAAACGTGTAAGGGGTGTGCCGAATTGGGTGTGGGTGGCGCATGCGGGCGGCAGCGCTGGGGCCTTCGGCGGAGCTCCCTATGGGGCCACGAAACGTGTGAGGGGTGTGCCGAATTGGGTGTGCGTGGCGCATGCGGGCGGCAGCACTGGGGCCTTCGGTGGGCTCCCTATGGGGCCACGAAACGTGTGAGGGGTGTGCCGAATTGGGTGTGGGTGACGCATGCGGGCGGCAGCACTGGGGCCTTCGGCGGAGCTTTTACTATGGGGCCACGAAACGTGTGAGGGGTGTGCCGAATTGGGTGTGGGTGACGCATGCAGGCGGCAGCACTGGGGCCTTCGGCGGTGCTCCTATGGGGCCACGAAACGTGTGGGGGTGTGCCGAATTGGATGTGGGTGGCGCATGCGGGCGGCAGCACTGAGGCCTTCGGTGGATTTCCTTATGGGGCCGCGAAGCGCGTGAGGGGTGTGCCGAAATGGGTGTGGGTGACGCATGCGGGCGCGGGCACTGGGGCCTTCGGTGGAGCTCCCTATGGAGCCACGAAACGTGTGAGGGGTGTGCCGAAATGGGTGTGGGTGACGCATGCCGGCGCGGGCACTGGGGCCTTCGGCGGAGCTCCCTATGGAGCCACGAAGCGTGTGAGGGGTGTGCCGAAATGGGTGTGGGTGACGCATGCGGGCGCGGGCGCTGGGCCCTTCGGTGGAGCTCCCTATGGAGCCGCGAAACGTGTGAGGGGTGCGTGAAATGGGTGTGGGTGACGCATGGGGGCGCGGGCACTGGGGCCTTCGGTGGAGCTCCCTATGGAGCCACGAAACGTGTGAGGGGTGTGCCGAAATGGGTGTGGGTGACGCATGCGGGCGCGGGCACTTCGGTCCCTATGGAGCCACGAATGGAGCCACGAAACGTGTGAGTGGTGTGCCGAAATGGGTGTGGGTGACGCATGCGGGCGCGGGCACTGGGGCCTTCGGTGGAGCTCCCTATGGAGCCACGAAACGGTGTACTGGGTGGGTGACGAGGAGAGGAGGAGAGGAGGGGAGGAGAGGAGGAGAGGGGAGGAGGCGGAGGAGGAGAGGAGGAAGGAGACGCGGGGCACCGTCTTCAAAACCAGGACCCAACACCACAGGATGGTTGGGAAAAAACGAAATCGATGAACATTTTTGAGGTTTTCGAGTTCTGGGATATAAATGATACTGATATAGAGCTTTTCATACGGCGGTTGAAAAGAAATTCGGGCTGGGGGAGGTTTCCTGAGGCCGCTAAACATGTACTTGCAGCTGTCTACGGTAACGCGTGAATGGGGGAGGTGGAGGGAGTTTATCGCCTTGATGAACTGAGCAGAGTCTACCACGGCAGCGCGCCGTGGGCCTTGCAAATTCATGCAGATTTTCGCATGATGGCGACGCTCTCGGGAGATTTCTGTGCATGGTACCCAGACAACGGTCGCGGTTGGCTGCTGTTCGTCGACGGGGCCGGGGAAAATAAACGCTGGCGCTCGACGGATGTGCTCATTGTGCGCTCCCTCTCACGTCATTTGAGGAGACTAAGGAAGGAGGACTTTATCTTGTCGGAGGAGGAGGTGACGTATCACATGGACAAAACATACATATGCAACAAGGGGGTCGACAAAGAGGGGGTGGAGGTGGAGCGCGGGAAAGCGTACACAGCACACAAAGCACTTGCGGCACATCAACAGCAAGCACACAGATGCAGGTCGGCCCTGGGACTCTTGTCAAGAACGAACCAACGCCCATGGTGCAGGGCGATATTTGCAAGCAGGCAAGTGGCAGTGGATCATGTTATGGCGGCAACAGAAGGTGCACACAAGACGTGGTATGTAAACTTTGGAAGATGGGAGCACGAGTTAATTATTCCAGAGAACCTCCATTGCTCGCTCTGTAGCCATCTCGCTCGAGATATCCACGACTTTCAGAGCCGCGCGGTCGCCCACCATCCAGGCCCTGAGGGTATTCGTATTTCGCAGTACGGCGGCGATTGCGACAATCCCGTCCTGGAGGGCGCCGAAGAGAGGAGCAGGCGCGGCAGCCAGCGGACAGAGAGAGACCAAGACAGGCAAAGGCCCGAAGGGCAAGGGAGACGACAAAAAGCTCGACGGAGTGCTCGTGGAGAACGTAACCAGCCTGCAGCGCCTCGCCTTGTCACAAGACGCCCAAGGCCGCGAGCTGGCAGCGGCAATGTTCGACTTCTGGCTCGCCCCGAGCAAATCGAACCCTGTGAAGATGGGAAAGGAAGCAGCCAGCGACTACCATAACCAGGTGAAGATCAAGGGGGAAGGCCACGGTATTGGACCACCACGCCTGCAGGTGGCAATGGCGATGATGGAGGCAATGCAAGCGGAGCTCAAGGATTCGCCACGCGAGAAAGTGCTGAAGAAGTGGCTGGAGCTGGCGAACCGCGAGGACAAGGGCCAGACAGTTGTGAGCGATACTTTCTCGGTGCGCAGGCTGAAGGACGCGCGCCAGAAGGACGACAGCAAACCAGAGGAGAGGAAGACCAAGGTGACGGTGAATTTCAACAAATGGGCAGACTTTACAGATTACTACAAGGAGGATTTGGACCTTCCAACGATCGAGGAGGTGCGTCAGGCTTCCCTGAAGGGAATGGAGAAGGCGGGCGCGGAGAAAATCCGCGGCCAGGCACCGAAACCCGAACTTGTGAGGGTGGTAGAGAGACAGCTGCGAGCGAATCTGGAGTGAGGGAGCGACTTAGCAGTGAGCAGCAGCAGAATAGCAACAGTAGCAGCAGGAGTTGAGCACAGAGCTGCCAGCCTATCCAGTACTCCCTTGTCTCTCCCGCTGAGCCTCCGCACCTCCCCCACTCGTCCTCTTCCAGACAAATGACTCCAGCGAATGCTATCATTGCTCAACAGGCCGCGAACGACCCAAATGTTCGAGACCGCCTGGAGAGAATGGCAGCAGCAGGTAGCAGTAAAACCAGAGCCAGAGAAATGCTAGATGCAGCATACAGGTTGTTGTGTCGTCCTCCACCCCGCGCCCCACAAGGTGGTAGGTGAGTGGAGGCATAGGCTCAGAGAGGTTTATCCGGTGGGAACATGCGTATGCATCCCTGCCGACGGTTCACAGGCGAGGATGTCTTGGAATGCTCACGCCTGCGAGCCAGGCTGCGGTCAAGAGTTTGACAGCCCCCTCTTCGCGATAGCCACGCAGGGGGCACTTCATATCGGCAGCCTAGCCATTCCATCTGCTCGTATGCAGAGCCAGCGAAGACGCATCGCCCCCCCAGCGTTCCATCCATCCATCCCTCCATTCATCCATCCATCCATCTATCCATCTCCCTTCTTTTTCCTCTTCGCTTCTCCGCCTCCCTCCTCTTCCCTCCTCCCTCCTTCCTCGGCCACCTTTCCGCTTCTCCCCCCCCGTTTTGGCGCGGGCCCGGCAGGCGTACATGCTGCAGCCGCCGGGGCCCGAGTGGGACGGCGGCGCCCGCCTTGCCCGAAATACCCCCACGAAGGGAGGAGGGCGAGGAGCAGGACGAGGGAGAGCACGAGGAGTAGGAGGAGGACGAGGACGAGGAAGAGGAGGAGGAGGAGGAAGCAAGAGCACGAGAAAGAGCAGGACGAGGAGGACCACGAGGAGGCGGATCATGAGGAGCAGGAGGGAGAGAAAGGAGGATGAGGAGGAGGAGGAGGAGGAGGAGGAGGAGGAGGATCACCAAGAGCAGTTGGAAAAAGAGGAGGAGGCAAGAGCACGAGGAGGAGCAGGACGAGGAGCACGAACATGAGGATCACGAGGAGCAGGAGTAAGAGCTGGAGGAGGAGGAGGAGGAGGAGGAGGAGGAGAAGGAGGGGAGAGGGTGGGAAGGATGATTTGGGGGCGGAGAAGGGGGTGATGACCAGGGGTAGATCTCATGGCGGGGGCCATGATCTCTTCCTGGATCTCATACTTCCTCCCTCTTTCAACACGTCCATTGGTCCCCTCCCCCTCGTCCGCGCATTTGCCTCGGGCTATGACTTGCAACACCCCCTCCTGAACGCCTCAATCTTGGACGCCCCCGAAGGGAGGATCGAATCGGATCGGGAACTCTGGGGACGACCTCAAGCTCACGGACTGCCTGCACTAGTCGCCATGGGGGAAGCGGGTCCTGAGGCCAACGCGTCCTGAGGTCGTTTCGCCGGTTCCGAGGCCTCGTCAGACGACGAGTCAGGGTGAAGATCTCGCTCGGGAGATGGCCCCAGGGTCCAAGACCCGCTTCCCTCCAGACCCGTAGCCCCCCATGCACAACAAACGATGTAAGCACGAGCAACCATCTGTGCGACGGCCACTTGGCCGACCAACGCCCAGAGTTCAGGGCCCCTGCCTGCAGGATGGGGGCCCCCTATCAGGCCCCGAGGCGAACCCCGTAGGGAGGGATGGCCCTCCAGGGGTGCCAGCGGGCACCAACTCGAGCGAATTGTCGGCGCCTCGTGCCCTGGCCGCCCCACTACGGAGCAGGAGGAAGGAAAAAGGAGGGAAGAGGAAAGGAGGGAGGACCGAGGAGAAGGAGGACGTCCTCAGATCGGCTTGGGATCACTCAGCGACTTCTGGCCGTCCACGTCGATAATCCATTTCAGGCTACGATCAGCCCAGTCCACCACGCACACGGCTTCCCACTTTCTCAATGTGCAGTCGAGAAGGTCCAGAACCCGATCCTCCATGGTGGCATACGGCGACTACGCACCCTCCTCTGCCAAAGACAACAGCTGGTCATACACCATGACGGCAAACACACTTGCTTCCCCGCAATTCTCAGCCATTTTCACGAAGTACTCCTTGGCACAGGGCTTTGAGATCCTCCAGCTTCTCCTCCGGGTGTGTCAGCGACCGATGGCCCTGCGTCACCAGCCCCTTGGAGCCGTCGGCATCCTCGAACATGCCTTCGACCCCCTTCACATAGAACATGCGCTCGTGCAGAGCCTTGAGGTCCTCCAGCTCTCCTCCAAGCCCTCCGTCGCCTGCCACGTGGTGTCAAGGGCGTCCACGCAGGAGCTCTTGACCCCCCTCCGCCCCTCCGCCGCGTTCTTGCGCTTGTGCGGGGACTCGAGATCCTGCAGCTTCTCATCCAAGCCCTTCTTTACCTGCCACTTGGTGCCGCTGGCGGACTCGTACAAGTCCCCGCGCTCCTCATCCACGCCCACGGCACACGTGCGCTCGTCCAGGCCCATGAGGTCCATCAGCGTCTCTTCCAAGCCCTGCGCCACCTGTCACTTGGCGCCGTCGGCTATCTGCAAAGCTTCCTCGGCCTCGTCCTCTCCCTGCCGAGCCCCAGACTCGAGGCGACCTCCCCGCTCGGGGTGCCCGGCGGTCTGCTTGCTCTCGCTCGCCTCTGACCGAGCGCGTTCCACTACTCGCAGAGTGCCTGCTCGCAAACGTCCGAAAAAGCACATGTCTGCTTTGATGCAACTTCTCGTAGGCCCCCGCGCGGGGGATCCAGGCCACCTGCGAGTAGTCACTTTGCGAGCAGTGGGACGCGCTCGTCTGACCTCGTCCGCCTTCTGCCCCAGGCCAGGCGCGGGGCCGGCCGACGCACCGGGGCGCAGCAGGGGGGGAGCGGCGAGGAAGTTGGAGTGCTTGCGCACGCGAGCGCCTCAGCGAGGAGCGGGCGCCTCCTCCGTGCACGTCGCGTTCGCAAAGCCTTGGCCAGAGACCCCGAAGCATGGATGGAAGCCAGTATCGAAGCACGCCCTCGCATGCTGCGCGATGCGTGGGAGCCTCAGCGGCAGCTCCCCGAAGGGAGGGCACGAGGAGGGAAGGGGGAGAAGGTGGGAAGGATGGCCAGCGCACGTACTACGATCGGGATCATCTTCGACTTACGACAACACGCGCAGCCATGCGCAAGCCTGAGTTGCCTTCTTGCTGTTCCCATGTTGGGGGCACTGCAGAGGCTCTACGGCACAAATCCGGATGCTGCGTGACTCGAGGAATGAATATGAAGCCACGAGAGGTCCATTCAGGTCTGAAGACGAATCCCATCGGAAAGGTACATTCGCGAGCGCGCGGTTCTAAGATGCGTAAGTTGAGCCGTATGTGATCGTGTGTTGGACGTTTCTATCTGCCCTCCTGCACAGATCATGACGCAGGAGCTACATAGGGATACATTCGATGCGTTGAGAGCTCGATCGGAGCAATTCAGGAGCGCGCAACCACCTTTGCGCTGTCGTTTGCTCATGTTCCATTTTGTCATCCGTGGTTGGCCCGAGACTTGTTGGTTCAGCCGCGATGGCACAGGAAGCTCTAATTCAGGGCTTGTGGTGGTACGGACGCTGTCGGTTCACTGCCGGCGCCCATAAGTACGCGGGAGCATGCGCAATCAGGAAGAGACGGTTAAGAGGAGGGGGGGAGGAGGACGGGGAATTGGAAAGGGGATGGGGACGCGGAGGAGGAGAGGGAGGAGAGCGGACGAGGAGGAGACGGGAGATGAGGAGGAGGACGAAGTGGAGGAGGAGGAGGAGGCCACTGAGAGGGAGAGAGTGACGTGGAGGAGACAGATGCGGAGGCCGAGGGTGCCCAGGAGGAGTTGCGGAGGAGCAGCAGGAGGAGGAGCAGGGCGGGAGGAGTCGGCGGTTCAGAGATGGGGCCCTGGGGGCAGGGAGGGGTCCAGGAGGGGCGGCAGGGCGGCAGGGCGGGGGTGGGGAAGCGGAGGGCAGAGGGAGGTGAGAGGCAGGGGTGTCGAGGACGGAGTGGGGGCCAGGACAGGATCTTCCCCGTCCCTGTCGGCGCTGGCATATCTATGGTAGAAGACCGTCCAACTCCGGCCCAATGTGGCAGAACTCTTGGGCGCTCCATCTGGCTTGAACCGGATCAACTGCCCCTCGATCGGATGCCAAGGCCCGAAATCGTTCCCACGTAGAGACCTCCCAGGAGTTGCTCCTTGACGCTCCCTCCCCCCCTCCCGGCGGCGAAGGACGGCGTGTGGAACCCGGACATTGAGAGGCTGGCTGGAGGGATGAGCATGTGATCGCGGTTTGGTAAGCGCGCTTTGTGCGACATGTGTCTTGATGTGTTCTGCCCTGTCCGGACTCCTGGGGCCCTCCACGGGCCCCAGGGGGGTCCACAAAAACGGCCCAGGATGGGAAGCTCGTCATGGGGAAGGCCCCCGAGGTCCGGGGCTCGAGCACGAGAAGCTTGCATCGAGGCGGTGCTGCGGAGGTCCTCTCGGAGTTCTTGCGGCGCTGGGCCCCCTTGGCGCCGCCCCTGGCGCGCGCGACCCGCGCGCCAAGGGTGGGAAGCTCCGATCCAAGAAGTCTGCGCGGAGCTCGGAAAGTTCTCCAAATGGGCTTGCCCTATAGGAGTCCTAGCTCAAACCCTTCTAATTGGTCCGTTGCCCTCCCCCCCTTATCCCTATGCCCCCCCCTAATTCCTATGGCTATGCCTATGCCTATGCCTATGCCTCCCCCCCTAACTCCTATGCATACGCCTATGCCTATGCCTATGCCTGCTTGCTTGCTTGCATGCTTGCTTGCTTGCTTGCTCGCTCGCTTGCTTGCTTGCGCGCTTGCTTGCTTGCTTGCTGAGTTGCGGATTCTAAGCATGCTTGATTCCTCAGATTCCTTGATTTGAGTCGTCTAATCTATTTGGAGTCAACGCTGGCTGATATTCGTGCTTTGCAGATGTGTGTTTTTTGGTCCCAGGGCGCGTTTCCCTGGAGAGCCATGTGTTTCGAACAGGGTGCTGGCTGCACGATATTTGGGAGATTTAGTGGACCGTTTGTCCGTTTTGATATCGTCTTGCAGAGTCGAAGCAAAGACAGAACGAGGGACAACGAGCACAACACGAGAACGGAAAACACTGCTTTGTGTGGTCCTTCACTGGGGCCTAAGCGGGTCTCATAATCTATAATTCCTTGCGGTCTGAGGGATGCTGTCCGGATCTCGTCAGATTTGGTGCACATTTGGACGACATTTGGACGAAAGGGTGGAAAGAGGGGTGATCGAAATTTGGACGAAACCCGGTCGTCATCACGTTTATGATAGGGCTTCGGAGGTCCACAGGGGTCCCCATGAAGGCTCACCCAGCATTGTTTATCGGCGGCGAGCGAGGAAGAGAAGTGAGCAGGAGAAGGTCTCCTTAGAAGGCGGCGGGGCTTTTGATAAGCTCTCTGCCCTTCTGAAAAGTCGCCTGCGTCTTCGGGGAGGGCTCTTCGATCAGAAGGCCCCGAACATGTCTCCGAAGGCCCGCCCCTTCTCACCCTCCTCCCCATGGCTCGCCGCCGAAAGAAGGCTCACCCAAACACGGTCTACAGTCAACGCGCCTAGTCAGGACGCGCGCCTTCCTCTAGGGTACCCCTGTGTTCTTGCCTCTGCGGCCTGTCCTTTGCCTTTTTCACTGGTCGCCCGCCGCCCAAAAAATCCCAGCTTCGGCCTCCAAGGGTCTTGCGCTCTCACCACCCATCCTCAAAACACGTTCTGCCTGCGGCTCGCGCCCTAGCTGACCAGCCAGCTCTGACGTCCGCGGGGGCGCCCTCCGCCAGCGCGCCGGCGGAGCGGCGCTCCCCGGAAGTGCGCGGCGGCGGGGTTTCTCGCCCACG
The DNA here is from genome assembly GCA_963575745.1 of Prorocentrum cordatum. Lineage (NCBI taxonomy): Eukaryota > Dinophyceae > Prorocentrales > Prorocentraceae > Prorocentrum > Prorocentrum cordatum. The sequence continues at coordinate 295,048 of CAUYUJ010000581.1, forward strand.
CCCGGGCGGTCCGCGCGCGCCGCGGCGCTGCTGGCCGCCCCTGGCGGCCGGACCTCCATCGCTCCATCGCCATGGACGGGGATCAGCCATTTGCAGAGGGGTGTATCGTGGGAGGGGGGAGAAGGTACGCCACGAGAACATATACACACGGGCACCCTCCGACGAGCTTTGCGTGTACCTTCGAGGAGAGCGGCGGTGTGTAGAGTCGCTGGTTCCCAGGTGGTGATTCATACACCGCCACCCTCCCTGAGGCCCAAGAACAATCCGTTGTAGGGTGTCTGTGTCTGTATTGCGAAGGCCTTACGGCCAGTGCCGCCGACCCTGAATGGCGACGACGACGACAAGCGCTCTCGGGTGCCTCTTGGGGGCAGTTGGGCGGTCCCATGAGACTCTTGGGGGCCGCTTGGGAGCCTCGTGGGGGCCTCTTGGGGCTTCCTGGGCCTCGTGGGGCCTCTTGGGGGGCTTCTTAGGGGCCTCGGGTGGCATCCTGGGAGCTTCTCAGGCCGAGGGCTCGAAATTACCGTTCGGGTCCCTCCTCTGGGCTCCCTCTTGGAGCCGTCTTGGAGGCCTCTTCGGCTGTCTTGGAGGCCTCTTGGAGGCCTCTTGGGCCATCTTGGGGCGGTCTTGGGGGCCCCTTGGCCTGTCTTGGAGCGTCGGGAGGCTGATAGGGGCGAGAATGCCGAAATCATTTGAGAAACCTGAGGGAATTCGATTATTTTTGCCATTAGGGGCCCTCTTGGGAGTCCCCTTGGAGCGTTTTGGAAACCTTTTGAGCCGTCTGGAGGCTGCTTTGGCGACTTGGACCGATGCTTCGGCGATTCGGGGCCCTCGAGCACCGTCTTGGGGGCATCTTGGGGCACTTTTGCGTTCTTGGGGCTTTTCTGAGCCCCCGAACCGCCCAGGGGGGAGTCGTATCTGGGTGGCGACCCCCTCGGGGGGGAGTCGTACTTGTGTGGCGACCCCCACTGGAACCTCCCCAGGATCCCCCCCCTCGGGGGGGAGTCGTACTTGTGTGGCGACCCCCCTTGGGACCTACCCGGGACCCCCCCCCCAGCGGGGAATGGATCAAAGGGAAGGGGCTAGGAGAGGGGAGCGGCGAAGGCGACGACGACGACGACGACGATGACGACGACGACCACGACGACCACGACGACCACGACCACGACCACGACGACGACGACGAGTTAAACGGAACAGCCTCGTCTACACGCCGTCAAGGTTGGCGGATTTTTGTGACGGAGAAGGTTTCTCGGAAACACCTCTGCCACTTAGAAGGCACGGGCCGTCTCTATAGATGCAAGGCCCGCGCATTCTCAGAAGCAGCTTCCTCCTCAGAAGCCTTCCCCCCGCCACCTACCCCCTTCCGAGTAGTCCAGGTCGGCCTCAACACCCTGGCGCCAGCTGGAGGTTTGAGATGGCCCACCATTGGTTCCGGCTGGCAGGAATGGCGAGCAGGTTCAAGGCTCTGGGTTCGGGGAGGTCTCTTGCCCTTTCCGGCCTCCCGGGGTCTTGTTTTGGGCCCCCCACCAGCACGGAAAAATGATGCGGGGTGGAAAGTTGCGCCAGATGGACCCGGGGAGGGGTCAGTACCGAGTTTGAGAGGATTTGGCCGCATCCTTCCCTCTAACAAATTTTTGTGGGGGATGCAAACCAGGTCAGACCCCCCGGCCGCTTCCAAAAAGGGGCCACGTCAGGGGGCAACGTCTAATTATCAAGCAGTGGTGAGTCATCTTGGTTTGCCCACAGACCCACCAAAGAATGTGCTGAGAGCAGCCCGTGGTGCGCAATAAATAAATGTTCGTTGAACATTTCTGGCTGATACTGCTGATGTCCTTGCAACAAACTTTGCTCGACGGACATGTCGTGGTAGGCTTACAGGAACGCCGGCAACGGTTGGTTCCTCCTCAAGTCTAGGCCTCCCAGGTGGGGTCGGAGTAGATGGGGTCGGAGGGTCGCGCCGCATCGCCGATGCATCGGCGATGCGTCCCGATGTGGGGCCCGAGATTCTCCACGCCGACGTCGCCAGTGCATCGCCAACGTCGCCGATGCATCGGCGATGCGGCCCCATCCTCCGACCCCATCTACTCCGACCACATTTGGGAGGCCTCTACAACGCCAGCGATGGATGGGCAGCGCCACGAGGTTCGACACCATCATGGGCAACGTCGGGGGGGATGGGCACAGGGTGCTCGATGTTCAAGGTGTTCGGGTGTGTTCGTCGGTGCCTGGCGGTTTTACAGCTTGGGGATGCTCTCCAGCGGCAGCTCCTCGCCGAGAGTTTTTTGGGGTGTCCAGCTCCTCTCGAACGGCTGCCCGCCTTCAATCCCCCATTGATCGCCGATGGGGCCTCGACGACTCGACGGCCCCACCCCGCCCAGGAGCTTGCGGTTTCGCCATCGGGGTCCCAGCGCTGATGTATCGGCGAATTGCGCCGATTCCAGCTCGATGTTTGCGTCCCTGAGCCGGTCCCCCCCTGACGTTCAGCCTCAGGTTCGTCACTGACCTGGAATAGATCAACAAGCTGGATATACGTGACGTGGCCGGCCTGGGCAAAAGTTGGATACACACATGGCCACATGCATTTCTTGCCCTCGGCCATCGTGTGACCAGGCACGGCGATCCTCCACGTGTGTTTCCAGCAAGTGGACCCCAGATGTTCCACACGTGAATCCAGCCACGTTCGTATCCCGCTTCCTGGTGGCCCCGCCCCTGAGAATGGCAGCACACAGCCACGCGCAGAGGGGGGTTAGGGTGCGGGGGGAGGGCTTCTTAGAAGCACCCCTGCTTCTTAGAAGGCGCGGACTTGATCTACAGATGTAAGGCCGGTGCCAAAACTAGGAAGCAGCCTCATTCGAAGAAGCCCTCCCCCGTCCCTCCAGCCCCCTGTGCGCGCCGCCAAAGCACCTTCTCTCGGTACCGATCTTGAGGATGCCCCCCCCCCGCCCAGCTTCTCGTGGCGTTGAGGCCCGACTCCCCTCTGCGAGGGAGGGGGGGGGGGTCGGGGATCGAGGCCTGCGGGCTCGCAGAGCACAAAGTCGTCATAACTTCACCGGATGCGTTCCACCACTCACACCCCTGAGATTTTGGCGTTGCATTTTTTTCACAACGGGCGTTTTCGCTCAATTTCGGGCCCCGATCCGGCTCGAAATGACGTAGAAGGATGGGGTCTGGGACTTTGCGCGTGATTTTTTGCGACATTGATTTTTTTTGCAACGTCGGATCTCTTTTTTTTTTTTGCAACGTCGGATGTCAGGGACAGTGCATCCCCCGTGCCTTGGACTCCCTGGCTAAGCGACCTCTCAGGCCGTTGGCTAAGCCATGGCCGAGCCAGTTTCTGATCTGGCCGGCCTGGCAGGCCTGGTCCGGCACGCAATCGGTATCAGCGTCCAGCCGCCTAGCCAGTTAAAGTACCGATCTGACGACCCCCCCATCAAGGCAGGGGGATCAAAGTGCCTACTCGCAAACTTCCCAAAACCATGTTTGCCTCGAGGTGAATGGATCGTGTGAATCCGCCGCGGCGGAGCCTGGATATTTTCGAGCAGTTTTTTTTGCGAGTAGTGGAACGCGCCTGTCCATAATCAGGTTTTCGGAGGTCTGCGTGGAGAGGTTCTGCATTCGTTGGAGGCTATCGCCCGCAGCGTCGGGCGCCAGGAGGGTTGGGTCGGGCGAAAGGAGGGGTGGGGAGCGAAAAGGGGGTGGGGTGCGACATCGGCTGCATGCGGCTGGTTTCGGCCCCTTCGCCTGGCGCCTTCCCTCAACGCAGTGGCGCCTCTGGCGCTGGGAGGCGCCAGGAAAATCAGCTACGTGAGCTGGTTCGCTAGCCCGCCTCATTCTCACCTCCCCGACAGGAGGAGCGAGGAGGAGATGGCGAGTTTCACAATCAGAACAGCGCGCTGGACAACCCCGCGTCATTTTGAATTTGGTTCTCCCTGCATGATGCCTATGTGCTCCTCGCTGAAGCCGAGAGCGGGCGACCCTTGCCGCGTCGTCACGCTCCATTGTTTGACGTCACAGGGGCTATACCTTTCCCATTCCCCCTGCGTATGATTGGAAAACCAGCACAGATGAGTTTCGCCGATTCCTATATATATATATATATGAATGAGGGCCTTTGCTGGAGCCAGCGCTGTGGAGAGTATCGGGATTTCCGGTGGCCCCGTATCGACAAAATCAGTGGCGCTTTGCGCGCTCCCGGTCTCGCTTCTTCTCTGCAGCCTCCCATCTCCCGCCCGCTTCACGAGAAATGCTATGTTCCCCCATCAGCGTTTCGACTGGAAATGTCTGATTGCAGCGGATGTTGAAAGCGTGCGGGGACATGTCGGGCCGATGTCAGTGGGCGGTCGGGTCCCCGACGTCCTGGGCTCATGAGTTGGGAAGGGCGTGGCAAAAGTGCCGCGCCGCTTTCGTTGGGCGGCCAGGCTCCCAGGTTCGTGGCTCCTGGCTTTAAGTTTCCTGAGATCGTGGCCGTGGCACATTGATGCCCGCTTATTCGCGAGCACAGACACAATCGAAGAGACAGATCATCTGGAAGAGAAACCATAGTTCTGGGAGTATAGGGTAGCGAGCAGGGCTTAGGGTGTTATATATATATATATGTATATGTGCTTATATAAGATACTGTATATAGAGCGCGTCGAGCGCATCGATTTGAATGTACATACACGCTCACACGCATACATACAAACACACGCAATCACGCAAATATATATGTATATACATATATAAACATGCATGCAGACACATCCATACATGCAAACATACATACATACGTACATACATACATACATATTCATACACACAGTCGTGCAAATATACACACATACAACCATACTTACACATACGTACACACATATGTACATACATGCATGCATACGTGCATGCATACATGCATGCGTACATACACATGCATGCACACATTTACACGTACATGCATACGTACATACGCACGCAATCCGTACATTCATACATACATACACGCATACATGCAGGCATGCAATAATGCATGCATGCGTACAAACATACATACATCCGCACACACATACATACATACATGCACACATACATACATGCATGCGTGCATGCATGCGTACATACATACATCCATGCATACATACATACATGCATGCATGTATGCAGACATTCATGCATGCATACATGCCTAAGCACATACAGACACACATGCAGCCATGCGTGCATGCACACATCCATGCATCCAGACATACGTATTTACATGCATGCCTGCACACATGTACGTTTACATATACGTGCATGTTCAACTATACTTATACGTCTACATATGTATATGCACGTGTACACACATACACATATGTCGTATACCAATATGTGCTTATACATGCACTGCCTGTTTTCACATACACATACTTATAAACATGCATATACGTATACGTATACGCGTGCAACCACTTGTGCATGCATACATACAGTCATACACACATGCATGCATGTTTACATGCATACTTGCATACTTGCATACGTACATGCATGCATGTATATAGACAAACATATAACATATGTACACGACACAGTCATATAGATATACACACACCTGCATACAAACATGCATACACATACGTATACACCTATGTGTGTGCATACATACATGCACACACAGCTCCATACATGCATACATACATGCATGTATACATGCACACCAACATACATGCATGCATGCATTCATACATACATATATGCATACACATCTGCACATAAACATACTGATCTGGTATACAGAATTGGCTCTGGCTCAACCCGCCACCGCACCTGTCCCGTTGAGGCGAGGCCTCTTGTGGAGTGCTGCGCGGTAGTTGAGGAGATGTTGTGTGACACCGAATGTTGTCCGTGGATCTTGCTTCGCGGTGTCCTCTCAGCTGTCCTCCCTTTTCCCAAAGGATGCGCTGAGCAAGAAACGGGGGGTCTCTTGAAGATCTTATGGAGTCACGTCTGGGCCCTCTTCGGGTCTTGAGGGGGTTCTTTCTAACGGTGTCGGAGGCCATCTCAGGGAAAAGGGCCTCGAAATGTCAGTTCGCGCTTCCTTTTCTTGGGCGCCTCTTGGGGCCTCTTGGGGGTCTCGTGGTCCACTCTTGGGGGGTCTTGGGAGTTTCCTAGGAGCCTCGTTGGGCCGTTTCGGGCGCCCATATGACCGAAAAAGCGAGAAGCATGCTCATGGCAGATCACACAGGTTTCGGGGGCCATATTCCGGGGCTTCGAAGACGGCCCAAGAGGCGCCCAGCATGGCTCCAGGACGGGCCTTGGGGCCGTCTCGAGCCATGTTGGAAGTGCATGTCCCGACCCAAATCGCATGTCTACAGCCTTTGGGAAAGTCACACGAGGAACCTCCGAGAGCGCCCAGAACCCAGAATTGGTAGCGGTGGTCCCTTATTCGAAATAGTTACAGTTGGTGTCCTGTAAGATCTTGACTCCCAATTGGCAGTTGCAGAGTTTTCACATCGATTGCTGCTCAATCAGCATGTGGGGGTAGGCACGCAGCCTGACATTATGTGACAGAGATCGCCGAAGCGACGTACAGATACAGAGACGACGTTTCGCATCTTCGGACAATTTGACAGTCTGCCCGGCAGATGCAGGTACATCATCTGGCAGAACCATGACACGACAGGCAGCAAGAGACAGCGAGAGCGAGGCATGGACAGGTAGATGTTGCACACCTGGATTCGGGCAAAGGAAATTGCACGGAGCAACAAACTTCAGAGACATTGTCAGTGCGCACCGCAGTCGACATTTGCAGCAGGGTTGCCGGATCCTGCAACCTGCAGCATCCACGCCACCCGCCCCACCCTTTCTCCCTGAACATCACCTGCTGGAGGCGCACGCAGGCCTGAGCGGTCTCACCATTTTCTCGTTGACAGAGCGGTCTCACCGGCACTGCCTCGTCCGTTCTATCCTGAGTTGAGTAGGCACGTTTTGGCGGCAAGGCTCTCGCGGACTGGTCCCGCGCACGTGGCGAGGTTCTTTCTCGCTCTTGCAGCCGGGCGGCCTGGCCCACGCAGGCCCGCGCGCCTGCCTCTGAGGGAAAGAGCTCGTCGTGCTCCTTCCTTTCCGGCCACGCGCAGAGGGGGGTAGGGGGAGGGTGGGAAGCACCCCTCCTTCTAAGAAGGCGCGGGCCTTGTCTGTTTATGTAAGGCCCGCGCCTTCTAAGACGCGGCCTCCTTCTAAGAAGCCTTCACCCCTCCCCCTACCCCCTTGTGCGCGCCGCCAATTCCTAGAGGCGACCCCCAGTGAAATAGGTAGAAGTGGCGGCCCTTCTCAGAGAGATCAGACGGCTTCTGGCCTTCAGAAGCGTTCTAAGCTTTTTCCGAAAACACAGTCGGTTTCTCAGAGGACCGGACGGCTTCTTAGAAGCCCCGCCGCTTCGTCAGGAGACCCCTCTCATTTCCCCCCTGGGCGTGCCGCCAAAGTATAGACTTCGACTCTAGGGGCGGCCAGAGTGGCAGGCAGAAATGGAATGGCGTTTGATGGGAAGGGCATTGGTAAGGGTCGATACAGGGGCAGTTGACCGATTAATGAGGCCAGTAGCAGCACAGCAGCGCAATCTGATGTTCATACATCGTGCATTGTTTCATGGTAGAGGTAAGTGCAACGATTAAAAAGGCCAGCACGAAGCGTACAATATTTTGTCAAATTGCGATGCGTGTGGGGGCGGATGTAGTGGACGATGCAGTGCACACGGTGCACAACACATCCTATTATGGACCCCGTGCCTCGCCTTACGGAAAAGAGTACCCTCAGAGTTGTGCGGCCTCACCGAGGAGCGCTCTGTGAGTGGCACTTCCTGGTGAGGAGCTCACGCGGCGAGTGTGCGTCTCGCCGCCCTCCAGCACAATATGAAGGAGGTTCGACCGCCTGGAGCCGAACCCTTCAGCGAAGGGAGTCGGAAAGTGTTTCAGAAAGTCTAACCTCAAAATCATCTGCAGACCCTCCTTCGAGGGTTCAGGACAACCTAGCTTTGGAGGCGTGCCCCAGTGCTTGTCATGCTTGGGATTTCCACATTGGTAAAATCTTGTTTGCTGGAGAGATATTGGAAACATGTTGGAGGATTCTTTGGGGGGGCTTCTTGTGGAAGCTCCTGGGGAGCTCTTTGGCTCACTTGGGTGCGTGTTGTGCCCTTGTGGTCTCGTTTCCCTCAGTCAGCGAGTACCGCCAGACGTTCCCATACTCATCTCTATTTCTGTTCCTCGCTTCCTGATATTACTTCGCCGCCGTGGCACTTCAACCACTACACAACTACTGCGGACTTTAAAGCGGGATGCGTGCACATTTCAGCCAACATAGAACCATTCTGCCAAGATGCATCACAGTGTTACATGTTTTGGATATAAGTCAAACAAAGCTAAAGGATTTCCACCTCTGAGCTCGCTTAACGGTCCACCCGACTCGTGAGGGCCATCGGAAATGTTGGGTTTATGGTGGAGGCGTAGCTGTCCAGCGGCGAGACATGCGCGTCGTCTGAAGGCTCCTCGTGGGGTCGTCTTTGGAGCATCTTGGGACCCTCTTGGAAGCCGTCTTGGGCCAGTCTGGGAATCCCCTTGGGCCGTCTTGGGCCGAAAAGGCGAGGAGAGGGAAGAGATTGTTGCTTCCGCAGGTACTCTTGGGGGTCCTGTTGGAGACACCTTTGAGTGTCTAGGGGAGCTCTCTGCCCGTCTTGGGGCCACGTCGGGGTGTCTTGATATCCCTTCGGGCCGTCGCGAACCCCTTTGGGGCCCGCATGGTTTTTCTACAAGCCGAATGCGCACAGCTCAGTAGTTTCCTTCAGGTTTTTGTATGATTCGGGATCCCAAGGTGGAGGCAGGGAATATATCGTTGAGTCCATCTTGGTCGACGGGATGTGGCGTGGCGCTGTTGGAGGGGGTAAAGGTATGTTGCTTCACAGTGCCAACACAATAACACTGGCACAGCGCCTCTCCACTCCGAGTGTCATCTTCCTCCGATCCCTCTACTCTGGCTCTGCCTCCCTTGTCCCTTCTCTCTCCCCCCCCTCTAGTCCTCACGTCCTCCCTCCACGTTTCGCCTTTCCTCCCTTCCCTCCCCCTCCCCCTTCGCCCACATCCCTCCCTTCATACACTTCTATCCCTCTTCCTCATCATGCGCCTTCCTCATCCTCTTTCTCTTCTGCTGTATCTCCTAATTGATTCCCTTATCTCTGCCGCTATTTCCCACAAGCGTGCATGCACTTAGTTTTTTGTTTAATCAGATGGTGTTCCCCAAACAATGTTTACCCTTAGGGCGTGCTAGTTCGTTCACATCAGGATCCAGACGAGTTCCTCTGGTTTTCGGTTGGTGTTTGGTTTGTGTGTGCCCGTGGGCGCTTCGTGGGCGTACCGCGCTAGGTGGGTTTCCCGAGGTTTTGCCTGGTCCGCCCAGTAGCGCCTCGTGGGCGCCAGGCGGGCGCCCCGTGCGCTGGCACCACATGGTTTACGCCACATAGCTTGGGCCACTTAGCTTGCACCACCTTGCTTGCAACGCATGGCTCCCACCACATAGCTTATACCACAACGCGTACACAACATAGCGCGCACCACACATAACTGATATAACATATGATACCGGAGAAAAACCCAATCAGATTTTTGTTAGGGTTGTAGGGCTACGGGCTATAGGGCTATTGGGCTATAGGGCTATACGGCTATCGGGCTGTAGGGCTATCGGGCTATAGGGCTATAGGGCTATAGGACTGTGACATATAGGGCCATAGGGCTATGGGGCTATAGAGCTATATGGGCTATGGGGCTATAGGGCTATAGGGATATAAGGTTATTAGGGCTACAGGGATATAAGGCTATAGGGCTACAGGGCTATGGGGCTATACGGCAATAGGGCTATAGGGCTATAGGGCTACTGGGCTATTGGGCTATTGGGCACCCCCGGGCACCCCCGGGCACCCGGGCACCCCCGGGCACCCGGGCACCCCCGGGCACCCCCGGGCACCCGGGCACCCCCGGGCACCCGGGCACCCGGGCACCCTGGCCCGGCCACCGAAATCGGCCACCCAGGCACCCCCGGGCACCCGGGCACCCGGCCCCGGCCACCGAAATCGGCCGCTCACCTCACCTCAGCTTTGTATCCGCTAGGACCCCTACAGAAGCAAGCTCTGATTGGGGAATCTTACACCACGCAGCTCACGCCGCCTATTACACAACCGATCTCACACCACATCGCCTGATACACCACATGGTTCACACAGCCTAGTTCACTCACATCGCATACAGCTTACACAGCAAAGATGACACCACATAACTTGCGCACCATAGTTTGCACGCTGCAGTTCATACCACAAATGATACACAACATTGCTTACGCTGAGCGGGCACACCTCTGTTTGGGATCCGCGCTGGCCAACCTTTTCTTAAGCCATCGGTCGGGTATCCGGGCTTCCCCCACGCTGCCGCCCGTGCCGCTTCGTGGGCGCCCCGCGGGCGCCACGTCCACCCGGGTGGGCCTCCAGAGGGTTCGCCACGCTGCCGCCTCGTGGGCGACTCATGCGCTGGCTGGGCCCCCCCGAGGGTTCGCCACTGCCGCCCGTGCCGCCTCGTGGGCGCCCCGCGCGCCCAACGGGCTCCCCCCGCGGATTCGCCACGCAGCCGCCACGCTGCCGCCGCGCGGGCGCCGCGCAGGGCGCCCCCCCCCCCTTGCTTGGGGGCTGGTTTTTCCCGAGGGTCCGCCTCGTCGCCGCCCGTGGGCGCCTCGTGGGCACCTCGTGGGCGCCCCGTGCCGAGGATTCGCCGCGTTGCCGCCTCTTGGGCGCCTCGCGGGCGCCCCGTGCGTTGAGTTTACGCCATCTGCTGTGCACCTCACAGCTTCCACCTCCAGAGTGTCATGACTCGCTGTTTGGGGCCCACTGTATACACGTATATGGTTACATCTATGTGCAGAGCAAACATCGAGCAATACGCATTACTGACCGCAGCAATCCCTCATGATTCATGCCAGCCAGCGCGGAACCCCAGTGGTGAGTCATTGCATTATGGAGGTGGAAGCTATGCGGTGTAAGCTATGTGGTGCAAGCTACGTGGTGTAGGCTCAGCGCACGGGGCGCGCATGAGGCGCACGTGAAGCGCCAAGCGGCACGGGCGGCAATTTTGCGAGTTTTCAGGCAGCCCAACCAGCGCACGGGACACCCACGAGGCGGCACAGGCGGCAATGTGGCGAATCTTCGGGGAACCCACCCTGCAAGCCCACGAGGTGCGCAACGTGGCGAGAATCTGGAACACCCAACCAATTACTCAAGAAGACCACCCAAGAACCGTCAAGCGCAAGCACTGTTTGAGAAATTTCCTCCTCCTCCGCCTCCCTTCCTTCTTTATTCCTCCTCTCGGCGGCGAGCCACGGGGGGAAGTGAGAATGGGCGAGCATTTTCAGAATGCTCGGACGGCATCCGGCCTTCTGATAAGTGATCTAAGTGTTCTCAATTTCCCCCGGAGACGCAGAACACTTCTTAGAAGGCCAGGGGGCTTCTGAGAAGCCCCGCCGTCTCTCGACATGGCTTCCTCCTTCTGACCTCCCTCGCTCGCCGCCGATCTCCTGTCTCCCTTCATCCTCATCCATCCTCCTTCGAATCCTCTCCGCACACGCGGGCGGCGGCGTCGCCGCCACCACCGCCCTCACCATGCCAGCTCGTGCCTGGCCGCCATCGCCAAGGCCGCCACACTGCCGCCCGAGCCGCCGCCATCGCGAGACGCACCGACAGCGGCGGCGATGGCGCTGGCGGCGGCGGCATGAGGGAGGAGGAGGACAGAGCAGGGGGAGATGGATGAGGCCTCGAGGCGGGAGGCCGCCTTGGCTCAGCATGGTCGGGGTTCCAGGATCGAGGCTCGAGGATCGAGGAGGAGGGCGAAAAAGGGATGGGCAGATGGGGAGGTCGAGGATGAGGAGGGGAGGGCCGAGGAGGACAACGGTTGGAGCAGCCGGAGAGGGAGAGCGGGGAGCAGGGAGAGCGCGATAGAGGAGGAGCAAAGGGAAGGGGAGGAGAAAGGAGAGGGACAGAGGGAGGAGAGAGGAGATTGAGGAGGAGAGGGAGGAATAGGAGAGAGGGCGAGCGGGAGAGGAGGAGGAGATGGAGGAGGATGAGGAGGAGGAGGGGAGGGACAAAGGTGGGGGGCGGAGAACGGTCATTTGGAGGAGGAGGAGGAGGAGGAGGAGGAGGAGGAGGAGGAGAAGGAGCCCAGAGGAGGGGCCCAGAGGAGGAGGAGGAGGAGGCGCTTGGAGGAGGAAAGGGAAGGCGCGGGGGCAGCGGCGGCCGCAGCTGCCTGCCGCGGCGCGCGCGCCGCGCCGCGCCGTCCGGTGCTCGCAGCATCGCGCCGCGAAGGGGCGGCCGGCGAGCGCGACCCCCCTCGGCGGCTCCCCCGATCTCCGCTCGCGCTGCCTCGCCGTACAGGCGTCAGAGGCGCCGCGCCGGCCTGTCTCTTCACGACGCAGGCGGACCCCGAGGGAGACGCGTCCCGAGGTGTTTCGCCCTTTTCGGCTTTTGGGGTGCCCTCCGCGGGCCCCAGGGCTGTCCAAGAACGGCTCAGGATGCAGAGCCGGTCCCGGGGAAGGTCCCCGGGGTCCAGGGCCCGTTTCCCCCAGGACCCGTCTGCTTCATGCCAGCGTCCCAGAGGCGCCCGCCGTCGCCGACGACGATGGTATCTCTCCGATGTCGGACTTCAGGTGTTGTCCAATTTGGGCATCGTCTTGCTCCGCGAGTGGTCCTGAGGCCGGTTCTTAGAAGGCGCAGGCCTTCTCTGAAGATGTAGGGCCGGCGCCTTCTAACAAACCGCCTCCTTTTAAGAAGCCTTCCTTCCTCCCCCTATCCCCTGGTGCGCGCCGCCGTACTACGACGAGGACCCCCCCGTGCCCTGTCGCTCCTCGTCGTTCAGGGGCAACGTTGGGGGTGGACAGGCTCGGCGGGGGGGGAACGCATCGACCTCAAATCGACAATTGAGCGCGTCCCACCCAGCCCAGTACATGCGGATTCGCTATCGGGGGCCTATCCCCGATGCATCGGCGATGTACCGTCAATGCCACATCGATGCTTCCACCCCTGAGCCGTTCCCTCCTAACCTAACGTTCTCCCTCAGTCATCATCGCCGCTGCCGCCGCACGAAGGCGGCGATGACGACGACGACGTAGACGCGTTCGCCGTCGCTGCGACAGCAGCGTCGGCGAACCCGACGACAAGAAGTCCCCCCTCCTTTGTCGCCAGCTGCGCCTCGCCACTCAGGTCCTCGTCACGATAGTTGTTGTCGTCGTCGTCGTTGTCCCGAGGATGAAAATGTTCGCGTGCACTTCTCGCTTTTCGGGCCTCTGGGGGGTGGTTATCGTCCCACGACTGGGTTCCCCTCGAAGTTGTGGTCAAGATGCAGTCCGAGGTAGGTCAGAGGTCCAGAGGGGGTGGGGTTGTGAGGTCGTCCTGCCTCCTCGCGCTCCATCCTTCTCCTTCCTCCTCGTCCTCCTTTTCCCATGGGGACTGTTTTCGACCCACGCCTCCGCCGAGGCGGTGCATTGGGACGGTTTACGTTCAGGTGTTACGTAAACGTGGTCAGTCTCTTCATTGACAAGGTTACGCAGCCAGCCAGCAAAAGTAGCCAATCCTCGTCCTCAGTCCACGTCCTCCCCTCCTTCCTTCCTTCCCCCTTCCTCCTCGTCGTCGTCCTCATCGTCTTATCTCACCGCCCTCCCCGTGCACAGGGTGCGCTCTACTATTCAGTCACGGATGGTGCTCATTGTGTTGGGATCCGAGTTTTTCTTTTCCTCCTCCTCGTCGTCGTCCTCCTTCGCTTGCTTCCAGGTGCCTCTGCGAATCGAGCAAAGCCCGTCACCGCCTCAGACAGAGGCTTCATGCGTCACTCGTCCTGCAGCTTGCGCCGGGCGTTGATTCGGCCAGTCGCGTCCCGACTCGTCTCACAGTCATACAGGAACCTAAGGATTCGTTACTCGCTGAGGATACCCTTGCATCCTTGCCTCTTCGGCCCATCCATTGACCATGTTCGCTGGCACGCCTCCCACCAAGGCGTCAAGTTGGGTGTCCGAGGGCCGATGTCTGGGCACAAGATGCGCAGACACGGTCCGATGCATGGCTCGCATGCAGGAACGCCTCTGCTTGGGGAGTGGAGGGGCCGCCCCGCCACGCGAGGCTCCCTCTCTGCCGAAGAGGACCGCCCTGGACGGCAAGAGATGCCGCCTGTGTTTGGCCAGAAGACAGCCAAGAAAGTCATAGAAGAGGCCCCCGCCACCGTGAGGATTTGGAGATTGGGCGGTCGGGAAAGATGACGTGACAGGACGAGGAGGAGAGGAGGAGGAGGAGGAGGAGGAGGAGGAGGTTGACGACCAGTAAGAAGAATCCGACAGGAGGAGGAGGAGAGGAGGAGGAGGAGGAGGAGGAGGAGGAGGAGAGGAGGAGGAGGAGGAGGAGGAGGAGAGGGTTAAGCTCCAGAGGCCTGTGGTTCGAGCCAACAGGTTGTGACGAGGCCCAGCGGAAACACGTCCATCCAGAAGAGATCCTCCCCGATGGCCCCTCTGTTGCTGATGCTGTCCTAGGATATGTTTGACGCTTCGCTCGCGCCTGGGCTCCTGATAATCTAACAACGTGTTGGTGATGTCCCACCCGAACCGCCTCAGAGCGACCGAGGAGGGGAATACGCCGTGGCCCATAGTTACAATGCGGCGATCTGGCAAGCAGACGGCCAAGATGGTCAGCGAGGATGCCTCTGGTGCCATTTCCGCTCCAACGGGTGGGGGGTGCGCGTTTAGGGATTGGTTTTGTTGACCCCCCAAACTGCCAATGCCCTCCCTAGTCTTCAAGGGTCCATCAAATAACACCAGGTATCTGTGACATTCATGCTGGTTTGTGCTGTTCTCCATGGCATGCCCACCCAGAGCTGGCTGTGACAGGTGACGAAAGAAGAGGGGGGAATCGCGCATTGAAGGAGCGATACGCAGAGGGTATGAAGATTAGGAGATGAAGGACGGAAACCGAGAGGATATAAGGATGAGGAGTGCAATTGCGATAGGCGAGGCAGAGGACGGAGAGGAGAGAGAAGAGGAGGAGGAGGAGGAGGAGGAGGAGGAGGAGGAGGAGGAGGTGAAGGAGGAGGAGGAGGAGATAGAATGTGAGAATCCGTTGAGGAGGGTTTGCGGTCAAGGGGAGCGTGTGTTTAGGGGACCTCCCCGATCCGCGAGGTCGAAAGCAATTTGGCCTCGCTCACGAAGCTGGAGCTGATCAAGAACGCGTCGTTTTGCATGAAGTCTGCGGACGCACGGGCGGCGGGGCGCCTGCCAGCATTCGAGCAGGCGAGGCCATTGATTGAGGCGGATGGGTCAGCGGCGGGTCTCGCTCCCATGCAGAATCGGAACGCTCCGTCGCGCCACATAGGGCGACCGTTGATCTGGCGCGTGGGCGCCAGATCCACGGATCCCTAATCCGCGGGCTACAGCTTTCTAAGTAGGCCCTGAGCCCTTGCATTCTGAGAAGCCTTGGCGGCGCGCAGAGGGGGGCAGGGGGAGGGGGGAAGGCTTCTTAGACGCCCCATCTGCTTCTTGGAAGGCGTGGGCCTCATCTGTAGATGCACGGCCGGCGCCCTCTAAGAAGCAGCCTCCTTCTAGGAAGCATTCTCCCCTCCCCTCACCCCCTGGTGCGCGCCGCCAAGCGCCCCCCCCCCCCCCTGCCTGGCTCGAAGGCCACCCTCCCTCGCGCCACCCCCTCGTGGATGCGCCGCCAGACTGCGCCCACTCGCGGGGACCGCCTCGGGCTGTGCCGCAGGGCTGGACCTAAACGGTGTTTTGGCGATTTCGTAGGCCGTTTTCGTTTCGATTTCGTTTTGCGTTAAAGGCCGATTGAAGACAAAACGAGGGAAAACGAATACAAAACGAAAATGAAAAACACCGTTTAGGTTCAGCCCTGCTGTGCCGTGGGCAGGTGGCCCCGACTCGGTGGTCACGTGTGAATCCTAACCCCACCCCCGCGATTTCTAAGGGGCGGATGGGGGTTCATTTCGATCGGGACCTCCCGAGCGGAGTGAACCCCAACGCCCCCTTCGAAATAGCTGGGGGTGGGGGTAGGGTTCACACGTGGCCGCCCACCGATCCTCCTGACACTTTGCGCACGCGGGGCAGGTGCGGCAAGGGCGACCTTGGAGTTCGGTGCCCTCCCTTCTCCAGGGTGTTCGTTAACGGAGGGGGGCAATGAACGAAGGGTGCACTTCTTCTTGGGGCTCGCAGTCGGTGGCTCGAGATCAGCGAGCGTCGGGGCGAGTGATTTCCTCGAGTTTGTGGCCATCGCGGTTACAAAAGGCGCGATCGTCTTCATTACGTGATCCCATATTTGCGGAACGAGCAGATAGACGTTGCACCTTTCGTGCACGTGTCGGGCCCGCGGTGGCAGCTCAAGGGCACATTCAGCTCTCTTTGGGGCCGGTTTCCTGCAATGCTCGATTCCCCCCCCCTGTGTATTGCCCTCACGCTATCGAGCTCGCAACCATCTTCCTCCCCGCCGGAGCGTTCCTCTGCGCCCTCTCCCCGGCTGGCAGTGCATGGGATGCGCGCTGCAGCTGGGGTACGCTACGCTGGGCTCGCTGGTCGCGTCGTCGGTGAGACACCCGACGTGCGTGTGCGACTGCACGCCACCCACGCCCGACGAGGGCGTCATCGAGCTGCTGGGCCAGCAGCTCCAGCGGTGAGGGCCCGAGCGGCTCACCGCCTGCCTGGAGCCAGCGGCCTGCCCGGAGGCGCCTTAGTGCCCTGGGTTGCTTGGCCCCTCGCGGGCCGCCTTCGCAGGCGGCGAGCTGGTGGGGCACGTGCTGGCAGCCTTCATCGTGGTGATCCTCGGCGTGGACGGAGCCCGTCAGCGGGCTCGGGGCGCGGCGGCTCATCAGGCGACCTCAGGACACCTGTCGATCGAACCGCCGCCGACGTGCGAGGAGCCGCTCGCGACGCTCTCCTTGGAGGAAGAGGCCCGGGCGCAGCCCAAGCAGGTGCATGCTCGGCGAGATGGAGCATTCGTTTGCCGAGCACGTCAACCTGAGGGAAGAGGACTTCGCGCTGGTGGAGTACAACTGTCGGCTGCGGGACCTGCGGCCCGAACGTTGCGTCATCTACCTCCCCAAGGGAGGTGCCGAGCAGGTGGAGGCGGTGACGCCTGACGGTGACTGCTACCTGGAGACTTGGGCCCTGCCAGAGGTTGCCGCGTGGACCCGCCTGCCCAGCGAGGCCCAGGGCGGAGATCGGGGGGATCCGAGCCCTCGCTGCTACCGCTCCCGCCAGGTGCCGCTGGCCCAAGGGCTTGGGGCCCAGAGGGATGCCTTGGCGCACCGGTGCCGGCTTCCCCCGCCTGGACCGCCGCTGGTGCCGAACGTCGGGCTGGCGATCGCAGCCCTGGCGGCCCCGCCAGCCTTGCCTCCACCGGTCAAAGGGCCGCCGACGTCCCGTGGTGGGGCAGGAGCTCTGGCTGACGCCGCAGCTGGCGGGGGGGTCGACGCGGGTCGGCCACTTGGCAGGTGGGTGACCGCCGAGGGGCGGCGTGGCATCGCGCGGCTGACCCGAGGGGGCGCCCCATCTGCCGCCCGCGTGGTCGATGACCGCGCCCTGACCCAGCGCGCTGAGAAGCCGCTGGTGCTGATGCTGGTCACGGACAAGACGGCCCGAGGCCCCCTTGGCTTGGAGCCAGGCGCCGCGGCGGCGCGTGGGGCCCCCCGCGAGGAGGATGACGACGAGCTTCGCTCGCTGTCCGTGGTGTTGGATCGGATGAACGGAAGCCACCGCACCTGGGAGAACGTAGTGGAGGACCTCAGCGAGAAAGGCACCACCGACTGGGCGCTGATGGGACCGCGGACGGCGGTGTGGCCTTGCCGTCACCTCCACATCAGCGGCGGGAGCCTGACGGCCTTCTTCGCTCGGACGGTACGTGACATGAAGGTGGCCGAGGACGATCGAAGTGCCCTCGAGCTCGAGGCATGGCTCAGTGTGCTGGAGCTGGCTGGCACCTGGCACCGTCGGCCAACTGAACATCGGTGACCTGATGTGCACGGCGTTGGCGGGGGGCGGTCCCAGCCGGTCATGGACGCGAGCTCGGGCGGAGGCGCCGCCGTTGAGAAGGACTCCGAGGACCTCGTGGGGCTCGGGCGCAGGGCGCGAGGTGTTGCCCCGGCTCTTCAGAGCCACGTGGCCGCCAGGCTCAGGAACGAGGCAGAGGTCGACAAGCAGCGCATCAAGGCGCGAGAGGCCCGGAAGCTTCGCGGAAGAAAGCCTGGCGGCGACAAGGGGTAGCTTCTGAGGGAGTGGGGGGTTCGCCTGGCCAGGCGCGTCCCAACCTGGCGCATAGTGACGCCTCTTTCTTTTTAGTGTTCTCCGTTGTCAGTCGCGGGCCGGAGATGGAGCGCGACTGGGCTAAGCGCGGGTGTGCGAGCCTGGGCTCTTGCCTCCCAGGCGAGGTCTCCCCTCTTCAACCGCCAGGCGTCGAAGCCCCGCCTCGTCTACGGACGGAGGTCCCACTCGCGAGGTACAGGAGGTTGTATGCAAAGACGTGGACTTCCTCGTCTCGCACTACGCTGACGCCGCTTTTTCTGTGCCTTCTGAAGCAGCTCGCTCGCTTCTCCGGCAAAAGGCGGGCTGCGGCCCGTCTGGCAGCCCGGCGCGCCCGTTCGTGAAAGACCTCGCGTCGCTGCCAGCCGACGCAGCCGACTGCCCTTTGGTGGCCGAAGTGTTGGGCGAGCGAGAGCGTTCGATGCTCGAGCGGCTGCCGATCGACTTTCTCCGTGACGAGGAAGAGATGAGGTCTGAGCCTCCAGTGAAGCCCTACATGGATCCTCGGCTCCGAGGGGGTCGCTGCGCCTATGTAGATGTTGTGAGAGAGTTGCAAAAAAAAGCATGGTCACCTGGCGACGGCAGCGCCGGGCTGAGTGTGCCATGTTTTTTGTTGCTAAGAATGGCGGTCGACTCCGTCTGATAGTGGATGCGCGCGCAGCTAATCGAGAGCCCAGGCCCCCCCCCCCCCCCCCGAGCGGCATTGGCCACGGGCGAGAATTTCGCCAGCGTCGAGGGGGGGCCCAGAGATACCCTGTACATATCCAAAGGAGATGTCTACAACTGTTTTTATAGGCTCGGCATCGACGGCCTTCTGTGTGATTTGTCTGGTCTCCCTCCTATTGAAGCTGGGGCCCCGGGGATCGGACTGGTGGAAGGGGCCTCAGTGGCCCAAGACGAGTATGCAGATCCGTGCCTCAGGGCACTACCGACGGGATTTACGCGGAGCCTGTTCTTCGCGCAGAGGGCCGCGCAGAACATCGTGTAAAAGGTGCCGCGCCTATGCCCCGAGAATGCCCTCGAGAACCGCTCGTGCAACGCCGTTTTCGACACCGAGGGGATGAGTTTGGCTCACTACGTATACGCCGACAACGTCGGGGTCCTGCGTCTGCAGGCAAACGAGGTTCAGAGGGTCCGAGAGGCCGCGACCAGGGCTCTGGACGAAGTCGGGCTGATCACGCACGAGCTCACCTCATCTATTCATATCGACGAAGCTCTCGGAGTGGTTATCGACGGGGCAAAAGGGGTAATGCGTCTAAGCGAAAAACGGCGCAATCGTTTACGCGGAGCTCTCCAGTGGGTTCCGAGCAGGAAGAGATTGAGCGGCGCACAGTTGGACATGCTTGTGGGCCACCTCACTTTCGCCTTCCTGATGCGTCGTCCGCTGTTGTCAGTCTTTGGCGCCACCTATCGCTTCATCCGCTGTAACTATCAGTATGAACGAACCTTGTTGCCGAGCATGTTTGCTGAGCTGGAGGCCGCCTACCGCATGCTGCCATTGTGTGTGGCTGAACTCCGTTTGCCTTCGAGCCCTCAAGTATTCGCGTGCGATGCGTGCGCCAGTGGCATGGGGGTGGCACAGACGGAGTGGAAGGAGGCACAGGCGCAACAGGTGGGGAGGTTGGCGGAGCGGTTCAGATTCAGATACGCAGGTCTGGGGGCACATCGTGATCGGGCCCCGGGGCTGGCTATCTTGGACCCTCTCTCGGATCCTGTCACGGCAATCGGGGCCCCCACCTCAGGTTGCGATCTCTGGGAGGAGGATCCAGGTTTCCAGGACGTGCCGAGCGCGTGGATTCAGAAGTCTAAGTCTGGCCGGGAGCCTATCTATAGTGGACGCTTTCGAAGGCTGGGGCCGATCCATGTGAAGGAGCGTCGTGCTTCCCTGTGGTGCCGGAGACGTTTCAGCAAGGCCCGCTCGGGACGTGCGACACGGTTTCTTCTCCTGGGCGATAACCTCAGTACCATTTTGGCTCATTCGAAGGGTCGGGCAACCAGCTGGTAACTGCTCGCGCTGTGCCGGAGGCGATGCGCCCTCCAGCTGGGCCGCCGGCTCGTCGCGGTTGACCGCTGGATCCCTGCGGAGCTCAACTCCGCTGACGCAGCCAGCTGGGTCTTCTAGAGCCGAAAGTTGCCGAGGAACATGACGTCGGATGGCGGTTTTCCTCGCCCTGGTGAAGTCGCTGGAGAGCACGCTGCGGGCGGGCCGGGCGCCTGTGGCGAGGCCGAACGCGGCGCCCCCGGGCCGCCGCCTGGCCTCGACACCCCTGCCTGGCCCGCCGCCGAAGGAGCGGGAGCCCCTGGCGAAGACGGCGGGCCAGCCAGAGAGCTCAGGGCAGACGGCGGAGGCGCGGGAGGCACGCGCAGCCGTTTTGGGCCGCTGGCAGACGTGCTTCGCCACGGGCCTCGAGTCCGACGAGAACTCCCTGGCGAGGGGCGACGTGGCCGAGGGCACCTACAGGCGAGGCGCAGAGCACGTGAGGGGCCTCCAGGGCCACGTCGGGATCCAGAGGTGGAACGAGCTGAACGGCAAGGGCCTCAACGCCTTGGTGGTCGCCCGCTGGGGGGAGATGTTCCTGAAGGGGGCCGCCGCCCGACCAGTCCTGATCCGCCCGAGGGAGCTCAACATCCTCACCAAGATCAGGGACCCCGACGACTCCGCTCGGTGGGGCGTGTCCAAACTACAGTGGGTGACCCGCTACTTCGAGATGAGGCGAGCGGCAGAGGAGACAGAAGTGTGGACCTCCGACTGCAGCGACCTGGCCAGAGAGATCCCCCACGGCGCCGAGACCCTCGACATCGACGACCTGGCGCCCTACTCCATGAGACTCACAGGGGCGTCGAGGGACGCCGCGGTGGGTCGAGGGCCTTCCAACGAGGTGCAGAAGAGAGGGCGTCGGCGGTCTCACCACCGCGTCGCCCGATACGGGAAGGCCAACTAGGTATACAAGGGCTTCCTCAAGCTACGGTCGGACGTGCGACGAGAAATGCAGGGGTGCGCAGCAAGCTTGGAGCTGGTGTTCAGCAAGGCAGTGAGAGGCCCCTCGTGATGCTTGATCTGTTTGCTGGCGTGGCCCGCGTGTCCAAGGCTGTCTCGAAGCTCGGGCACGCCGCAGAGGTTTTGGATGTCAAAAACGGGCCAGCATTTGACATCTCATACAAGCATGTCCTGGATCACCTGCTCCGCACAAGTCGGCACCACCCCTTTGATGGCGTGATGCTGGCTCCACCGTGCACGGCTTTCAGCATCGCCCGTCACCCTGCCCTGCGTTCGGCTGACTGTCCTTGGGGGATTCCCGAGGCTGCAGGGCGCCCTCAGCTGACGCAGGCGAATTTGGTGACGAAAGCTACATTGCGGGTGATACGAATCTGCTGGGCTCGCAAGATCCCGTTTGCTGTCGAGAACCCGCAAACCAGCCTGTTCCGGAAGTTGCCGGAAATGGTCCACCTAACATCCCATAGGAATAGCCACCTGATGATTACCGATTTGTGCCAGTGGGGAGCCCCATGGAAGAAACCAACCGCCGCGTAGTTTGTTTTTTTTTCGAGGTTGTATTTGTAGGCGCTCCAAATCGCCCCATGTGGGGCTATCTGGGAAGGTCCCCGGCGGGCCTTGGCGTACACTGGTCACGCAAGCCTATTCCAAAGACTTCGTGGACTTCCTGGCTTCGACGTTTGACAACCAACTCCGAAATGATCGCCTACGCCGGTCAAATAATATGGGTTTGGGTGGAGCTGGCCAGCTTTGAGATGGGGTCTCTGTTTTTTATATGGGCCCATCGGCCCGCAGTACATCGCTGTCGAACAGAAGGATTCCCTGCCCCAGCCAGAAAACAGAGATCATGTTTGTGCGTGCGCGGTAATGATTGGTTTCCTGGCGTATCTGGCGCTGCCAACACTTTCGCGATCCATTGATCGTAAACGTGTACGCTCAAGCTCGTCCTGCACCCACCGTCCGTCCCCCGACAACCCCCAGCTTCTCCCTTCTCTCGCGCTTCGTTTGCTCAGATTTTTTTGTCTTTTCCAACTCACCCATAAACTTTAAGTGGGGCTGGCCAGCTTTGAGATGGGTTCTGTGTCTTTTATCTGGGCCCATCGGCCCGCAGTACATCGCCGTCGAACAGAAGGATTCCCTGCCCCAGCCAGAAAAATATATCATATATATATATATATATACATATATATATATGTGTATGTGTGTGTGTCTCTCCCTCTCTCTGAGTACGCCGGGGGGGGGTCCACAATCGGTGCCGTCATCCCCCATGGGGGGCCCCCGAACCCTTGGGGGGTCACAGACCCCCCGGGAGTGCCCCGGGCCGCTTCCAAATTGCCCACGACAGGTCACGCGGCCCGTACAGATGATCACGAAAGCCTGAAGAAGCCCTGAAGACACCCAAGACCGCCCCAGAGGCCCGTGAGGGCCCCAAGAGGCCTTCAAGAGGCAAACATCAGCCCATTTCCTTCGTAAAAGTTCCTTCGTAAAACGTGCATTTTCGGCATGCTCGCCTGCTTCGTCTTCGCAGTGCCCCAGACGCCCCCGAGGAGCCCCAACACAGCCCAAAAGAGACCCAAGAGGGCCCCAGACGGCCCCAAAGGGTCGGCCTGTGGGGCTCACAGAACCCCCCACCCAAGACGGCCCAAGAGGCCCCGAAACTGGCCCAGGAGGCCCCCAAGACGGCCTCAGGGAGGCCCAAGGGGGCCCCGTTCGAAATCATGTTCCCGGAAGCCTCTCCAGGAACATTACTTCCGGGCTCCCAGGGCCCCTTACTGAGCCGCAGGACAGCTTCAGCGAGGCCCCAAGAGGGCCTTCCAGAGGCAAACATCGGCCCATTTCCCTTGTAAAACGTGCATTTTCGGCATACTCGCTGGCTTCGTCTTCACAGTGCCCCAGACGCCCCGGGGAGTCCCAACACAGCCCAAGAGAGACCCAAGAGGACCCCAGACGGCCCCAAAGGGTCGGGCTGTGGGGCTCACGGAACCCCCGAAGACAGCCCAAGAGGCCCCAGGCCCAAGAGGGCCCCATTCGAAATCATGTTCTTGGAAGCCTCTCCGGGAACATGACTTCTGGGCTCCCAGGGCCACTGAGCCCCAGGACAGCCTCAGCAAGGCCCAGGATTGCCCAGGCTTGAAGGCCGACGAGGGCCCCAAGAGGGCCTTCAAGAGGCACAAACCGGCCCAATTCCCCGTAGTAAAACGTAAATTTTCAGCACGCTCCTTTGCTTCGTCTTCGCAGTGCCCCAGACGCCCCCGAGGAGCCCCAACACAGCCCAAAAGAGACCCAAGAGGGCCCCAGACGGCCCCAAAGGGTCGGCCTGTGGGGCTCACGGAACCCCCCAAGACGGCCCAAGAGGCCCCGAAGCCAGCCCAGGAGGCCCCCAAGACGGCCTCAGGGAGGCCCAAGAGGGCCTCTTTCGAAATCATGTTCCGAAGCCTCTCCGGGAACATGATTTTTGGGTTCCCAGGACGCCCAAGGACAGCCCCCAGAGGCCCCGGACACGCCGAAGATGGCCTCAGGACGGCCGACGACGCCGCCAAAACGCCCTAGGAACGCCTCCAGAGGCCCCTCCAAAGGGCCCCAGAAGCCGAAAATCATACATTTTCCATTGGTTTTTGAAGCATTCTTGCGCTCTCCCATGTTCCACCTCCCCACGGTCCCGGACCGCGTCAGAGGCCCGTCAGATCGCTCCAAGACGGCCGAAGAGGCTCCCAAGAAGGCTACAGAGACGGCGCAGGAGGCCCCCCAGATAAGTCAAGAGGACCTCGAGAGCGCCCCGAGAGAGCCCCAAGAGAGACCCAAGAGGGCCCGAAGAGCGCGACATTTCGAGGTCTCTGGCATGAGAGGCTCTCAGGACGCCCCTGGAGGCCATCAAGAGGCTCCCAAGAAGCTCCGTGAGGCTCCCAAGAGGCCGCCAGGAAGCCCCAATAGGCCCCCAAGGGACCCCCGGGGAAGCCCCCTGCGCGACCCCAAGACACTTCGGTGAATCGTATTTCCCATATAGCTTTCCGGGACATGATTCCTTGGGCTTCCGCCTTCCGCCCACCGCCCCAACCATGTTTCCAATAGGCTTGCCGACAAGGCCAAAAGGCGCCCCTCGGTAAGCCCCCAGAGGCCCCCCTCTGAGAGAGCCGAACAAATCATGCTCCCAGAAAGCTTCCCGGGAACATGATTGTCTATCTCGGAGTTGGCCCGGGGGGGGGGCGGGCCGCTGCTTGTTCCCCCCATTGGTGCCCACCAGGGGTTGCGGGGGGGGGTCCAGAGATCCCGAGGCGGCCCGAGCCCGGCCCGAAGGAGGCCACGACAGGCTAAGGGGGTCCCGAGAGGACCCAAGACGGTCCCACGAGGCCCCGAAGACGCCCAACATACCCTCAAGGCAGACGACGAGGACTCCAACACGCTCCAGGACGGACTCAAGAGGCTCCCCAAAAAGGCCCTGGCAGGCAAGATTCACTTCACTCGTTTTCCGAGTGTTTTGGATTCTGGCGTTCTCGCTTTTCCCGCTTTCCAGCGCTCCCTCACGGCCTCGGAGGACTTTCATATCGCTCCAAGAAGCCCACGAGGCCCCGACGAGGGCCCCAAGACGGTCCAGGATGCTCCCCAGACAACCCAAGTGTGCCCCAAGAGCGCGCCAAGAGAAGGCCCAGAAGGGTCCCGAGGCGGCCCAGGCCCGCCCCGAAGCAGGCCACGACAGGTTAATGGAGGTCCCGAGAGGGCCCTAGACTGTCCCAAGAGGCCCCGAAGACGCCCAAGCTGCCCTCAAGACGGCCGACGAGGATTCGAACACGCTCCAGGACGGACTCAAGAGGCTCCCCAAAAGGGCCCTGGAAGGCAAGATTCACTAATTGTCCGATGGTTTTTTAAGGATTTAGGCGTTCTCGCTTTCCCCGCTTCCCAGCGCTCCCTCACGGCCTCGCTCGGAGGCCCTTCAAACCGCTGCAAGACGGGCCAGGAGGCCCCGAAGAGGGCCCCAAGACGGCCCAGGAGGCTCCCCAGACAACCCAACTGTGCCCCAAGAGCTCCCCAAGAGAGGGCCCAGAGGGGGACCGCCAACCGATATTTCGAGGTCTCTGGCCCTCGAGGCCGCCTGTAGGCTCCCGGAGGCCACCAAGAGGCTCCCACGAAGCCCCGTGAGGCGCCCAAGAGGCCCCCAGGAAGCCCCAAGAGACCCCCAAGGGGCTCCCAGGGAACGCCCAAGACGCCCCCCAACACACCCCAAGAAATCATGTCCCCAGAAAACCTTCCAGGGACATGGTTCATAGAGGCCCGAGAGTTCCCGGAGGCCCCCAAGGGGCCCCCAGGGAACGCCCAAGAGACCCCCCAACACACCCCAACAAACCACGTCCCCAGAAAGCCTTCCCGGGAAATGGTTCATCATGGGCCCGCGAGTCTCCGGAGGCTTCGAAGTACCATCATGCTACAGGAGAGCTATCTGGGAAGTTGATTGGGAACATGACTGATCGCCTTCTCGCGGCCTATCCGCAGATCGTTTCGCACAAAGTTGCCCCAAGTGCCCTCTTGAATCGACGACGACGACGAAACGACGAAGACGACGACGACGACGACGACGACGACGACGACGACGACGACGACGACGGCACGCCCCAACAGGCTCCCCAAGACGCCCCAAACCCATACTCCCAGAAGGCCTTCTGGGAACCAGATTCACACGGCCTCCGCCCCCCTACACAACCATTCTCTTCGAAGGCCTTTCGGAATGCAGATTGGCATGCGTGGACTGTGGTCCACTACTTCAGTGGAGCAGAAGTGAATTCGTCAAGGCCTGGGGCCTGCTAGAACCTGAGCGCGCGCGAAGCGCGCGCGATGGTTCTAGTAGATATGTATATGCATATATATATATATATATATAGACGCCGCTGGTAGCGGTGGTATTGGCGAGGAGGTTTTGCTGGGTCTTGCGTGCTAATCCGCTTCGAGGGCTCGCCCCTGCACTCGCCGAGTGCACTTTCGTCGGCTTTATTGTGTCCTTAGTTTTTCTGTCTCGACTATGCTCGTATTGGCAGCAGTCGTTGTCAGCCAATCCAGTTGGGCCTGGGGCGGCTCTGGCTCGGGCAATCGCCAATTGTTCCGAGGTGTGTTTCTTCGATGGCATCTGTCTCAATCACCACATTCCGAGAGACATCGTTCTTTCGCGCGCTTTATCTTCGGACAGCGCGATGTCCCACTTTATCTTAGGGTCTTGCGGCTTTTGGTCGATCGTCTTGTCACGGATCATCAAGGACTCGGATTGGTTTCTCATTTTCCGTGCCTCCCCTCTCTGGCTTTTCACACTCATCTAGCATTTTCTCAGACAACACTTCATCACATGAGTTTTGTTGTGGCAGGTCCGCGCAGCGTTCTTCGTAGACTGGCGATCGTCTGTTTGACGCTATTGTGCTAGTCGCACCGTGTTGATGTTCAGTGGTCGTACGCTCCTCTTCTCCTCTGCTTCCAGAACATGTAGGTTCATATGTGTATATGTATATGTGAACATACATAGACCATAGATCTACACGTCTCTCTCTCTCTCTCTTTCTCTCTGCGGCCATGGTTGTCATGCACGTGAAAGCCCCGTACTGGCCGCTTGCCTTTCCACATGGGCACTCCGCGTTCTATACCATTATCGTGGCTTTCGCGTCGTCCAGGCGCCTATCCATTGTGTTAGCATCCACGTTGATATCATTCGACCTGGCGTGTTACACGTGCTATGGGATAGGAAATCAAGCCTTCGCAACCTGCTTGCCCAACATTGGATCCGGCCGACATCGGGGAGGGTTCAAGGTAGCTAGTTCGGCAGGGTTGCATGTTGTTTGTTTTTATCTCTCCCTGCCATGCGACCGACTTTCGGGAGGGAAGGAGAACACCGTGGCCCTTAGTGCAGCCCTCGCAAAGAACACGGTCTGACACTTGTCTCTCTGGTTTAATGTGTTTGGCTTTGCCAAGTTCGTACCAGGTTTGTCTTGGCAACATGTCTGTAGCACGGCTTGCAGTGCTGGTGCGATGAGCTCGCATATGTGCGAACATTTTTTTTTCTAACATATGACCTCAGGTTGGTACACCGAAGATTCTTCGTTTTGCCGTATTCCGCATGCTTCCTGGCAGCAATTGTGTGCGTAGCGTTTCTTTTGAAGATGGAAGGCAGGAGTTCAACGATGGTCGGGTTCGCGTATGCGCCAGGGTTGTCATGGTGTGGCTCTCCGTATACGCATTGAGGCTGCGTTATTCAGGACGTTCTTTCTGCTGCGCACGAATCGGAGAAGCCACGTCGAAATCTACGGCCGCCCTGATACAACAAAATCGTGCATTTTCTTACTTGGCGCGTTGCGCAGCGTCCGCACGCCGATACTGGGCTCTCTCGGAAGTTTTGGCAGCAGATGGGGCCAGAGGCAGTGAGAACGGCAGGATGGGGATGAGGAAAGTAAGCTGAAGACGCTCCTCAGACAAAAACAGTCGTTGTGCCATCGCTGTGTCCTGGTTGAGAGGGCCACCCACCCCACCCGCTCAGGCTGGGTGACAGGGTGGGGTAGGGTATGGTATTTTCCCGCCATGCCGACCTGCGGAGACCCCGCCGCTGGCGTTCGGGGCTCAAGCGACGGGGGTCAATGCAAACGGGGGTCAGTCAGAGCGCCGGATCTTGCAGGATCCTGCAAGGCCAGGGTTGTTGACCCAGATTTGGGTTCAGGATCCTGCAGGATTTGCAGGATCCTGCAAGGCCTGATTGACCTGTGTTTGGATTGACCCGGGTCAGGAGATCCCCGAGCCGTTCAATGTTGGACGCCGCCGCTGACCCAGAATCGGTCGATGTCGAACGATCTGACGTTTCGGACACACCGTTCAAGGTTGAACGATCCCCGCGTTGTCAGAAACCAACGCTGGGGTCGGCACGACACGAACCCACGGTAGCTCACACCACATAGATTACACGACATAGCATGAACCATACAGCCTACTCCACATAGCTTGCAACACGTGGATACTCCTTTCTAGAAAGAATAGGCTCGACCCCGCCGGGATTATCGGCTTCGTATTGCAATTTACATGTGATTCTGCCCCATCGTCCATCCTAAAAATGAACTCGTACCATCCCAGCTAAGCGGGTATCGCCACCCACTCCCGCCATATTGCAAAACATAGTATGCGCGCACATTCGTTTACCAAAAATCATAAGTTGTTTAAGAATCCCATGCAACAGATGAGACGAAGTGCACACGCGCGCGTCGTCGCGCGCGCATGCCGAAATCCTTCAAAAACTCTCGGTGTCTTAAGGTTTCCAAAATTGAGTGCCCAAGCAACATATAAAACAAACACAGGGTATTGCAACACGGACCGATGTCTTTAAATTTGCGCGCGCGTTTGCGAATTTTTGGGGAAACCCAACGATTTTCAACATGTTCATAACATGCTACCAACGTGCATGTCGAAATCGTTCGAACGCCGTTGCTGGGGTGATACGCTCCGCGTCTAATAATAGCATGCGGGCAACTCTCGCGCGTCTGCCGCGCGCGCATGTCGATTTCCTTCCGAAACCTTCATCACCGATGCGAAGACGCTGTCATCGTCGTCGGCGTTATCAGCATCGGCGCTGTCACTGGCTGCCCCGTCGTCGTCGTTGTCAACATCGTCACCAGCATCGCCACTATCATCATCGTGTCTACCAATGTCGACGTTGCTATGATACCGCGCCCGCCCAAATCGCCGACTCGCACTGACGTGCCCGTTGGGATGTGCCGAGCGTTCAGCGCCACCGCGTTCGCGTCGGTCGCGCCAAACTAGTTGGCCGCTGTGCGCGCGAGCATGCGTGGGTCAGTGCAGCCGCTGAGATACACCAACCAACACCAAGCACTCATCGCAATCGCTTCCGCATGGGTTTTGCAAACCAAGTTGCGGGTGGGTGGGTGGGCCGATTGCGCGAGCAGTAGGGTCGACAATTTCAAGTTCGGCAATGTGAATTGCACCACATAACTTCCAGCCCAAAAATCGAACCACATGGCTTACAGCACATATGTTGCTTGACGTAGATTGCACCGCGTAGCGCCACCACATACATAGATTGCTGCACTTGCTGCATGCAGCTGTTCTCGGCCCCTCCGCCCAGGGCGCTTTCTCCTCGGCACACGGGCGCTGGAACGCGCCAGGGAAGCCCGTCGCGCGAGTTGATTCGTTCCCCCCCCCCCCCCCCTCTGTAGGTACTCCCCCCCCTCGTCCGACCCGACGGGGGGCGGGGGCCACGCCCCCTCCCCTGGGAGGACGCTCAGTGGGGATGCGGCCTCGGTGGGGACAGCCTCGCTGGGGACCTCGGGAGGACCCCGCCCCTCCCCCCCCCCTGGGGAGGCGCCCCCCCTGGAGGGACGCGAGACCCGGGAGGGGAAAAACAGACACAGAAAAGTGTCGGTCCCCAGGAAGATGTGGAACATGTGTGACGTGGAGGGGAAGACCGACACCCAGGAAGTAGGGAACGATCGGGAAGCCTGGGATTTATGCCCACTCGTTCGTGTGTCCCTGGGCCTCTTCGAAGACTTCCAGGCGCTGCTTCGCCTCGTCGCGCCCACGCCTCCCCCCCACCCCCCACCCCCCGCCGCGCTCGCCGCCGCGTGCCCCCCTCTGCCTCGCCCCTCTGCTCGGCCCCCGCGCACGGTCGCCCTGGCGCCAGGTCCTCAAGACCGTGGTGCTGCGGGAGTGCGAGATCAACGATGCCGGCGTGGAGGCCTCGGGTTGGAGGGGAGGGGGAAGATCCACATTGGGGAGCCCAGTCCGCTTCCTGGTGGTGTTCCCCCCTGGTTGTTCAGAGGGTGCACGCACATGTGGGTTGGTGGTGGGACACTTGAGATAACAGAAAGGCGGAAAAAAAACACGAGGCTGGCAAAAAGTGGAGCACCTTCGCATCGTTGTTTAGTTATTCCTTCACTTCATTCAGCTACTCTTCGAGATGAGGAGGGGGAGTTCGGACGGGGTCAGGACGAGGATCAATCCGTTTCAGAGCGTTCTGGAACGCTCTCAGAGCGTTCTGGAACGCTCTGAGAAGGTCGCGATGCCCGATACATCCTCCAGAGCCGCTGGACCTCAGAGATTCTCGACTTTTTCCCAACCGATGTTTATCCTCGTTCTGGTTGAGTCTTAGGAGTCGCCATGACGCGAACGGGTCCTGAGGGAAACGGGTCCCGAAGTACTCGGCCGTGTCCGGGATCCAGAGGCCTTTCCCGGGCCCTTGGTTGGTGTCAGGGGTGTCAGGGGCAACGTCAGGGGGGGGGAGGGGGAGGGTCTGGGGCAACGTCAGGGAGGGTTAGGCTCAGGGGGGGATGCATTGACCCCCAATCGCCCGCTCGTCGCCGTTGGGATGTGGGCTCATGAAGAAATGCATTGACCCCCAATCGCCCACTCATCGCCGATGGGGGTCCGATGGATCTCCTCCCCGCCCAGGAGCGCACGGTTTCGCTATCGGGGGCCTATCGCCGATCTATCAACAATGTATCGCAGATTCCGTGCCGATGGTCCCCCGCCTCTCCCCTGAGCCAATCCACCCCGTCATTTCCAGCGCGCCTAGTGAGGACGCGCGCATTCGTCTAGGGTACTCTGGTGTCCTTACCTCTGCGGCCCGTCCTTGGCCGTTCTCACTGGTCGCCCGCCGCCTCAAAAATCCCAGCTTAGGCCTCCAATGGCCTTGCGTCCTTACCGCCCGTCCTTAATACACGTTTTGATTGTATCGCTGTTTCCCAGGGAGGGAAAGGGGCATGAGGAGAGGGCCGAGCGAGCTACGGAAGCGGAGGGGAGGTGAGGGAGAGGAGAAGGTTTAGAGGGAATGAGGAAGGGGATGGGGGGAAAAGGGAGGGGGGCAGGGAGGAGGAAGAGGAGGAGGAGGAGGAGGAGGAGGAGGAGGAGGAGGAGGAGGTGGAGGTGGAGGAGGAGGAGGAGGCGGAGGAGTGGAGGAGGAGGAGGAGAAGGAGGTGGAGAGGGATCGAGAGGGATCTTTGTCTCAGCGCATTGTACCATGTAGAACCTTGAGCCCGACGGACAACGGTCTCGATCTCACAGCCTCAGGACTGGATCTGCGACAGTTAATGAAACTGCGAAGCCTTTGATTGACTCGGTCGACGACAGGATTTGGAATTCTTAAGCACGGACAGAAGCAGTTCGTACACGTCTCGACGACCACGATGCTCGTCTGTGACGACTGGCATCTTCGGAGGGTTCGGAATTTCACGAATTCATCGTCAGGTTGGTAGAGGTCAAACGATTATCAGAGCGGAAGGTCCGCAAGGCAAAGGCGATGACCAGGATCGAAGCGAAGGGTCTGATCGAGAATCGCGACGTTGTCTCACTTCTATTCGATTGTTTCCGCAGTCCCTGAAAACGCGACATGACCCCAGGGCATACGGCAGACTAAGGCGGGGAGGACGAGCATGGAGAGGTAGGTAGCAGGAGCAAAAAGAGTATCAGGGGGAGGGGGAATGCAACAAGGAGGGGGAGGGAGAGTGCGAGAAGGAGTAAGGGGGAGGAGGAGGAGAAGGAGGAGGAGGTCCTGTGTCAACCCAAAACGTATCAACGATCTTGTAATACATCCTCCTTCTAGGTTCCTCTTCAACGATCCCTACAATAACTTTCCCAAAACAGTGCCTGCACGTAGGTGTTTGGGCCTGGTTGCCAGTTCCGCCACCTTGCAGCCGCCCGTCGCTGTCGGCCGTCGCCGCACCATTTTGGTCACGACTTTTTTTTGCGCGAGGCTCGCAACTTGGACTGTGCGCCGGTCCAGCTGGTCTGTGGTTTCCCGTCGCCGCCGTCCGTCGCCGCACCATTTTGGTCACGTACTTTACACCACATACGGAAGGTTCCCGTCGTGTCGACCAGCGGCGACCCCGCCGCTGGCGTTCAACGTTGAACGCCGCCAGCGACCCAGAATCGGTCATGTCGGACGATCTGACGTTTCGTAAACGGCCGCTCGTTCAGGATTGAACGATCCCTGCTCTGTTAGGCATCAATGCCAGGGTCAGCTCGACACGAACCCGCGGTAGCTTCCACCACATAGATTGCACAGCATAGCCTGCACCACATAGTTTGCGCTACATAGCTTGCAACAAGTAGACTGCGCCACATAGCCTCCACCAAGTAGCTTGCACCACATGGCTTGCAGCACATATAATGCTTGACATAGGTTTCACCACATAGTGCACACCACATCTATTGCACCACATCGATTGCACCATATAGAGTCTTCTTTCAAACATATTCTGATCTAGTGCCCCCCCAGCATTCTCGACCCTCCCTGGGATAGTACGACTTCATTCGATTAGAGATGCCCATCGTTCACTCTTAATCTGAATCCATACCATCCCAGGCAGGCCGTTATATCGACCCCACCCCTCATCCGTGTGAGCAAGTACGTTGCGCGCCCATCTGTTCATCAAGAACAGTTTTGTTCAAGAAACCCTTGCAGAAAGTTGGACAGAATCCACACGTGCGCGTCTTCAAAAGCCTTCTACGCTCCGTAAGGACAAGATCACGGTAACTGAAAACATACAAGAACCAGTTGTTTTGCTACATGAAAAATTGCGTGCGCGCTCTTGCGGATTCTTATGAAACTATTGGTTTTTCAATTTTACACAGACGTTGGGACCAAGCGGGCCTTTCGCGCTCGCATGCCGGAATCGTTCAAACGCTTTTGCAAGCTTGCTGAGGGGCACGATCCCTGTCACATGACCACAATGCGGGCCAACCGCTCGCGTCGGCCGCGCGCGCATGCATGTCGAAATTCCCCCAAAACTTCCATAACCGACACATGGACAAAATTATCGTCATTGGCGTGAGCAGCATCGGCGCCAGCATTGGCCTTCCTTGCCGTCGTCATCGCCACCATCGTCACCATCATCGCTACCATCATCATCGTTTCCGCCGTCGTCGATGTCCCGCGCCCGCCCGAGTCACCGACTCGCACGGAACTGCCCGCGCGCCAGCGCGCCCCTCGAGACGCGTTAGGGAGTCACCAGAGGTCAGCGCCACCGCTGCCGCATCGCTCGCGCCAAATTGGTTGGTCGCTTTGTGTGCGAGCTTGCGCTCGCAACCGCGGCCGCAGCGATGCGCCAGCAAGCACCGAGCACCCGCAGCAATTGCCGACGCATGGCTTTTGCAAGCCAAGGTGCGGGTGGGTGGGTGGGATGATTGCGCGAGCAGTGGAATCGACATTTCCAAGTTCTTCAGAATCAATTCCACCGCGTAAATTGCACCACGTATATGGCATTGCACGGGCTGCACCAATATAGATCGCACCACAAACTTTACACTGCACATATTGAACACTTTAGCTTGCACCATACAGCTTCCACACGTAGATCGAACCTCACGGATTGTACTGCATAGACCACATTGCGTTGCTCGCACACCCTCGGTTCTCTTCCATTAAGACAGATAGGGCCCCCACGGGAATTAATAGTTCCCCTTGCAGAGTTCATTTGTTTCTGGCCCGCCGTCCATCCTAAATATGAAGCCACACCACGCTTGCCATGCAACGATCGCCCCCCTCATCCTCTGCAGCCAAATACTATGCGCGTACTCGTTTATCAAGCGTCATCAGCGTTCAGGAATCCCTTGCGACAAACGGGACGAAGTACGCACGCGCGCGTCATTGCGTGCGCATGCAAATAATTCTAGGCATCGTGCGGGTTTCAAAATCGAGAGTCCCGAAACATACAGTGGAGACCCATGCCAAGAAACATTTTGCTTGCCTCCAGGGTGTCCTGGGAGTCCTGGGTCTCGATGTTTTTGCGGTGGAAGTCGCGACGTTCCCACACCCAAAATCCATGGATGCCCTGGGGTCTCAGGGTTGGGTTTCTTGTGGAAGGTTTCTTGTGGTCGGGCCCCCCCCCAAAAAAAAACGTCGTAACGCGGGGTTTCGGATACACAGAAAAACTCGTTCCCGGGCTCTTGCGAATTCTTCCGGAAACCATCGGTGTTCCAACATTTTCATACATGCTGCCGCATGTGCCTTTCGCGCGCGCATGTCGAAATCGCTCGCGTGCGCGCGTGTTTTTGCAAGAACCCTTTGCATCATTTGGGACGACCTGCACACGCGCGCGTCGCCGCGCGCGCATGCCGAAATCTTTGAACAACCTTGGGTTTCGTGTGGGTTTCAAAGCCGACTGCCTCGCCAACAATTAGAAACGTGGTTTTGCAACATGAGTTTTCAAATTTGCCTGGGCTCGCGCTCCTGCGAAGTCCTAAGCCACCTCTAGGTTTTCAAATTTGTCATAAAATTCTGCCAAAGTGGCCTCTCGCGCTGCACGCCGAAATCATTCGAACGCCCTTGCGCGCGAGCTGGGGGATGGGCGCGACCCGTGCCAAGTAATACCATGTGGGCCATTCTCGCGCGTCGGCCGCGCGCGCATGTCGAACTCATTTCCACGCGATAGCGCTGTTATCGTCGCTGGCGTGATCAACATCGGCGCCGTCACTGACCGTGCCGTCGTCGTTGTCACCATCGTCGCCAACATCGCTACCATCATCATCGCGTCAACCGTCGTCGACGTCGCCATGATACCGCGCCCGCCCCAGTCACAGGCCTACTCGCATTGAAATGCCCGTCGGGGAATGCCGAGCGGTCAGCGCCACTGTTGCCGCGCCGGTCGCGCCAAACTACTTGGCCGCTGCGCTTGCGAGCATGCGCGGGGCAGCGCAGCCGCAGAAATGCACCAGGCAACTCCAAGCTTTCATCGCAATCGCGGCCGCATGGGTGTTGCAAGCCAAATTGCGGGCGGGTGGGTGGGTCGATTGCGCGAGCAGCAGAGTGGACAATTCATTGCGAACAGAAGGTAACTTTGCCACACGGATGGTACCGCGTAGCTTACACCAAATATCACACACCATACTGATGAGTACGTTCGCTCCTACCACATAAGCTGCACCACCCACCTTGCGCCACATAGCCCGCCCTAGATTGCACCACTTGGCTCGCACCACGCCACTCGCACCACATGTTTTTCTTGTTTCGAAAAATTGCGGTATTCGGACCTTCCCTCATCCCCATCCCTGGATTAAACCGCCCTTTTTCCGTATTGCTATTTGCATGCTGTTCCGCCCCATAGTCCATCTCAAATAGGAGTACGTTCCATCCCAGCCAGGCTTGCATCGACACCACTCTTCATCCTCAACCGAAAATGTCGTGCACGCGCAATCATTTATCATAAGGCACCTGTCACCAGTTCCCAAAAATCCCTTGCACAATCGGGGACGACAGACACACGCGCGCGTCGTCGCGCGCGCACATCCCCAAATCTGCCAAAAGCCTTGGGATTCGTACGGGTTTCAATATCGAGTGTCGCTGACATTTTTGCAATATGAAATGGTTTCGCAACACGGATTTTCAACCAAAGTTGACGATTGCGTTTTTGCAGACCTTTCAATTTTTTCGGAATGTTCATCACATGCTACCAAAACGGGCCTCTCGCGCGCGCATGTCGAAATCGTTCGATCGCCCTTGCGCGAGTGCTGTCGCAAGAATCTTGTGCAACCGATGGGACGAAGTGCGTGCCTTCGCGCGTCGTCGCGTGCGCATGCCGAAACGTTTGAAAAATCAAAGGTTCCGTAAGGAGTTCAAAATCGGGTGTCCCTCAACATATAAATAAATCGCGGTTTTGTAAAGTCAGTGTCCAACACTGCCTGCGGTCGCGTTCCTGCGAAATCTGAATAAAACCACAGGTTGTTTCAACATTGTCATCAATTTCTGCTAAGCTGGCGCCTTTCACGCCGCATGTCGAACTCATGCCAACATCATTGCCCGTGTGCTGGGGGGGGCACGATCCGTGTAGAAACACCACGGCGGCCACTCGCGCGCGTCGGCCGCGCGCACGTCGAATTTTTTTGTTAGCCTTCGTCACCGGCGCGAGGACATCGTCATCGTTATCGTTGGGCGTGATCAACACCGGCGCCGTCATTGGCTTCTCCCGTCGTCATCACAACCATCGTCACCATCATCGCTATTCGCATCATAGCGTATACCGTTGTCGGCGTCGCCATGATACCGTGCCCGCCCAAGTCACCGACTCGCACTGGAGTGTCCGTTAGGAAGTGCCCAACGGTCAGCGCCACCGCGGCCGCGTCGGTCGCGCCGCATTCGATGGCCGTTGTGCGCGCGAGCGTTGGCGGGTTAGTGCGGCCACACAAATGCACCAACCAACGCCGAGCACTCATCGCAATCGCCGTCGCATGGGTTTTGCAAACCAAATTGCGGGTGGATGGGTGGGATAATTGCGCGAGCAGTGGAATTAACAACTCACTGCGGGCATTGGTGAATTTCACCACGTAGCTTTCACCAGACAGCTTGCACGACGTAGCTGGCACCACATAGATTGTACCACCTTGTATGCTAGAACACACGTTTGTGGGTAAGCGCTGACTAATATTGACTTGCGGGATGTGCCCCATGGGAAAACCACAGTGTGATAATCTTTCGTCGGGCCCACGCACCATGCTCGCGATGACAAGTCCGCGAACCAATCAGAGTGTCACATGTTGAACAGGAGTTGTTTTCGAAACTGATATGAATTGTTACAGCGAATGAGCGCGGCGCTTGGGCGAAAGTCGCACTGTGAAGCGGAGGCGGCTTCCATCATTGGGACGGCTGCGTTTGTTTAGGTCGAACGTGCGCGGCGCTCAGGCGAGAGCCAGATTTTCCCCCATCGATGCAGGGAAATTAAGACCGACGGTCGCGGCGCTGTGGTGCAACAGTTTTGGAAGACGCGAGAGTCAAATACTGAAAACCAGCCGCCTTCCATTTTCGAAGCTGCTGCCAGTTCTAAGTTCCAGGTTCGTAAATAGTGAGAAGGTCCCAGGCGAAACGCTCCGCCCGCCCTACCAACACGTTTGCGGATGCGATGCGGAACAGTTGCCGTAGCACCCCGCATATGTGGATAAGAGTGAGAAGCCCGCCGCAGGCGCCACAGTTTCATAAATTATAGAACGAGCCCGCCGCAGGCGCTGATTTTTTCGTTAAACCAATGTGGGTAGGTCGCGGGTGGGTCGCAAATGGGTCGCGGGTGGGTCGCGGGTGGGTCGCGGTTGGGTCGCGGGGTGGGTCGCGGGTGTGTAGAGGGTAGAAAATCCATCCATAATAATCAGCCCGACTAGCGAAGTCGTTTAGTAAGCGCACGCAAGGAATGAATCGAACAGGGCAGGGTTGTTTAGTAAACTCACATGGCCGTTTAGTAAACGTAAATTGTCGGGTCCGGGTGTTTTCTTCTCTTTTGAGGGTGGGTCGCGGGATGGATCGCGGGTGGGTCGCGGGGTGGGTCGCGGGTGGGTCGCGGATGGGTCGCGGATGGGTCGCGGGTTGGGTCGCGGGGTGGGTCGCCGGTGGGTCGCGGGTAGGACGACGACAACAGACAATAGCATCCACAACAATGCAACAAGCAGCATTTTCACCACAAATTCCCCATTCAGCCACGCGCCCAGGGACAATGAATGACCGCTCGGCCCCCTCAGTCTGACCTACGTGGGAAAGGGATGGAGGAGGAGGAGGAGGAGGAGGAGGAGGAGGAGGGAGGAGGAGGAGCAGCAGCAGCAGGCACAGGGGGCCATTGAATTTGCGAATACCGCTTAAACCGTCAAAGTAATGGTGGGAATCCTTTTGTTCCTCTCTCAGGATTGACCCCCCGCCCTCTTCTGGAGTGCGTGCTGACCAGGGCTTTGAATTGAATCCACGAGGGCCCCACAGGAATCCCAGGAAATGCGAAAACCTTTAGAGCCCCCGTGTGCCACCTCCTCCTCCTCCTTCCTGCCCTCTCCCTCCGCTGCGGAGAGTACGCAAACCTTCTTGGATCCACTAGGTTCCGACACCCGTAGATTTAGCACCAATCAAGACACCCGCAGTGGTACCGGCTGCTGCTGTACTCCGCAGCCAGTTGGGTGTTTTCCACCCCTGAAGGGTTGCAGTTTTGCTTCCACCTCCTCCTCCTCCTCCTCCTCGTCCTCCTCCTCCAGGTGCCGCTGTGCACTGCTCGTTCCTGGGATGATACCGTTAGGCCTCTCAGCCCCACTTTGACGAACGTGGGGGGTGCAGGAACCTTGTGCGCACCAGGGGTCGCTTGAGCGCCCGTGCCTGAGCTGTTGCATTGACGACATGAGCGACGCCCAAAAAATGGGTTCGATTGCGTCGACATTCGCGCGTAAGTTGCTTGCGTAAAGCCTCGCCTAAGTGCCCTCGTCTCCTCTATGGCGTGCCGCGCTGGCCGCCCGCATAAGCCGCTGCGTAAGGTCGCTGTGCCATTTCGCGTGAGGTCCCGTTCTTATCGTCGCTCACATGCTGACTCACACCACTACCCTCACATCCTCTCACGGATGGAAAACCTGTCCGTATCCACGGCCTTGCGGGCCAGGCGTTTGGGCCGCGATCCTGAGGATACGGAGCGTTTTTGTTTCCACGTATGCCCTGCGCGGAACTTCTGCATGCGACCGCGTGTACACTGGATCGCGGCAGAGTGCCCAGACAGCGAGGACATTGATGTGGATACGTTCGCCGTTCGTCGTCATCTCCTCGCCGATCTCGGCGGCGAGCGAGGGGGGAAGTGAGAAGGAGGGGGGCGTCTCAGTAGGCGGCGGGGTTTGTCAGAAGCCCTCTGGTAGTCTGCAAAGTTGTCTATGTCTTCCGCGACGCCTTATAAGTTAAGGCTTAGAACATCTCTCAGAATGCCGGGGGACTTCCGAGCCTTCTGAGAAGGCCCGCCATTCCTCATTTCCCCCCCCCCCCGGGGGGGGGGGCGGCGGCTGCAGCGAGAGCCGCGCGAGGCGATAGCCGCCGCCCTCGAGCAGAACGAATCCGTAGAGGAGCGCCTCCCCTCCCCTCTCCTCCTTTTCCTCCTCCCCTCTCCTCATCCTCCATCCCCCATCCTCCTGCATCCCACTCCTCCTCCTCCTCGTCCTCTCCCATCTCCTTCCTCCTCCTCCTCCTCCTCCTCTTCCTCCTCCTCTTCCTCCCTCCTCCTCCTCCTCCTTCTTCTCCTTCTCCTCCTCTTCCATCCCCCTCGATCCTCCTACTATTCCTCATCCTCATCCTCCATCTCCTTTGATCCTCCTCCTCCTCCTCCTCCTCCATTCTGGGTAGCCGAAATGAGTACGGAACACATGTGTAACCTTAGGAGGTCTTTAGTTTAGGTGAATCCCCTCCCTTATTTCTCCTGGCGGGGAATCAACTCCGCTCCTTTACCTCCTCCTTTCCCTCACTTCCTCCTCCTCCTCTTCTTTCCCCCTCATCCTCTTCCTCCTCCTCCTGCTCCTCTTGCTCATCGGAGTCGTAGCCGTGGCCGTAGTCGTAATCGTAGTCGTAGTCGTCGTCGTTGTTACGCGGCGGCTGCCGGCGGGTGCGCGCGGTGGGACCCCTGTCCGTCAATAAGGGCATCGAGTGATAATTCGTTTCCATTATTTGGGGGAGGGCTCTCAAGACCTATCTCGGTTACAACGACCGGCAGCATGTCTTTCTCATTATGAGGACTCGTTGTCGGTGTCGCCACAGGCGTTGTCCATTCGAGACAGAGGGCCGCTTGCCCAACAGCGACCGCTGTCGGGTTGGGACAACATGTATTGTTGGGCATCGCATGTGTTCCGTCCGCACCCATGTTTGGCTTCCAAATCCATCCTCCTTGATTCTCCTCTTCCTCCTCATGCATCCCCGTCCTTTCTTTACAGTGGGGGCCCGTGCCAAGAAACATCCTGTTTGCCACCAGGGTGCCGTGGGTGTCTTGGGTTTCGATGGTTTTGCGATGGAACGCGTGACGCTCCCACGCCAAACGTCAGATTCCCTCTTCCTTAGGGCCCCTCTTCCTCCTCGAGGTTACACTATGTGAGGCCAATGTTCCTTTGGGCTCCCATCCCTCAGGGATCCTCAGGGCCATATAGTTGAACCGCCGACTGGTGTCTGTCCCATCCTACTCATCTATCATCCATCTTCCTCATACGTACATACCCCTCCCTCCTCTATCATCAAAGCTCGATGCTGGCCTGGTGGGCGCGTGCTTCCCCCCCCGCGCGTTCCACTGGATTAGCGCTCTGGACTGCTATGGTAGAGGAGGTCATGTGTAGAATGCCGTCCCTCCCCCTCCCGCACACGAGGAGGATGAGAAGGGAGCACGGTGGAGGATGCGAGAATGGCAAGGTGGAGACATCATGGCCGTGGCCAGGGCCATGAATGGTGGAGGGAGGATATGGTGGAGGAGGAGGAGGGGGACGTGGATATCATGGACAGGGCCACGATAGCTTTCCAGATGTCGTGACCCCGCTCCTCGGTCCGATGCGTCCACATGTCCCTCCCCTGGGCCTCACACGTGCCTCGGCCAGGGATGAAACACACCACGGTGTTGGTTTGATTGATGGTTGGGTGGCATGGCTCTGCCCTCGGCGTGGGGTGATCGTGGGGAAGAGGCATCGACAGCGTGACGTGTTGGGGCATCGCGACCTCCTCCTCCGCGAGGCCTCGCGCGCAGCTCAAAGAGGCCCTTTCTCCACGCGGCGCCCAGGGTCCACCAGAATGCACCCTCGTTCACCCATCCCTCCCCTCTCCCTTCCTCCCTCTTGTTGGTGTTCGGGGCATGCATCGATGAATCGAGCCTCTGGCGACTGTTCGGGACGGTGCGGGGCGGGAGCAGTGGGAGAACACGGGGAGGCCCAAGATGGCTTCACCTGCCTTTCATCACAGCGCCATGGACTGCGCAAGAGCCTAAGCGTGCGCGGAGTGCGCGCGTGGTTCCAGTCACACACTACGCTCAGAATATCACTCGTCGCGAGCGCCTCTTGGTGCCGCTTGGGCCTGTCAGAGGTGGCCTCCTGTGGCTTCGGGGCGTCGTCCATCTTTGACACCACCCCACCTACGGCCTTCCATGTTGCGCTACGGCCCATCGGGGGCCGTAGCGTAGACCACGCAAAGCCCAAGCCAGAATTCATGGAACACGCTAAGGCCCGTGGGGCCGTAGGTGGGATGGCGTCGTCTGTTTCCTGGCCCATTCTCATTCTAGTCAGCATGATGTGCTTTCCCTCCCTCTTCCGCACGCGCCCCGCTGCAGAGAGGAGCTCGACCTGCAGCAGAACAACATCACCACCAACGGGGCCGGGCAGGGGGCGGCGGCTCGAGCGTTGGAGATCTCCCGCGGAAGGGCGAGAGGCCACGGTACGGCAGGGCGCACGGACAGATGAAGGAGGCAGGAGGTTGGGCCTCGCGCAAGGTGGGGGGCGATGAATGGGGGGGAGGGGCAGCGAGGGCTGCCGCCTTCAGGGCCTCCAGCGGGGCCCTTTTGGGCCCAAGCGTGAGCCTTCAGGGCCCGAGAAGTGCACCTTGCTTCCCCCCTCGTCGATCGCCCCCCACGAAGCGACGCCCGCATCACAGCAGGGTGGACGGAACGATGGAGCAGGCAGGAGAGGGAGGCGGAGCAACGCCAGCACTTCGCGCGCGAGTCTTCAGTCGTCGGCGGGGCGCGCCAATGGGGGCAGGCGAGAGGGGGCAGGCCTTATCAGAGGGCGGTGGGGCTTCTCAGAAGCAAGCCCTCTTCGGCTTGGGAGATGTCTTGGAACGTTTCTCAGAAGGCTGGGGACCTTCTGAGCCTTGTGAGAAGGCCCGCCCCTCCCCGATTACGTCCCCAGGGGCCCGCCGCCCAGCTCGGATTTCGCACGAGAGATTTCAATAGAATGTGAGGCAGAGGAGGCAGGGTGAATCAGCGGAGTGCCAGCAGGAGTTTGGCCACACGGTTGTTTCATGCAAGGGGGAGGTCTGAGGCGAGATTGTGAAGATGGGCAGGTTGTGCCAAGAGTTCTTGTCACAGGGAAATTACTTGGCCAACATGGAGCGATCTGGCGATCGAAAATCCGCCGATCGTTCAAGGTTGAAGGATCCACAAGGTGTCAGCAACCAACGCCGGGGTCTTCACGACACGAGCCTGCCCCATACCGCAACATCCCCCCGACAGTGCTCCTGTTTCCTGTGATCGGAGGACGCGTAATGGGGGAGGCGACGAGGGCCGCAGAAAGGGGCCCCTGAAGGGGCCCTTCATTTAGGGCCTAAGAGGGGGCCTGGAGGGCCCGAAAAAGTTGTTCCCCCCACCTTTTGCCCCCAATTCCTCCGCGCTCAAGTGGTGAGTCAGTGGGGATGCGGGGTGTGTGGGCCTCCCAGATGGCTTCAGAGTACGGTCGGACCGAGGTATGAGATTGAGCTCGGTTCGGGGAGGGTGCCCTAGTGTTCTTCGTGTTTGTTGGATGTTCTTCCAGAGCGGGTGAAACAAAAGCGGACGCAACAAAAGGCGGGCGAAACAAACGTGGACGAAACAAGCGGGCGAAACAGAAGCGCATGAACCCAGAGCGGGCGAATCAAAATTCCGCCCCCCCATCTATCGCCTTCCCATCAATTCGCGCCCAATCTGACCGCCCAGGGCCTCCCAGTGCATGCCGCGGCCTTGCGGGCGGCATCCGCCCAGCTGCGCGCGGCCGCCCCGGCGCGGCGGGAGGTCATTGCCCTGTCCAAGGGCCTCGCGAAGAACCGAGGAGGGGCGCGTCGGCCGCAAATCACTGGAGCCTTCGAGTAGGGGATCGACTACAGAGTTGAGATTGCCGCGTCAGATCTAAGGCAACACGTAGAATACTCCGTAGGTCTACGGAGCTTTCTACGCATTTGTTGCAAATTCGACGGGACCATCGCGTTTGGGGTAAATCGCAAATCACGGGAGCCTAGCATAGCTTCGGGGCTCAAGAGACGGGGGTCAATGCAAACAGGGGTCAGTCAGAACGCAAGATTTTGCAGGATCCTGCAGGGCCAGGGGTGCATTGACCCGGGCGTGGGTGCAGGGTTCCGGCTGAATCCTGCAGGATCTGCAGGATCATGCAAGGCCCGACTGACCCAGGTTTGGATTGACCCGGGTCAGGAGATCCCCGACCGAAATTCCGTCTTTACGGTGTATCCGTGTCGGGTAGCGTCTGGTAATCGATGAGATGGCGCCGATATAGCGTCGATGTAGCGTCGATGTAGCGTCGATCAGCGCCGATTCGCGTCGATCCGCGTCAACTGGCAAGAGCCAAGCAGACGGTATCGGAGGCTCCCAGGAGTTGCCATTGGAGGGGCGCAAACGCGCGCTCTCCGTGCGATCTCTGTCGCGAGAGGGAGGTGTGAAACTTCCGCCTCCCTCCTCTGTGCAGCCGCAGGGCTGCGGCGAGCAGGAGGCAACGACAAAAATCACGACGGAAGTTGGGCTGCCATTTTGAAAACGATCCTGGGGAAGGGATACTGATCTCCAGGGCGGTCTTGATCTGT
This sequence comes from Prorocentrum cordatum, assembly GCA_963575745.1. Lineage (NCBI taxonomy): Eukaryota > Dinophyceae > Prorocentrales > Prorocentraceae > Prorocentrum > Prorocentrum cordatum. Next base: position 338,616 of record CAUYUJ010000581.1, read on the forward strand.
CATCCTTTTTTCCGGTATGTAACTTCGGATGTACATATATGCATATGTTTGTTCCTCTCTTTCGCCTCTTCCTTCCATTTGTCTTCCATCTTGCTCCCTCCATCACCCCCTTTTCTCCTCGTCCTTCTCTCTCCCCCCCCCGTTCACAAGTATCCGAAGCATGTGTTCCACCCCGTTCGCCAGGGCCCGCCCAGAGTCTGATCGGGTCGGGGAGATGTACCGAGCGATCGTCATTCGAAAAGAATGTATAAGCAATACGCACACTCCAGGACCAGTTTCGGGGGCCGTCCGATTACTTGAGATCCGTGCGTGGCGCTTCGCCATTGCGCTAGCCCACCTTGACTGGAACATGTGCAGTTCACCATCAGTCCTGCGCGCTGAAGCCGAGCACCTGTGGAGGGAACGAGGCGGGCAAAGACGACAGAGAAAGAGACAAAAAGAGAGAGAGAGAGAGAGAGAGAGAGAGAGGTCGGGAAGTGGCGGGCCCACTCTCTTCAAAGGAAGAGACGTTGGCAAACAAGCAGGCGTAACTCTTTCCCGGAAGAGCGTGTGAGTAAACATCTGGATGTTTCACCATTGTTTTTTGGTAGGCCGTCGAGCCATTCTCGTGGCGGTGGATCTTCGAGGGTCTCCAGAACAGAATAAGGAAATTATCCACAGTAGGTGTGGCAGAAGTGCATGGTACACCCTCGGGAAAGGCAAGAAGCGCACCCTCACCCGCGATAACTGCCAAGTCTCTCTGTCTCGTGGAGCTCAAGGGCTTGCCTCTCCAAGCTCGGCCACGCGCAGAGGAGGCAGGGGGAGGGGGGAAGGCTTCTTAGAAGCATTCGTGCTTTTTGGAAGGCGCGGGCCAGGTCTATAGATAAAAGGCCGGAGCCTTCTAAGAAGCAGCCTCTTTCTCAGAAGCGTCCCCCCCTCCCCCTAACCCCCGTGCGCGCGCCGCCCACAAGTGCTCATTGGCGAGCCAATCCCCCCCCTTCAGGACACCCTCAGGAAAGGCAAGCAAGCATCTCCCCCCAGAACCGCCAAGTCTCTCTGCCCCGCGGAGCTGCAAGGGCTTGCCTCTCCAAGCGCTCACTGGCGAGCCCATCCCCCGCCCCCCCGGGCCGAGGAGTGCGCACGCTCAACCTGCTGGGCCAGACGCAGAAGGCGCCCGCGCTCGCGCTCGGCGCTCGCCCTCCGCTCTTCGGGCTCGGTCAGCCCTGGCTGGCCCGTCGCCGCCGCCGCCGCCGCCTCAGGGCGATCGGCCCAGATGCGGATATCTGTCCAGGACTGGCACGTGCCCGAAAAACAAACAACCGCATCAACAGAAACGTGTGCCGCTCCGTGCGGATTTCTTGGTTCTGAGTCGGGGCCACCTGGCGGCGCCTCCGGCGCCGCCCCTGGCGCGCTCCGCGCGCCAGGGAGGGGGGGCCAGCACAGATTAGAGAAATCCGCGCGGAGGCCAACCAAAAGTTTCTGTTGATATTCATTTTGTTCCTCTACCTGCGCAGGTTCGCGTCGTGTCGACGCGGCGGCTTCTCCGCCGCGGGCGTTCAAGGTTGAGTGCCAGCAGTGGCCAAGCATCGGCAGATGCGAAGCGATCATTCAAGGTTGAACGATCCACGGGGGTCAGAAGCCAACGCTGGGGTCGTCACGACACTATCTTGCCGCATCCTTGGTGCTAAAAAGGCCTCCCCCAGAGGGGTCACACCGTAGACCGAACTGGGTGGGAGTCAGGAGTCGGCATCTTCTAAACTATCCCCGTCGGCCATGGTATCTCATCCTCGCCAGCCCATCCTCCCAGGAGGGGATAGGCCCCGCGAAACCCGAAGAAACTGGCAAATCTGATCCAGGTCAGGGCCCCGCCCCCCGCTCCCAACATGTTGATGGCATCGGGCCCCCCCCCACGATGGGTCCGCCTCGCCCCCCCCCTGTGGGTGTGGTGTGGTGCTGTGGGTGTGGCATGTTTATCGTTGTACTGTGGTGCTCCAGGAAAGATCTGGAGGTTGTCGTTGTCGCCGCCGCCGCCGCCGCCGCCGCCGTCGTCGTCGTCGTCGTCGTCGCCGTCGTCGTCGTTGTCGCCGTTGTCGTCGTCGTCATCGTCGTCGTCGCCGTCGTCGTCGCCGCCGTCGTCGTCGTCATCATCGTCGTCGTCGTCGCCGTCATCGTCGTCGTCTCTGATTCTCTGGCTCGGGGAGGGATGCTGAGGAGGAGGAGGGAAGGGGAGCGCAGGATGAAGAGGGCACACCGAAGAGCGGGGAAGACAAGGAGGAGGAGGAGAAGGAGGAGGAAGAAGAGGAGGAGGAGGTGACAGGGAGACGTCGACGAGGAAAAGGATGAATATAAGATGATAGGAAGAGGGAGAACGGGAAGAGGAGGAGGGTAAGGGGACTGCAGTGGACCAGGGATGATGGCAGCGATGACGCTGATGATGATGACGATGACTATGCCGATGACGACGCCGACGACGACCAGCAAGATGTTGATGATGCGGATGATGATGCTGACACGTACGATGACGAGGATGGCGATGGTGATTACGATGTTGGTGATCATGGTGATACTGATGATTGTTGTGATGGTGAAGGTGACCATGACCATGACGATGACGGGAATGAGGATGACAATGATGACGATGATCATGACCCAAGCTAGAAGCTGAGCGCGCGCGAAGCGCGCGCGATGGTTCTAGTACATATATGTGTATATAGATGCGTCCATACATACATCCATGCATACATGCATCCGTACATCCATACATCCATTCGTCCATCCATCCATGCATGCATACAGGCATGCATACATACATACACCATACATACGTCCATACATTCATCCATCCATCCATCCTTTCATCCATCCATCCATCCATCCATCCATCCATCCATCCACACATACATACATACATACAGACAGACAGACAGACAGACAGACAGACAGACAGGCAGGCAGACAGACATACATACATACATACACACATGTATCCATATGTATGCACGTGTCTATATTCACACCCACAAAAATACAGACAGCGGTAATGGCTTTGCCCCCTGCCGCTTGCCCCCCCCCCTCTCTCGGATAGTGGTGTATGCAAGAGCTATGTTGTGAGGCCTGGGCGCCGTCATCGAGCAGCGTCGGAACTCCAGACGGGGGCCACTTCGGTTCGGGTTTCCCGTCTCGGGTCTCGTGAGCCGTCTTGGGGTTTTTTTTGAGCTGCCTTGGGGCCCTCTTGAACCGTCTTGCGGTGCTCTTGAGAGCCTCTTGGGCCGTCTTGGGAGGCCTCTCTGGTCGTCTTTGAGCGTCGGAAGCCCGAAAAGGCGAGCGAGCGTACGAAAATCAATCAAACACTTGAGGAACATCGCAGACGATGGCCTCTGGGGCCCCTCTGGGGGGTGCTCTTGGGAGCCTCTCGGGAGCCTCTTGGGCCGTCTTGGGACCATCTTGGGCGCATATTGTGGCCTCGAAAGCGGGGGTTTATGGTTTCGGGGACTCCAAAAACGCGTACTTTACGAGGGTTCGTGGCTTCGGGGACGCAAATATTGCGTCACTGACACACGAGTATTGCCTCGAAGACGCGAACCTTGAGTTATTTACCAGGAGTGATGGTCTCGTGAGTGCGAGCACAGTGTCATGTGCTAGGGTTTATAGCCTCGGGGGCGCGAATATTTCATAATCGGCGAGGGAGTCTGGCCTCCGGGGCGCGAATACGTCGCAATTTGCGAGGAAGTATGGCTGCTCCCAGGACCCTCGGGCGGTGAAGGTAACTTGGGCCCTTCGCGCTTCAACCTTTCACAGTAGGAAGCAGAACACAGAATTGTAACACCGAAGACTGGAATTGGAGCAGGGAGCAGCAAGCCTAAGCCGCGGAGCCTGATGGCCTCGCAAGGGGGTCGGCGGATATGCGTGAATCTCTCTCTCTCTCTCTATATGTGTACATGTGTGTACGTGTATGTGTGCGTCTGCGTACGCGTGCGCGTGTGCGTATGCGTGTGCGTGTGCGTGTGCGTGTGCGTGTGCGTGTGCGCGTGGTGTGTGTGTGTGTGCTTGCGTGCGTGTGTGCGTGCGTGTGTGTCCGTGCGTGCTTGCGTGCGTGTGGGTGCGCGTGTGTGCATGCGTTCGTGTGTGCGTGCGTGCGTGAGTGCGTGCGTGCGTGCGTCTGTTTGTGTGGATGTGTGTGTGTGTGTGCGTGCGTGCGTGTGTGTGTGTGTGTGTGTGTGTGTGTGCGTGCGTGCGCGCGTGTGTGTGCGTGCGTGCGTGCGTGTGTGTGTGTGTGTGTGTGTGTGTGTGGTTGTGTGTGTGTGTGCGTGTGTGTGTGTGTGCGTGTGTGCGTGCGCGCGTGCGTGCGTGCGTGAGCGCGTGCGTGCGTACGCGCGTGCTTGCGTGCGTGCATGCGTGTGTTGTGTGCGTGTGGTGTGTATGTGCGCATGCGTGCGTGCGTGCGTGCGTGCGTGCGTGTGTGCGTGCGTGCGAGTGTGCGTGCGTGCGTGCGTGCGTGTGGTGTGGTGTGTGTGTGTGTGTTAGTGTGTTTGGTGTTCGCGTGTGCGAGTGTGGTGTGTGCGTGCGTGCGTTCGTGCGTGTGTGCGTGCGTGCTTGTGTGCGTGCGTGCGTGCGCTCGTGCGTGTGTGCGTGCGTGCGTGCGTGCGTTTGTGGTGTGTGCGTGTGTGTGTGGCATGAGCTGGTTTCGCAGGCGCCGGTTTCGCCGGCGCTGGTTTCGCCCCGCTGGTTTCGCCGACGGTTAGTTTTGCCAGCACTGATTTCGCCGGCGCTGGTTTCGCCCCGCTGGTTTCGTCCCGTTCGTTTCGTCGGCGGCTGGTTTCGTCGGCGCTGGTTTCGCTGGCGCTGGTTTTGCCGACGCCGTCGTTGCCGTCGGCGTCGGCGTCGGCGCCGCCGCCGCCGCCGCCGTCTTTATCGTCGCCGTCGTCGTCGTCGTCGTCGTCGTCGGGCGTCGGGCGTCGGGCGTCGGACCCGAGCGGGCGGGTCGGGTCGGGCGGGCGGACCCGAGCGGGCGAATCGGGTCGGGTCGGGTGGGCGGACCCCACCGGGCGGGTCGGGTTTGGCGGGCGGGACATTAAAGTGTGGGGCGCGCTCGGTCGAGCACGCGCGAACCCTGACGGGAGGGTCAGTTGGCGGGCGGACCCTAGCAGGCGGATCGGGTTTGGTCGGGCGGGCGGACCCGAACGGGCGGGTGGGGCCGGGCGGGCGGACCCTAGCAGGCGGGTCGGGTCGGCTCGGGCGGGCGGACCCGAACGGGCGGGTCGGGTCGGGCGGGCGGGACATAAAAGTGTGGGGCGCGCTCGACCGAGCACGCGCGAACCCTAACGGGCGGGTCGGGTCGGGCGGGCGGACCCTAACGGGCGGGCGGATCGGGCAGTTCCGCCGACGGCAGCTGGTTTCGCCGACGGCAGCTGGTTGCGCCGACGGCAGCTGATTTTGCCGACGAAGCTTGTTTCGCCGACTGGAGCTGGTTTCGCTGGGCGGTGAAACCAGCAGGGCGAAACACGCCGTCGGCGAAACCAGCGGTTGCTGTGTGTGCGCGCGCGCACGTGCGTGCGTGCGTGCGTGCGTGCGCGCGTGCGTGCGTGCGTGCGTGCGTGCGTGCGTGCGTGCGTGCGTGCGTGCGTGCGTGCGTGCGTGCGTGCGTGCGTGCGTGCGTGCGTGCGTGCGTGCGTGCGTGCGTGCGTGCGTGCGTGCGTGCGTGCGTGCGTGCGTGCGTGCGTGCGTGCGTGTGTGCGTGCGTGCGTGCGTACGTGCGTGCGTGCGTGCGTGCGTGCGTGCGTGCGTGCGTGCGTGCGTGCGTGCGTG
>CAUYUJ010000581.1:344499-409499 GCA_963575745.1 Prorocentrum cordatum
TGTGTGCGTGCGTGTGTGCGTGCGTGCGTGCGTGCGTGCGTGCGTGCGTGCGTGCGCGCGCGCGCGCGCGTGTGTGTGTGTGTGTGTCACCTCTCGCTCGACAGACAGGGAATGCCGTGGGTGTTTTCCCCCGCGCGATATTCTAGCTTCTAGCTCCAGGCCAAGGGGGAGGGGTCGGGGAGGGGAGCTTCGAGAATCGAGGACGTTGTTCGTGCATTCTTGAATTTCGAGGACGTGCTATTTATTTTCTTGGGTCTCCAGCGGCCTCCAGGAGGAGGAGGAGGACGAGGGGGAGAAGGCGGGGGATGCGATGCGATGCGCACGCCATGAGCTCCAACCATCTCTGCCTGCATTATGCACTATTCACAACTGCTGCTACACTTACCAAAATCAGCACCAAGCATAACAACGAGTTGACTGCCTCATGACATGAAACTGGAGCGGTAAACCTGCTCTCGAGCGGAACGCGCCTGAAGGCTGGGCCTCGAGGCGACGGGACGAAGCCCAACGGGGTCATGCCGACCCCTGGGCCCATCCCCGCGGTCTCCGACGCGTGAGGGGACCGTGGGGGGCTTTCCTATGGGAATGCGTGCATGCTAATGTATGCCCGCGGCCACGGTTTCTCAAACCAATCTTTGACCGTGAGAGAGGATGCTCACGGAGACATTCACTTGTCTCGTGTCGGTCGGCAACTTCTGCCTCCTTGCGAGCAATTGGTGGGGCCCGCCAGTGCAGCCTGCGCCAGCGTGCGGGTGCACCTGCCATTGCTCCGAAGGCAGCTCCTGGTGGCCCCCTGTACTCATCGGCATCCTGAGTGTGACCTCGCTCCTCGGGTTGGGCCCAAGGCTGTTGTGGCGGGCCCCGCCCGCGCAGGTGCAGGCGATCGACGTGAAGCAGCGGCGGGGCCAGATCACGGCCGGTCCGCCGACTAACGTCGGCTAGCCATGGCTCTGGCACGGCCGCGCGCGGGACAGCGCTATTGGGTGCTGTTTGACCGCGCCGAGGGGCTGTGGCACGAGCGTCTGTGCCTGTTCGAGTACGAGACGGGGATCATCGTTGCCACCCCTGACGGGGATATCTACGCTGAGGAGTACACGGACTACGAGGACTTGGCCCTCTCAGGGCCCCAGGGCGGCGCGCCTCGCCGATTGCACCCGCGGCGGCGCTACCACTTCGACCCAGACGACCTGGACGAGGACAGCCAGCTGCGCGCGGACGCCGCCCGCCAGCTGGAGAGGCTGCTCGCGAGCGGCGAGTGCCCGGCGGCGCCGCTCCCGCTTCCTGATGCGGGGGACGCGGCGGCGCTGGTGCCCGCCGAAGACGGGGCGGCGGCTGGCGCGGGCGGCGGCACGCCTACACCACGCAGCGGGCTAAGGAAGGAGCTCGATGATGCGCCGCGTGGGACGACCTGGTACCAGCTCACTGACGGACTTGGCCAGCGCATGCATGACCAGGTGACGGTTGGGCTGAACGATCGGTGCATCACGGACGGGCGCTCGGGACTTCTCATCCGCGACGGCGAGACCGTGCCGGTGTCCGCGCTGCAGCCGCAGCGAGTTGGAGACGACGATGTGAGGACGCTGCCGGCGCAGTACAACCCGCGGGGGGAGAGGGCGCGCTCGTTCCAGAGCGCGCGAGGCGCCTTCCCCGAGGAGACCTTCGACGACTTCCCCGTCCGCGGCCCGCGGACGACCGGCTGGCTGATGGAGGCGTTCGACAAGAGTGGTCAGAGCCCCGTGGCCCGCCACCACTGGTGGAGACAGATGCTGGGCGCGACGACGGCGGATCCTGGGATAGACGACCACCTCTTCCTCTCGGAGTTGTTCGAGCTCGGCGGGCAGTACGACCAACTGAACTTGCCGAACAGTGCCGCCTTCGAGGCGATCGCCCGCCGCTACCAGCTGTGGGAGGAGAGGTACGCAGAGAAGTTGAAGCAGGTGACGGAGGGGCCGGGAGCCGCCGCCGGTGTGGCGGCAGAGCGGCACCTCTTCCTCGGGGTCGCGTCTGGCAGTGCCGCGCTGGTGGCGCCGAGCCTGGCCGAGTACGTGGCCGAGAAGATGGAGCAGGAGAGCAAGATCTTGAAGGAGCGCCGCAAGGGGCGCGAGGAGCGCAACCTGGCCGCGCTGGCGTCTTCTGGCTCTGGCGGCGGCGGGGGCGGCGGCGCGGGAGGCGCAGCAGCCCTCGATGGCCAGGGCGGGAAGAAGAGGCCGCCCAAGAAGCAGAAGTCCGAGGAGGGCTAGCTGCTCGTGGGCATCTGCATCATCCGGTCGCCTTGCGCGTGACGCCCCATCGTGTGCGAGGCTAGTTTTTTCGGGAGGCCATCGGCGGCCGCCATGGCTTCACAGTCACATCGCGATGTGTTCCCCCTTCCCTGCGCCCCTCCACCGCCTGGCCTGTGCTCCACAGGCCCTTCTGCTCGGTGGCTGCAGGAAGGGATTCGAGCGCTGAACTCGATCGGGGGTCGTGGTCAGACGACGCCAGCTCAGCCGACGACAGTTTTGCAGGCTCACGCCTTGTCTCGTCTTGCTGGCATGTATGCCAGGATACCCGAGCCTCCGAGTGATTTGACCGCCCAGAGTGCCGTTAAGGCCACTTTGGGAACCGACCCTGGTTACGGTGAGGACCTGACCAGCGGGGGCCACGCACTTTACCAACGAGGCAAGGTGTCCTTGCCTCGCGTCGCCACCGGGGTCACACGTCTCGAGGATGCGTTGCCGGCCTCGGATCGCTCTCTGTTGGTAGGGGAACCCACGGGACTTCTGACGGATGCCGCTTCTGCCGACAACTGTTTCGCAGGAAAGCTGGCCTTCGATCCCCGACTCGCGACGGGCAAGAAGGCCTACGGGCGATTTTTGAGTGATCTCTTGTCTCGTCAGATGCTGGAGGTCGGGGAGGCTACCAAGCTGGTCACCCCTTTTTTTGTCAGAAAAAAAGACGGTGCCTTGCGTCTCATATTCGATACGCGTGCAGCTAATACCTCGTTTTCCCCCCTTCGGTACACCTCTCTTGCTGCTGCTCAGGCGCTCAGCTCGATTGAAATCCCGACTGGGGCTTCTCTGCACTGTGCCCAAGGGGGCGTCACTTGCTGTTTTTATCAGTTTCTGCTGCCTGAGGATCTGCGAAGCTTTTTCGGGCTTCCTCCGGTGCATTGGCCCGACCTTCCCGTCCGGGTAAGACACGCCCTGGGCCCGGCCGATCCCTCTGGGTTGGTCAGGTTCAGGCTCCGTGTTGTACCTATGGGTTGGTCGTGGGCAGTGTACTTCGTCCAGTCTGCAATGAAGAACCTTCTGGCCCCCGCCGTACCCAGGGATCCCTTCCTTACCCAACGTAGACCCTTGGACCCCGTCTCTGAGCACGGCGCCGTCAGTGCTATATACGTTGATAACTTTGCGTCTCTCTCGCTTTCGGCCGCACGCTCGAGTGACGGGCTTGCGCGTATGCTGTCCGCCGTGAAAAGTGCTGGTCTCGACGCTGACGCGGAGCCCGACGGCGCCCCCTTTCTTGGGTACTGCTTGGATGAGTCTGGGTCGTCTTGGGTCCCTTCGGGGCGTAAGTTTTGGAGGATTCCCCTGGCTTTGAAGGCGGTCTTTCAGGGCAGGGTTCGTCGGACTGGACGTCAGATCGCTCGTCTTGTAGGGCATGTGTCGGCTGTATTTCAGCTTCGCCCCGAGCTTCTCTCTATCTTTTCGGCAGCTTACACCTTCAGTACACGTTTTCGGGACCGACCTTCGTGGGTCTGGAGCTCGGTTAGACACGAATGTTGGCTGGCATGGGCTCTCCTTCCCACGGCTGTTGCTCGGCTGGATACTCCCTGGAGCTCCGAGGTGACCTCAGTGGATGCTTCACTTCACGGGTTCGGCGTCACGGCGTGCCGGATCGAGTCTAGCAGTGTCGGCAAGGTCGGGCGAGTCAGCGAACGTTGTCGATTTCGCGGAGAGCTGCGAAAGTGCTCCAGGCCGCGGGGCGTCCTGGAAGAGGTGGAGGTGCCCTTCTCGTTCCTCGCTCGCGGGTCCGATCTCGACTTCTTGGAGACTGGTGCTCTGACGGAGTTCCCTGAAGTTCCCGAGTGGCTTGCCAAGGACCCCCCCTGGTGTGTCATTGCTGCGAGGAAGTGGAGGAGGAAGGAGAAGATCTTGAACCTGGAGGCGGAGGCGGCCCTGTGGGCTGCACGGCGTATCAGTCGTGACAAGCGTCTGGGAGACCACCGTCACCTCATCCTCAGCGACTCGATGGCCTGGGTATGTGCCGCCACGAAAGGGAGGGGGAGCCCTTGGTTCCTCCTACGTCGGTGTCGCGAGTTGTGTGCGCTCGCCGTTGCCTCAGGATGCCGCTTTGTTTATCGATGGATCCCCTCAGAGTGGAACAGCGCCGATGCCCCGAGCCGAAGGTACGACCCTGTCAGCGAGCATCATGCCAAGTACTTCTATGTCAGCAACCCTGGTGGCTCGGAGTGCTCTCCGAGCCACGACGCGCCCACCCCGCCTTCGAAGTCTCTGGAGGCGGTCATCGGCGATGGAGTGCCGCACCCTCCGGGCCTCCGACGCCTCGCGGCCGCGGTCCCGTTCGCCTACGGCTTGCCGGGGCCCTGGGAGGCTGCGGGCGGCGGTCAGGCTGGACACGGCGCAGCTGCCGACGACGTCGCCTGCGAGCCCGTCCCGAGTGACCGCCCGCCTCTCGGCCGCTCCCACCGCCAGCCTGCCCGTGGCTCGCCGCCACTTGGGGCCGGGGCCGGCTGGGAGCGCCGAGGCGCGCTCCGCGCGCTGGGCGGGCCACGCTCGGAGGCGGCAGGCGCGGCAGGCGATGCGCCAGGCGCCGTCGACCCTGATCGGGAGTGCGGGGCGAGCAGCCGCCCGCCTGGCCGAGCTCGGCTTCCGCGCGCCCGCGCTGGGAGCGGCGTCGGTCACGCCGGCGACGCAGGACAACTACCTGACACATCTGGAGATGCTGCTAAGGTGGCTGATGCTGAGGCAGGCTCCGACGCTCGACAAGGACGAGTGGGATGTTCTCCTCGCGAGCTACATCGAGCACCTGTACGACTCGGGGGCGACCGAGAACGCCGGGGGAACGACGCTGGCTGCAGTGCGGTGGGCAGAGCCTGCCATTCCGCGGCCGCTCCGCCGAGGCCTCCCCCTGGCCTCGGCCGCGCTGGCCGGCTGGCGGCGGGCCGAGCCAGGCCGGGCGAGGCTGCCGATGCCGCGCGAGCTGGCTGTCGCGATCGCCCTGGACCTGTGCGACTGCGGCTTGCCGAGCCTGGGGTTCTTCGCGATGCTGGTCAACGAGACGTATATGCGGCCCAGCGAGGCCCTGTCTCTGCAGCGCTTCCAGCTCGTCCCACCATCCGGCCACGGGCTGCCCGGGACCAAGGGGCGGTGGGTTGTGCTGATCCGGGCCCTCGAGCTCGGCAGGCCTGGCAAGACAGGCGACTTCGACGGCAGCGTGAGCCTCGACCTTCCGCGGCACCAGCTGCTGGCGCCAGGCCTCGAGGAGATCTTCCGCAGGTGGGGCGAGCGGGACCTGGTGTTCCTCTTCGACTACGCGACGCTGCTCAGGCACTGGCGAGCGGCGTGCAAGCGGCTCGGCCTCGAGCACCTGCACCTGACGCCTTACTGCCTGCGGCATGGCGGCGCGTCGGAGGATCGGGCAAGCAACTCTCGTCCCATGCTGGAGGTGATGAAGCGGGGAGGCTGGAAGACCTACTCGAGCCTGGCCAGGTACGAGAAGCACGCGCGGCTCGGCCTGGTGGCGCAGCGTGCCGGAGCGGCAGTAGTCTCAGGTGCCCGACGTCGCGAACCAGAGTTGACCAAGCTCTTTCTCGCAGCATGGCAGCCGCCAGACGGGATGCCACGATCGGCCACTGTAAAGTCTTCCTCGACATCTTCGCAGGCACTGGTCCAGTCGGACGCTTTCTGAGAGCGCGAGGTCACGGAGTCATCTTTTTTGAGAAAAAGCTGGGACCTCGGCACGAAATCAGACGCACGCAGGTCTTTGCTATAATTATAGGGTGGCTCCGCGCCGGGAGGCTGTGGGGCTTTTGGCTGGCAGCGCCTTGCGTGGCCACCGCGCGAGCTCGTCAGAACGGTGCCGCAGGTATGCCACCTCCGTTGCGGTCTAACGAGCATCTTCGTGGGCTGCCAGGACTGAGTGACAAGCTTAAGGAGCAGGTGCGCGAGGCCAACACCCTCATCGATCGTGCAGGCTTGCTGCTGAAGACCGCTGAGGGCTTGGGAGTGCCGTGCGGGGAGGAGAACCCAGCCACTTCGTTGCTGTGGCTCTTTCCTGTGCGCCAGCGGCTGCTGACGAAGTGGCCGCATCCCAGTGTTGACTTTTGCTCCTGCGGATTGCCTGTCCGCAAGCGCACTCGCTTGCTTTTTCTTCACGCTGGTAGTCCTGATGCATCTCATTTTGTCTGCTCTGGTCGTCGTGGCATCTGCAAATTCTCTGGCAGGCCACATCTTGTGATCAGTGGTAAATTGCGCGGTGCTTGGGTGTCCAAGCGAGCAGAGCCATATCCTCCTCCCATAGCTGAGTTTATTGCACGATGTTTGGAGAATTCAGTTCAACGTTTAGCAGTGGCACAGCTCTCTAAAATATGCTGTGCCAGATCACCGGTGGCTTGTGGGCCGTGAGAATGGTTTGAAGTCCGGCGCTTTTCGCGCCAAGTGGTGATGTGTCTCGGCAAGCTGCCTCTTGAAAAACTGGCATCGTCTTCATGGGAATGCGTGCATGCTAATGTATACCCCGCGGCCACGGTTTCTCAAGCCAATCTTTGACCGCCCTTCTAACGCCAAGCCCGAGCCCTGCAAATTGTTTGTTCAACAGAAGTGGTTTGAAGTCCGGCGCTTTTCGCGCCAAGTGGTGATGTGTCTCGGCAAGCTGCTTCTTGAAAAACTGGCATCGTCTTCATTCAGATTCCCGCCGCACTGGCAGGCCCCACAAACATTCGGAGTGTTCCCAGAACGTTCTGGACGCCGACAGGCCCGTGAGACAAGAATGTCCTCAGAACGTTCCGGCGGAGTGCTCCCGGAATGTTCTGGACGCAGACGGGTCCGTAAATGCTATGCTTCACGCACCGCCCAGCACCCCCCAGGAGAGGGAGGAGAGAGACGAACGACACGACGACAGAGCAAGGGGCACCCGCGGAGGCGGGGGGGAGAAGGGGGGGGAGAGGCCCTGGAGCCAGAAGAACCAGGAGAGTAGGGGGAGAGAACGACGACGACGGCGACGGGAGAGAAGCAACGCAGAGAGCAGCGAGGGGGGGTGCTGGAACAAAAGACACAAAAAGTTATGCACTCCACTGTCTGGCTAAATCAAAGATTCTATCACTCCCATCCATGGCTCGAAATTGAGGCGTTCCTGGCATTACCCCACGAGAAGCAAGATAGGCAGTCACAACACGGAGCCTGGAGGAAAGAGTAGTGCACTGGCGTAATTCGCTCTCCTGTCCTTCGATACGTCGAGTTCGAAAGATTGCACGATCGGCTCCAGCCTCTAGTATGGGTAAGCCAGAGGTACGTCCAGCTTCCCTAGCGACGGCGGGTACTGGAGCTTGGCGGAACTCATTGGCAGCACTGCTGGTGCCATCCCAAAATTGTATGTCACGTACTGTGTCTTCTGGCAGACCTCCATGCCTGCGAGCCACCTCGATGGTGCGTGATGCTCTTACTGGGACTCCATGGCCTCCAGCACCTCCTGAATCTCCCTCTCGGGGAAGCTGGACGGCGCGCGGCCCTGCTTGAGCTCCATCTGGTCGATGTGCTTGCACGCCTGCGTGATCATGGCCCGAAACTCCTGGTCGCGCGCGCAGAAGGTAAGTTCCATCTTGCCTTTCTGGAACACTTTCTCGAGCTTGCAGATCAAGACGAGGTCGCATTTCCTCCAACGTGTAGTTGCTGTAGTCTTCGTAGGCTTTCACGATCTCCTGGTGGAGGGCCGTGGAGAGGACGATCGGCTGCTTCGCGGTGTCGGGGAGAATGTCCCTCAAGCATTTGAGTAGTCCGCCCATCGCCCACACATGGGGCGGACCGAGGTCGTGATTCTTCTTGTCCTTCACCGCCTCGCTGTACATCGAGGCTTGTTCCTGCATGGACCAGATGAGAGACGCGCTCTCTGGCAAAAGTAAGACGTCGAAGAGCGCGGCTTGCAGCTCGCGGATCTGCTGCGCGCTGCGCAATGTCTAGCGCATCATCATGCCCCAGAACTGTTTGTTGCCCCGTGCCCAAGCAGTGGCCTCCGCGAGGCCTGCCTCCTTCTTGCCGTCTTCGGCTGGCCGTCGACGCACCTGTCGGACGTGCTGAGGAGGCTCCGAACTCCCTGCAGCGCGGCTGAGGATCGCTGGCATCAGCGGCCTGGCGGGGATGCGCTAGTCGCGGCACAAGCCGCGGGAGAGGCAAGGGGAGATGTTCTCGCCTGAGGTGGTTATGTAGCTCAGATATTGAGCCAAAGGGTGGTACATCACATAGTTTGCATGCCACGGGCGACAGTGTGTTGAGTTCCCACGTCACATGTGCTCTGCCAAGCTGGTGGATATATCTCGAAATACCGAGCAACCATTCGGACACTGATTAATTATGCTACCCGATGCTAGGATAGAACGAATGCCATGATGCGCAGTTTGATGGGCTAGTAGCTGTTGATAGGTATGACATTCAAGCCCACCACTCTGATGATCTGCACCGAGGATGTTGCAAACAAAACTGCCCCTGTCCGGGGGGTTCAACGCCAGAGCCCGTCTTATTGAATAGTCGATCTCATTGCCTCTGGTCTGTGAAGACCGCCGAGCGAAGAATACCTGGATCGAGTTCTAAGAGCTCGCGTGCCGAGTCCGAGTTGGCCGCGAAGAGTTCCTGCCATGAGCCTCCCGATGGATCCCAAGCCTCGAAGAACGTTTCAGTCCCACTGATCCCACGATAGCAATCTAGATCTTGGGCAAAGTGTCGGATCCAAGGATTAGCCGAATTATTCAGGGTGCCTGAAGTGGTGAGCGTATGTGGCTCCTGCAGAATCTGACCTAGGAGTACCGAGCTGGTCTGAATGTGTGTATGCGTGTGCTGGACCATGCTCTGAAGCCAACGAACCCGTCGGACCGCGAGTTCGCCTGCGCTCGGCAAGATGTGCCAGACACGCAAGACCTCGGCGTTACTCCTCGAACCTGCGCGTGTGCCTCCCCAGTCTTTGGCTGAGCCCTTCGTCAGAACTCGGAGATAGCGAACAATGACCGTGTCGATGCGCGAGTGCTCCGACGGGGTGAGGACAAAGGCTTCGAGCCCCTTTGGGCCCGTTTCCACAACCGTGTTCATGTACAGTTCACGTTTAAGCCTACGAAGGCCTCTTTCATGTCAGACGAGCCCCATCATACTCCATCCACCTCTCATCCCGTGCAAACGTCACTCCACCTCTACGCTGTTGTTACCCTGCGTCGTGTATCGTGCTCCCAGGTGTCGTGCGTGTGCCCTGACCGTACCATGCATAATAGGACAGAGAGCTTGCAATTGGCGATTGGCTATAGCCAATGTGGGGGTAATATCCTGTTTGTGCATGTTTTGAGGAAAAAAACGCCATGTTGTAAGGATCCGATTCATAGCAGCATCACTCTCAGCAATATTGTGGATAACGCCATGAACGTCGAGGCCACAGGGTAAAACTCGCTTACGAAACATAGTAGCAGCAAAGTCTGATAGGGCTACATCTAGACCATGCTCTCTTACCTCTGCTGTGCCTACATTGACCTCACAATACGCCAAGATAGGGGTGTGGTTGGGATCCGCCCTCACCGCCTCGACCGTTCCGTGGAAGACCCCCACACACTGTTTGGGCATTTCGCACGGCCCCTGGAAGTCCCCTTTTCCTGGGGGGAAGAATTGGCGCTCCTGGTGCAATTTGAAGCTGACGACACCATTCACAATTCGTTGTTTGGAAAAAGGCCTGGAAGTCTGGAGGTACAACCCGCCCACTGACTGCAACTAAGGATTGCGAGCTCGGACACATGAACGCATTGCTCAAATCATGTAACTCATTCAGATGGGGGACCTCAAGACAGCGAAGTGCGTGGCCGACCTTCTGTTGAACTAGTATAGCTCCCTCTTTGCGTCGATGACCTAGGAAGCCGTGCCACCAGCCAGGAAAGTTGGCATCATAATGCCTAGCCTCCTCGCCCCAACTATACACTGCATAACGATGTTTCCAAAACGTGTCTAACCAGAGGATAACACGGACGCTCTCCATATGTTCTTTGTTGTCATTCTTATTTCAGGAGACGTGTTCAGTAGTAGTAGCCTTAATAGGAAGCTGCTCCATTCGCATACTGTGAATCAAAATCTTTACTAACTCGCAGCGTGGTCGAAGAAGGTCGGTAGTCATGGTCAGTCTGTTCAGCCGTCCGTTTTTAGTTCGTGTTGATGCCTGTTGGACTTGATCAGGGTCCCTAAAGGCTGACGTCATTTCCCGAGGCTCGATCATCATCTCCTTCTCCACCTCTTCGTTCCCCCCCAGAGCAGGAAACAAGTCGTCCTCATCAGAACGTGGAGGAGTCACTTGGGTTGTTTTAAAGACGATAGCTGGATGCGACTCCTGCGGCTCCCTCCACTCACTGTCGTAGCCTAGCCCAAAGTAAGACGAACGGGATTTTTAAAGATGACCAGGGTCTAATACCATCAGTGCGACTGCAACAGGTACGCTCCAGCTGGTTGTTGCTCTATGATTTTTGCACGGCAGAGTTGATTGATCATCCTGTTTACAGCATGTTCCGCTAACTTCTCTATCTGGTGGCTACGAGTGAGAGGACCAGCGATGGGGGAGATCTCCAGGAACTCGGCAAGCTTAGTATGAGAATCCTCCATGTGCTCCGCCTCCATGCCTCCTTCCCCTTCTTTCTTCGAAATAGACTCCTCCAACTCCTGAAAACTGGGGATAAAGCTAGATACGTGATTGTACTTCCGCTGTTTCACCCCCGTTGATCTGCCGGCAAGAACCTTGGCGAGTCGATGCACTTCCGCTTGATGGCCCAGGCGGCGGTCCTCGTGGAGGTCCTGGTACACCTCTCTCCTTCTGGCTCGTGTTCGACGGCAGAGCTGCCGAAGAAGTCCGCTGAGTCTTTTTATTGTCCTGGGGCAATCGAGGTGCTCCTCGGAATGAACCATACACAGCCCAATATGTTGTGCCTCCAGGCGCTGACGAAAACCCTCACGTACAAGGGACAGTCGTTCACGCCTAAGTACACGGTATATATCGTGCTGTGGTATGGATGTGCGTTCGAAGTGTTTCCGTGCCGTGCCCTGTACGATATGGATCCAGTGATCGTAGTGCCTGTCCGTGTGTGTGTGTGTGTTTCGTCCGTGCATTCTGAGAACGTTTGAGCAGCATTTGCTAAGCGTGCCTCGAGTTCCTCGTGGAAGTCCTTCCTATAGCTACCTGATTGTAGTGCCTCCGACGATTGCTGATAGCCCAAACGGAAATGGAGAGGATCAGGCATAAAGACCAGCATGGCATACTCAACGTCCAGGTATACAGGCATGTGATCACGCGGGCGTGCGCTAGGAACCAACTGCAATTCTCGTCCACTCTTCCACGCTACCTGACATCGCCGAATCCCTGGAACGAGCCCTCGAGGCAACAAGAACGTGTCGATGGTACTCGTCTCCCTTTTGACCCCATAGTAAGTAGGGGCCGCACTCCTCAAGAAGGTACACGGTGCTGCTAAATCCAAATCCAGAACAAGATCAGTGACGAGCGTGCCCCCGAAGCCTTGACGACCGACATGGTGAGGTTCAGTCCGTTCGCCTGCTTCATCTCTGGGGGAGCCGTCCGCTGCAAGACCGAAGCTCGAATTCAAGTCCATCCCTATCACAACCGTGCTGCGTGCGCGAGCTTGCTCCACACGTGCGCGAAGATGCTCATGAGTACTGCGTATTGCCTTTATCTGTGCACGTCTCTTGAGTCCCGATTCGTATAGAGGCGGGGGGTACACAGTGATCAAGGTGAGATCAAGTCCAGGGCCTTGAATTCGTACCTCGCCGTATCTGCCTAGGATATTCGAGGGGCCTGCCTGGACGTGCTTGATGTAATTAGGATGTGTACGCTTGCCGAGTATGATGCAGCAGTCCGCACTCGAATTTGCATGTGGTGCACGACTCCATCCGAAATGCACGGCGACTCGACGTGAATTCAGCCGTTCCACATGGTATGTACGTCCTACCCATTCGCGCACACATGTACCTTGTAGAAAGACAAAGTCGACGTCTAAGTAAGAAGCAATCTCGTCCACTCTGCCCGCCGAGACCAAGTTGAGCGGGTTACACATGACAAACTTAAGGATTACGGCAATGAAGAAGAGGAGGGCAAGAGCGATTTGGGAAGGAGTATGCCACCCACGCACGTCACCTGCACACATCACAGAACAGGCCCAGCCATGGACAGGTGCAACGCTAGGATGTGTTGTACGCGCAAACGCCTCAACGTGATGTTCAGTACGTGTGTTTGAGGCTAGAAGCGGGGGAGGAAGAGGAGTAGGACGAGGAGTTCGGGGGAACAGTACGGAGCTCTGACGTGATGCGTGACGAATGGAACGTTGCCCACGGCGATGGGCATCCCAAGCCGACGTATTCAGACTACTTCTTTGCCTACGAGAAAGCCTGCTCAGAGGCAGGGTTCAGAGTGACGCGTAGACTGGTGGTGTAAAGCTCGAAGTTGAGACCCCTCCAGGAACCTGGGAAGCAAAAGGAAGAGAAGGATGAGGAGGAAACGGTTCCTCCTGCCCCTGTTGCGTTCCTCGCTGCTCTTCCAGACATCCGTCGGATCCGCCAGATCTCGGGCCTGCACTTGTTTTCGCCAGTGGGGGCCTCTGGAGGCCGCTCTCGACCCTTGGACCATTACAAACCAACATGCCCCCGAGAATGGGCTGAAAGTTTTGCGGATCGGTCGGCCATCTATTGCGAAGGCCTTACGGCCGGTGCCGCCGACCCTGGAGGGCGACCCATGCGTTCTCTAATGTGGCGGGGGGGGCCTCTTGGGGGTATCTTTGGGTCTCGTGTGGGGGGGGTCGTGTTGGGGCCGTTGTTGGCAATCAGAAGGCTTTCTCGGGAGCGTCTTTGGCCGACGACGACGTTGACGGCGGTGGCGATCTGGAGCTATTCTCAAGGGTCTCTCGGGGACTCTCTGGGGCTCTCTCGGGGACTCTCTCGGGGCCTTCTTGGGCCAGTTTGGGGCAATCTTGGGGGCATCTGGGGCCGTCTTGGAGCGTCGGCAAGTTGAAACGTCGAGAACGCCAGAATCTGTCAAAAACTTCGAGGAACTCATTGATTTTTCCCTCTTCGTGCCCTCTTGGGAGTGCTCTTGGAGACTTCTTGGAGCGTCTTGGCAATCTCTTGGGCCGTCTGGAGGCTACTTTGGCGTCTTCGACCGATGATTCGGCGATTCGGGGCCCTCTGGAGCCGTCTTGGAAGCCTCTTGGGGCACTCTTGGCCAGTCTGGGGGCTTTTCTAGGTCCCGGGACATCCCGGGGGGGATGCGTATCTGCTCCCCCCCCCCCCCCCGGGACCCCCCCCCCCCCCCCCCGGCGGGGAAGGGATCAAAGGGAAGGGGCTTCCCTTCGACTCAGCTACGACGTTGCTCAATTTCGCTTTGCCTTCGACTCAGCTACGACGTTGCTCGATTTCGCTTTGGTTTCGCTTTGGCTGGCGCGCCTGAGGGGAGGGCGACGACGACGACGACGACGACGACGACGACGACGACGAACGGAAGAGCATCGACGACGACGACGACGACGACGACGACGACGACGACGACGACGACGACGACGACGGCGACGACGGCGACGACGACGGCGGCGACGACGACGACGACGTTCACGACGAACTGAAAAGCATCTTCCACACGCCGACAGGGTCGGCGGATTTGTAAGAGTGACCTTTACCTGAGTGACTTTTGGTGCGGGCCCCCAGGAGACCCCTCAGCAGTGGATGTGCGCTTGGATGTGGCCCCTCCGCGGCCCCCGAAAGCCGCGCACCAGAGGTCACTGGTGCCTGTGGTCGCTCCTGCGTGTAGTAGCCGAATTGTTGAGTTGAAAAGATCGAGGCGCCCAGTGTCTGGGCATGACTGTTGCTCCTCCTCCTCCTCCTCCTCCTCCTGCTCCTGCTCCTCCTCCTCCTCTTCACCGTTGCGCAGGTGATTGGGGACGACGCCGTAGAGGCGCTCATCGCCATGTTTGAGCAGAACACGACGCTGGTGAAGATCATATGGAAGGTCGCTTGGCGCCAGCAGCGCGCGAGGACGGAGAGGGGGACAGGTGCGGGAGGGGGGCCCTGGGCAGGGAGAGGGTCAGGGAATCGCAGACGTGGATTTTAGGCCGGTGTATTCGTTGTCTCGACGGGCCCTCCTCCCAGCAGCGATGCGCGAGGTGAACTCCAGGCGGTCCTGGGAGGTCTCCAAGCTCATCACGCGCAACGTCTCCATCCAGAAGGCCAAGGCGTCAGGCGCGGGCGGGTGGATGCGGATCTCAGCGGGAGGAGGAGGAGGAGGAGGCGTAGGCAGGAGGCAGCAGGAGGAGGAGGAGGAGGAGGAGGAGGAGGAGGGATGAGGGAGAGAGAGAGAGAGAGAGAGAGAGAGAGAGACGACGACGACGACGACGACGACGACGACGACGACGACGACGACGAGGAGGGAGGAGGGAGGAAGAACAGGGAGCGGAGAGGGAGGAGGAAGGGATGCGCGCGAGCTCCCTCCGTCGCTAGGTCGCTGCTTACCCACGGCGCCAGCACAGTTCTGGAGGAGGAGGGGGAGGGGGAGGAGGAGGAGGAGGAGGAGGAGGAGAAGGAGGAGGAGGACCAATGTGAACCCAAGACTCATCAGCGATGTATCTGATATACCCAGAGACAGGGTTCCCGCGCCCAGAGGCGGCCCACTTCGCCCCCCTTCCCCGCCTGGCGTCAAACTTTCGTCTCGGTGGCCAGCGTTTTTTGTTGTGGGAGGGGCTCTCTGGAACTCAAGGGGTCCCCATCGGCGGCCCCCCAGATGACGCGGAGAGGCTTCCAAGACGGCCAAAAAATGCCCGAAGAGGGCCCCAGGAGGCTCCCCAGGAAGCCTCCGAGAGACCAAAGTTATCCTTGAGGGCTTCGCCCCCTGCCGCAGGCCCCCTCTCTCGAATGAGATATACTAGAGTCGCGTCGGTGCGTCTCGGCGCTGCGTTGGCGCATCTGGGAACATCGTGCGGGGCGGATAGGAATCATCAGCGCATATTGAGACGTGCCTGGGTTGTGGGTCTGAGGCCTCTTGTATATGTGTTGGGGTGTCGTGTGGAGCCTCTCGGGGGCCTCTTGGAGGGGGTCTGGGAGCCTCCTGGGGGCCTCCTGGGGCCTCGTGGGGTATCTTTTTGGCCTCTTGGATACCTCTTGGGCGCCTCTTGGGGTCTCTTGGGGCCTCTTGGCGGCCTCTTGGGGCCTCCTGGGGGCTTTCGGGGCTTCTCGGAGCGATTATTGTGCCATCGTGGAGCCCTCTTGGGCCGTCTTGGGCCCTCTTGGAGGCGTCTCGGGCTGTCTTGGGGCGGTCTTAGTAGCATCTCGAGCCGACTTGGAGCGTCGGAAAGCCGAACATGCGAGAAGGCCGGAATCCTTTACATTGCTTTGGCGTAAAATCGACGATGTTGTCCTCTTGGGGCTCTCTCGGGAGGCCTCTTGGAGCGCTCTTGGAGCCTCTTGGGGCCCTCTTGGGCAGTCTTGGAACCGTCTTCGGGCGCCTTGGAGCATTCCTGGCCTCGGCAATGCGAATCTGGTGTAATTTGCGAGGATGTATGGCCTCGGAGACGCGAAGATTGAGTAATGTACGATCGCCCTGGGGACGCAACAATCGCGTAATTTGCAAAGGTTTCTGGCTTCGGGGACGCGAGTATCGAGTCATTTACAATGGTGCGTTGCCTCGGGGACAAGAACTGTATACGTTACGAGACTTTGTGGCCTCAGGGACGTGAACATCGTGTAATTAACTAGGGGTTATGGCATCGGGGACGCGAATCTCGCGTATTATTGCGTGTCCCACGCCCCCCCATGAATTCAGAGAACGAGATCCGGGCGTGGTACATTGCCGGTCAACAATGTAGAGTAGGAAGCAGAAAGCAGGACTGTAACATTGGAGAGTTGAAATTTGAAATGGTGCAGGGAGCAGCAACTTCGGCCCACAGCCTGGTGGCCCCTCAAGTTGGCCGGCGGATCAACTGCTTCAAAGGTGTTGATACAAGGTTGTAAGCATTTTGGTTTTCGTGGTTCTAATCTCGCTTGGAGACGGCGCAGGATGCCTACAAGAGGGCCTCAAGACGGCCCAAGAAGGCTCCAAGATGGCCCAGGAGTTGCCCAAGACGAGCCCATGATGCCCCCCATGACAGCCCGAATACGCCCCACAGAAGCCTCCAAGACGGCCTCCGACGGCATCTGTCGGGCCGGGAGCCCTCTGAGACAGTCCAAAAAAGAGGCTCTGGAGCGACCCAGGAGGGCTCCAAGAAATCCAGAAAACCCCAAACGATGCCCCAGAAGATGCCTAGATGCTTCAAGAGGACCCAAAGCGGCCCCATGAGGATTGAAAGGCGATCGGCACCAGGACGGCCTCTGCGGGCCTTACGATGTCCCAACTACGCCCAGGCCACCGTCACGGATGGCGGCCGCGGTGAGGGACCACCCCCTGCGCATCCTTCATGGCGTTGAGAAAGTGCCACGTCTGCTAAGCCCGGACGACCGTCACGGATAGCCGCCGCGGTGAGGGACCACCCTTTGCGCACCCTTTATGGCGGCTAGGAGGTGCCACGCTTGCTGCGCCCAGACGACCGTCACAGATAGTGGCTGCAGTGAGTGACCACCCCCTGTGCACCCCTTATGGCGTCGAGAGAGTGCCACGTCTGCTACGCCCAGGCGACCGTCACTGGCGTCGAGAAAGTGCCACGCTTGCTACGCCCACACGACCGTCACGGATAGCGGTTGCGGTGATGGACCACCTTTTGCGCACCATCTACGGCGTCGAGAATGTGTCACACTTGTTGCGCCCAGACGATTGTCACAGATAGCGGCTGCGGTGAGGGACCACGTCTTGCGAATACTATGCGTGTGTGTTGTATGGTGTGCATGTCATGTGTGCACCTAGGTCAGCGCTTGCGTGTCTTGCGTATGTCTATGATGAGTGTACGGTTGTATACGTGTGTCGTATGCGGGCGTCGCGTTGTATATGTTGTGCGCGGCCGAGAGGAAGACGGAACATGAGAAGGAGGAGGATGAGGAGGAGGATAGGGATGAGAAAGAGTGGAGGTTGTGCGGAGAAGCGCGGGTGCGACGCGGATGGGAAGCACGCAAGAGCCCCACAACACATGCGGTGAATTATGAGGTCCGAGCTCTAGACGCCAATTGCGCAAGAGAGCAACACCAATCCTGGGGGACTCCTCGCCACCCGTTCCTTCCCCGCCTTCTGGCTCCAGAAAGTTTCCCAGCATTGGTTTCAATAATTTGTTCCCAACCCATCCTGTGTTGGGTTCTCGTTTTGAGTAGAGCGCAGTCTCATCATTGACTCGCGGGCGTTGCGGGATCTGCGAACGGCGCAACGGTCGCAGCTTTCGTGGGCTCCTGGGAGGTCCCGCGGAGTGGGGGGGGGGCACGGGGATCCAGTTGAGATTTCGCGGCTCTTTGGGGGGCTGTGAAGTGCGCAAGAGTCGCCATTCTCATAAGCTCATGAGGCCCCGCGGAGTGGGGGGCCACGGGGATCCAGTTGGCACCTCGCGGCTCCCTGGGGGGCTGTGAAGTGGGCAATCGTCGCCACTTTCGTGGGCTCCTGGGAGGTTCCGCGGATTGGCGGGCCACGGAGATCCATGTTGGACCTCGCAGCTCCTTGGGGGGCTGCGAAGTGCGCAATTGTCGCCGCGTTCGTGGGCATTTGGGAGGTCCGGCGAAGTGGCGGGCCACAGAGATCCATGTTGGACCTCGCGGCTCCTTGGGGGGCTGCGAAGTGCGCAATTGTTGCAACTTTCGTGGGCTCCCGGGGTCCCGCAGAGTGGGGGGCCACGGGGAGCCAGCTGGGACCTCGCGTCTCCCTGGGGAGCTGCGAAGTGCGCAAATGTCGTATTTTTCGCGGGCTCCTGGGAGGTCCAGCGGAGTGGGGGGGTCACGGGGATCCATGTTGGGACCTCGCGGGCTGCGAAGTGCGCAGTAGTAGTCGCCACTTTCGTTGGTTCCTGGAAGGTCCCACGGAGCCAGCTGGGACCTCGCGGCCCCCTGCGTGGGCTGAAAGTGCCCCAAGAGAGCTCCAAGACCGCTCGAGATGGCCTCAAGACAGCTACGAGGCCCATCAGAAAGCCCAAGCGTGCCCCAAAAAAGGGCCATCAAGAGAGCCACAAGAGGCCCACATTGTCGTTTGTATTTCAGAAGACTTGCATTTCTAGCGCATATGTTCTTTATTTAGCCGCGCGCTACACGGCCCGGAGGGCCGCCCAAGATCGCCCGAAGACGGCCTTTAAGGCCGCCAAAGAGGCCCTAGACAACTAGGCCGCAAGACGAGCCAAGCAAGCCCCAGAACGCCGTCACAGGCGCCTCAGACGGTGGGGAGGGCTTCAAGAGGGCCTCAGAGGGACCGAAAGGGATGATCTCGAACTGTCATGTCGATCCCTCCGACCCAAGAAGATCTTCGCGACCGCGAGCGGGCTTCGAAGCCGCCCAGAGGCACCCAGGAGGCCCCACAAGAGGCCGAAACGCTGCCCCAGGCCCCAGTAGGCACCTAAAGGCCCCTCAAGGTGGCCCCGAGCACGCGACCAAGACGTCTTGACCAGACAAAAAGTCATTCATGTGTTTGGGGTGGCGATTCTGTTATCTCCGCTTTTCTAGCCTCCTGCGCGATCCAGCCAGGCTCTCCATATTGCCCTCCCTAATTGCTTGCAAGGCCCCCAAGAGGTCTCCATGAGGCCACCACGTTGTTCAAAGACGACCCCAGTGGCTCCCATGATCGCCCAAGATTCCCCACTGAACAGGCCCCCAAGAGCGCCTAAATCAGGTGTGCATCCGACGTAATTTGGGTCTCACGTTGCCGCGCGAGGTCTGCAGGATTTTTCTCATGAGGGATGGAGGGAGGAGGGACGCTCAGTAGGGAAAAGGCTATAGACTCAGTGGGGGGCATCGTGAGTTTCAAGGTTTTCGAGCATTTTCGTTGGTGCTCGGCGGTTTTCCAGCCTCGGGATGCTTTCTGGCAGTTGCGCCTCGCCGAGAGCGTTCCGGAGGTGTCCGAATTGTCCCGAACTGCCACCGGTGATCTGATCTGAGCTATGGCCCGGAAACCAGGGGCAATGTTAAGAACGAATAGAACCTCAGGCGCCCATTCATCGCCGATGGGGGCCTGGTGGGCCCCCACCCCAGGACCATGCGGTCTCGCTGTCGGGGGCCTATCGAAGATCTATTGGCGGTGCGTCGCCGATTTCAGCGCGATGTTTCGTCCCATGCGCCTCATCGGCGGAGAGGGCTTCGGGCGGGTTTCTCTCTCTCTCTCTCTTTCTCTCCTTCTCCTCCTCCTCCTCCGCCTCCGCCTCCGCCTCCTCCTCCTCCTCCTCCTCCTTCTCCTCCTAACCACTGTTCCTCTTCCTCCTCACTCTTCCTCCTCACGTCTGGAGGCTTGCTTTTTCGAGGCATGGGCCCTCATCTGGCGCCCTTGGACCTCTCGACCCCTTCCCCAGGGCCTGCGTTCCATCCTGAGATCCTGAGCCGCTCTGGGACGGTCCTGGGGCCCGAGTCCGGCCCCCGCAGGTCCAGAATGGCGGAACGGCAGCCGCCCCGATTTGTGCACTGCATGGAAGCCAGGTGCCTGGGCTCCTCCCCCCTCCCTTCGCCCCTCTCGGACGGGCCCAGGAGGATCCGGATAGATCGCCCCAGCGCGTTCCAAAACCCTCTCGGAGCGTTCTGGAGCGCTCCTGGACGACCACGGCGCCTGGCATTTACATCCTCCAGAACAGCCCGGTGCGAAAGAGAGATCCCCGATTCGTCCCGGTCCGACTTTGTTCCAGCCTTGGTTTCGTTTCTTTCCCCTGGCCCCCGCCCCCCCGCCATCCCCCCTCTGGTTGATGGACACAGTCTTACAATTGTTTTTTGTGGATGCTTGTGAACACCCCCGCGCCCTCAATTTACTATTGTCGGGCGGCTCCGCAATGTGTCGATCTGCCGACTGGCCGAAATCCTGCGCCCCGCCGGCGACGCCAACCAGCATTGGATCGGGGGCAGGGGGCGCGTTAAAGTTTACTGGCGCCCAGGCCGCGCGGGTGGCGCAGGATGTCTCGACGACACGTAAGAGTGAATGTTTGCAAGGGTGACCTGTAGTGCGGGAACACTCGGGTCCCTGGACGATTGAACGCGATGTGAGAGCAGCGTCTTGCGAGCTCAGGTCTGGCCTCCCCTCGGCCCCCGAAACCCGCGCGCCAAAAAGGTCCTTCTTGCCTGGGCCTGGGGTCACTCTTGCGTGGAGCCGATGTGTCTTCCGTGCGCCGTCCCCCCCCTCCCCCGTCCCCTGCGGGGGCAGGCACGGACGCGGCCCACCTGCTGCCGAAGGCGAAGCCCGCGGAGGCCGCGGAGGCCCGGGCAGCCCCGCAGGGAGCGTTGGCGGGAGGTTAAGATTTGGGTACAACGAAGAACCACAACCATAATTATGCAGATTTTTCGGGAGGGCCCATGGTGGAGAACCCACCGACCTCGAACTAAGCATTTTGGTTGTGGTTGTGTTTGTGGTCGATTTGGCCGTGCTGAGACGCCACATCGACCAGAACCGGTGCAGAGCTGGTTTAGGTGTTTCGACAATGTTTGGCCTGCGCAAGATCCCCAGGGTGTGTCCTCGATGTGGTTTGTGGTCGCTTGCTGCCCCCGCATAAAAGTGCCCAGGCGCATTGTCACCAACACCCAACCTATTCCACGCGCCGCTGAGGACAGACACAGCAATGACGACCAACACGACGACGCCCACGAGCATTCCGACGACGACGGACACGACGTGGACAGTACGCCGGATATTGCACCACGTGCTTGTGACGCTGAAGACGCGGAAGAATATTTGGAACCGTGGGTTGATTGGGTAAAACGCGCCACCCGCAAGGCTGAGGCGGCAATGGAGAAATTACGAATCACAGATTGGGTTTCCAAAGTACGACTGCGAAGATGGCATTGGATACGGAGATTGGCCAACACCAGCGAGCACGAATGGACACGGCAGGTATTCCAATGGACTCCAGAACGCGACCCTGTTTACACGGCGAAACGCAGGGTGGGGAGACCCAAATTCAGATGGATTGACGACGTCCGACATTATATTGGAATCACTTTAGGACGGGAAGGCATTAGTATTTCAGATATTTTGTGTCTTGCGTCAACAGCTATGTGGGACGATCTGGCACCAGATTTTGCAGCATACGACAGAGGAGCGAACCAAGCGAATACTGCAATATCCCAGCGCCCCGGCGCCGCACCCGCAGCACCCTAGACGGACTTTCGCCACCGCCACCAGTTGACGACACCCAGTCTTCCACCTCCAACTCTCGACCTCCACCTATCGATTCCCAATCATCCACCTCCAGCTTCCCACCCCCACCCATCGACTCCACCTCACCCGACCAACCTCCAGCTTCCGACTTCCGACTCCCACCCAGCAGATGACGTCATCCAGTCTTCCTCCTCCAGCCTCAAGGGCAAGATCTCTGGCCTCAAAGGCAAGATCTCCAGCCTCAACGGCAAGATCTCTAGCCTCGAGGGCAAGATCTCCAGCCACAAGGGCAAGATCTCCAGCCTCTTCGACCTCTACCTGTCGACCTCCAGCCTCAAGGGCAATATGTCCAGATCTCCAGCCTCAAGGGCAAGATCTCCAGCCTCAAAGGCAAGATCTCCAGCCTCTTCGACCTCCACCTGTCGACCTCCAGCCTCAAGGGCAAGATCTCCAGCCTCAAGGGCAAGAGATGTTGGAAGTTGCACAGAGGAGTTTAGGAACAAGGTCGACTCGGACTTGCGATCGGGAATAATTTTCCAACACTCCGGCGCTCCGGCGCCGCACCCGCAGCACCCTAGACGGTGCCCATGTGCGGGCGTGTTTCGTGCTTCGTGGAGGCTTCTCGCGGCGTGCAATAGTTGTACGGTCGGACCGAGGTATAAGATCGAGGTAAGTTCGGGGAGGGTACCCTAATGGTCGTCCTGTTTGTTGGATGGTCTTGTGCATCCTGGGGGGGGGTACCCTCGAATGTTCTGTGTGTTTGGGCTGGTGGAGGGTCTCGTGTTCTTGAGGGATGTTATTATGTCCTAGGCCGTGCCGTGCCATCTAGTCCGCACGTGTGCCCCGTGAGCTATGTGACGACGTTGGCGCGGCGATTCTCTGGCGTCAGCCCGGCGTGAGTCCGACGTGAAACCGACGTAAGTCCGATGCGGATCCGTCGCAGAGTGGGTCTCAAGCTGCCGCGCAAGGCCTCCAGGATTCTCTCCATACGGCATGGAACAGGGAGGGAAGATCACTAGGGGAGGGCAAGTATGAGGGGCTTCGAGGTTCGAGGTTGCGGGCATCTTCGCGCTGCGATGCACCGGCGGCTGCGATGCTCCAGCGGTTTGAGGTACGGGACGACGTTCGTGCGGCGTTGTTCCAGCGTAAGTCCGACGTGATTCCGACGTAAGGTGTGGATCTGACGTAATTTGGGTCTCACGTTGCCGCGTGAGGCCTTCCGGATTTTTTTCATAAGGCTCACAAGGGATGGAAGGAGGAGGGACGATCAGCAGGGGAGGGGTATAGGCTCAGAGGGGGGGGGGTCGAGGTTTGAGATTATCAGGCATCTTCTTTGGTGCTCTGCGGCTTTCCAGCCGTGGATGCTTTTTCGGGCAGCTGCCCTCGCCGAGAGCGTTCTGAGGCTGCCCGAATCGTCCCGAACGGCTGCCAGACAGTCGAGTTATTGCCTGGAGTTCAGGTGTAACGTTAGGAGGGGATAGGTTGCGGGGAAGGACTACAGGTTCGGTGGGGGGTTTTGAGATTCCAGGTTTTTGGGCATTTTCGTCGGCGTTCGGCGGCTTTTCAGCCTCGAGATGCTTTCTGGCAGTTGCGCGTCGCCGCGAGCGTTTCGGGGGTGCCCGAATCGTCCAGAATGTCCGCCGGACAGTTGAGCTATGGCCCAGAAGCCAGGGGCAATGTTAGGGAGGGATCGGCTGAGGGGGGGGACGCATCGACCCTGAGTCGCCAATTCATCGCCGACGGGACCCTAATAGACCCACCCCGCATCTATCGGCGAAGTATCGCCAATTCCAACGCGATGTTTCCCTCCCTGAGCTGGTCGCCCCGTATCGTTGCTCTTCCGAAGCGGGGGAATGCAGTGGAATTATCCTCCTTGGTCTGGTTCGCGAGCGCGGCCTGCGATACAGGACGCCTTTTCCAACCTCACCTGCTTCTTGCCTTCCCCAAGCCCCCCTCCACTCACTCCTCCTTTACAGCGAGCGGTGGACATGGTAAAAATCAGTAGACAATTCACCATGGCTTGCCGCCGGGTGTGTTCGCACCTCGATGATGTGAGTGAGTGAGTGCAGCGTGTAGCGTGGCGTGTCAATTAATACAATTGCTTCGCTCATTCCGCCGGCCCATGTTGCATGATCGCTAATGCTTCGCCGTGGGCCCGGGGCCATTGTGGCGCCGCCGAGGAGGAGGAGGAAGATGAGGATGGGGAAGGGGAGGGGAGGAGGAGGAGAGGATGAGAAGGAGAGGAGGAGGATGAAGATAAGTAGGGGGCGGAGGAGGAAACCTCTCGTTGGCATCTTGTGTTGCTCTTGGGGCCAAACAGGATCGTCGTCAAGATGCTTCTTTGGGAGGCCTCTTGGGGTCGTTTGAGAAGCCGTTCGGGGGCGCCTGAGAGGCATTTTTGAACTCTTGGGGCCTCTTTTGGGCCTCCTGGGGGCCTCCTGGAGCCTCTTGGGGGCCTCTTGGCGGCATCTTGAGGCCTCTTGGGGGCCTCTTGGGGGCCTCTCGGGGCCTCCTGGGGCCCTCTTGGGGCGAAAGACTCGAGTTTTCGGTTCGTGGTCCCGCTCTTGGGCCCCTCTTGGGGCAGTCTTGGGCCCTCTTGGGGCCCTCTTGGAAGCCTCTTGGCCCGTCTTGGGGCGCTCTGGGGGGCCTCTTGGGCCGTCTTGGAGCATCGGATGGCCGAACAGGCGACAAGGCCAAAATCCTTCCAAAACCATCGTGACATTGATGATTTTGACCTCTCGGGCCCTCTTGTGAGGCCTCTTGGAAGCCACTTGGAGGCCTCTTGGGCCGTCTTGGGGTCATCATCGGCGTCTTGGAGCGCTCTTTGGGCGTCTCGGGGGCCTCTTGGGCAGTCTTGGGGACCTCTTGGGTCAGGAGAGGGGGTAGTCGATTGCGCCCCTCCCCTCGGAGGTCACGATCCTCGTGAGGGGTGTCGGAAAATTGCCCGGTCTGGCATCTCAGATCCGAGTGTCCCTGGGGTTTCCCGGGGTATTTTTCGTCCGGAGACCCCAGGGGCGGCCCCGCGCGCGCGAATTAGAATATTGTTCACCAGTCGCCGGAGATCTTAGCACGCCCTTGGCCCGTTGGGCCGGCGAATTACTTGGACAGCTTTCCAGACTATGTCATTTTCATCTCGCCATGGATTGTGCCATCCATGGGTTGTTCCATGCAGTGGGGACGCGCATCAAGAAACCATGCGCTTTTTGTCACAGTACCCTGGATTTCTTCGCTCCGCGCGCTGCGCGGTGACTTCCTGCGGCCGTTGAAGGAGCTGCTGCGTGCAGGGTGCCTTGGGTTCCCCCCAGTATGCATCTCGCGCGCGGGTTTTCAGGGCTGGGTTTCTTGCGAGGTTGATGCCGCGTCCGCACTGTGTTCCATCCGTGGGTTGCTCTATGGGCTGCACCTTGGGTTTTGAGCCATCCGCGGGTCACGCGCAGCACGTTGCTCCACAGCTTGCGCACTGCGCGGCCGGAACAAATTATCCCGGCAAAGCAACCTAACAGCGATGTGTAGGAGCATATTTGGAAGCATTCCCCTTAAGATTCAGATGAGAATCCAGTTGTAGAATTCTGTTGCTCTCGCAGTCGTAGTTGCATTCGCGATGACAGTCGCAGTGGCAACGGCAGTCGCAGTCACAGCCTCAGCCTCAGCCTGCCTCAGCCTCAGCCTCAGCCTGCCTCAGCCTCAGCCTGCCTCAGCCTCAGCCTCAGCCTGCTTCAGCCTCAGCCTCAGTCTGCCTTCAGCCTCGGCCTCAGCCTCAGCCTGCCTCAGCCTCACCCTGCATCAGCCTCAGCCTCAGCCTCAGCCTGCCTCAGCATCAGCCTGCCTCAGCCTCAGCCTCAGCCTGCCTCAGCCTCAGCCTCAGCCTGCTTCAGCCTCAGCCTCAGTCTGCCTTCAGCCTCGGCCTCAGCCTCAGCCTGCCTCAGCCTCAGCCTGCATCAGCCTCAGCCTCAGCCTCAGCCTGCCTCAGCATCAGCCTGCCTCAGCCTCAGCCTCCTCAGCCTCAGCCTCAGCCTGCTTCAGCCTCAGCCTCAGTCTGCCTTCAGCCTCGGCCTCAGCCTCAGCCTGCCTCAGCCTCAGCCTGCATCAGCCTCAGCCTCAGCCTCAGCCTGCCTCAGCCTCAGCCTGCCTCAGCCTCAGCCTCAGCCTGCCAGCCTCAGCCTCAGTCTGCCTTCAGCCTCGGCCTCAGCCTCAGCCTGCCTCAGCCTCAGCCTGCATCAGCCTCAGCCTCAGCCTCAGCCTCAGCCTGCCTCAGCATCAGCCTGCCTCAGCCTCAGCCTGCCTCAGCCTCAGCCTCAGCCTGCTTCAGCCTCAGCCTCAGTCTGCCTTCAGCCTCGGCTTCAGCCTCAGCCTGCTTCAGCCTCAGCCTGCCTCAGCCTCAGCATCAGCCTGCCTCAGCATTCAAAATGTGGCCTGGGAATGGAGTTCTGGGAACTCGAAAAACACGAAGTGGCCTACAGTTGCCTCCGGGCATTCAAAATGTGGCCCGGGAATGGAGTTCTGGGAACTCGTGACCACGAAGTGGCCTATTGTTGGCTCCGGGCATTCAAAATCATGCCCAGGAATGGAGTTCTGGGAACTCGAAGACCACGAAGTGGCCTACAGCTGGCTCCGGACATTCAAAATCATGCCCAGGAATGGAGTTCCTAGAACTCGAAGAACACGAAGTGGCCTACAGTTGGCTCCGGGCATTCAAAATCATGCCCAGGAATGGAGTTCTGGGAATTCGAAGACCGCGAAGTGCGTTACTGTTGGCTAATAAAAGAGTCCCCGGCACCCTCCCCCAGATCGCGCCCAGACCCCCTTGGGGCGTCATGATGTTTTTTTGACCCTACTAGAAACCTATCAGTCTTCGCTGTTAGGTAAAAACATCGTGCGAGCAGTTGCGCCACAGGTTGCGCACACGGCCATATCTCGCCAGGCACTCCTGAGTTGCACGCTGCGGGGCAGATTTGTTGCTGGCGTTCGTGTCGAGATATGTCGGCCCAGGCGCCCGTTAGTGCCTCACCAGCATCCCTTGCTCGCAAGTGCAGAAAGCCCGAGGAGGAAAGTACGTATTACATGAACGCAGTGTTGTACGCCTTCTCTTCTTTTCTATGCACCTCTGTGCTGTAGCCGCTTTAGCGCGGATTCGAGAGTGGAAAGATCACACATCGATAACTATTGTCAAGATGCCAGCGGACCACGGCGGAGCGCGACGGGACCCAAAGGAACGCAATGAGCGTCGAGGCGCTCGCGGCGGAGCTGCTTGAGACGTAGGGGGAGCTTGGGCGGCGTATGGAATGTTTCGACCCGCGCAATGAGACGATCAGAGGTTTGCAGACAACGGCCAAAGAGAGAGGCGAGCGTGAGGCGGCGATGGGTGTCCAGAAGGACAAGGCCTTCGTCAGCACGACCATAGGTGAAAAGGGCAAAACGCCGACGCCCGACAATGAGAGGAAGCCATGCGTCCATGACTGGAACTTCAACCTGGGATCTTTGATCGGTAACCAGCCAGAGTCGGAAGTGTTTGGGAAGGGTGACGCAAGTTGAGCACAGCCAGGTCCAGCTGAAGTTTAACAAATGGATGCAGATGACACAACCTTGTTGCACCAGCTGGCGGTGTACAAAGAAACGGTTGAACATGGAGTTATATTGGAGGTGATAAGCCAGGATGGATTCGAGGCTTACCGACGCCGGAGCCACCAACCAGCACGACCAGAAGAACATGGGCAGCAAGGGCAAAGGGCACGGCAAGGGCACGGACCGCGGCACGGGTAATCTATATCTATATATATATACTACAGCGAAGGCAACGGCAGGGACAGGAGGACACGCGCTACGAGCAGGGGTGGTGGCAACGCCAGCGGAGAGAAGCAGTTTCATGTGCATTGTGGACAACGCGGTAAGTGAAGACTCAAGCAAGAGGACTGCGACGCCAAGGTACACGACGTGATCACGTGAGATGGCAGCGGCTGGGACGAGAGCGGGGGCAGTTGGGGCACCACCGACGAGAAGGAAAAGGGCGAGGCATTGTCGCGCGAGAACGCCAGCGCCAGCGCCAGCGCCAACGCGCCCCAGCGCCGCGAGTGCGAGGACGCCGCGTGGATCTTCGCGATCGGCGGGCTCGACGGCCCGAGTAGTATGAGCGTTGGCCAGACGGTCGACGACGTGATGGTGGACACTAGCGCCGACGAGACGGCGCGCGGGCCTAGCGACTTCCCGGATTACCCCATCATGCAGGGCAAGAAGATGGGGATCAATGTCGCCAATGGCCTTTCTCAGGCACTTCGGCGATAAGCAGCTGAACTTGAAGACGAAGGACGACGACGAGACCAGCGTGAGGTTCCACGCCGCGAAGGCGACTCGACCGATCCTGAGCGCCAACAGCATCCACGTGGCAGGAGCAGCGGCGCAGGCCCCGCCAGCCGGCTCGACGGGCTCGCCATCGACCGCGCGGGGTCCGAGGGGCGGGCGATCGCGGCTTGGGCCGACGAGGGCGTTTGGCCTGATCTGCCCGCGCGCGACGGGTATGAGCAACGTCGGCGCCAGGATCGGCGCGGACGGCCCGAACGTCAACGGCGCGGCGACAGCCGTCCCAGAGCAGTACATCGCGACACAGGTGGACCAGCCGGCGGAGCTGAGACGGCGGCGAGGCCTGAGGCCGCAGCGTTGACGGCGCCGAAGGAATCGGCGACGGCCGAGAGAGAGGCTCGCCAGGTTCTTCACTGTCTGCACACAGCTTGGAACACGGACTGCGCGCGGGGGGCGGGGCTTGAGCGACGGGCGCGAAGGGGCAGGGACATCGAGGGCATCCCCGTGGCCCCAATCAATCGAGACCACATTTTCCGCAAGACGCGTCGCGACGAGAGGGCGCGCCCCGTCGCGAACGCGATCGACAGCTTGCGCAGTTGCACGGTCTCGATTTGGCGCGATGCGAATCGCGGAGTAGACTCGTTCGCGCTGACGCGCGCGCGCTCGTGCGGCACGTGGGGAAGCGAGGTGCCGAGCAGTTTTTCTCGCCCAGGGCGACCCCGAGAACGCGGCCAGCGCCGCCCCGACCAATCGCGCGAGGGGCATCGGCAACCGCGCGACGTCCACTTACACGCCAAAGGCGAGTGGGGGACGCGACGGCACGGCGGAAAAGGTTTCGCGCCGTCGAAGATGCCCGCAGGGGCGAAGCATGGCATCGCGATCTTGCCGGGGCGCCCCTCGATGACCTGGATCGCGCGCCGCGCGTCGCGGGCCCGCGATCGCCCCCGGGCCCGCCGCCGCCAAGTTGGAGGTTCATTCGGAGGTTCGTGGGGGGCGAGCGCCGCGACAAGCAGCTTCTCCTGGCCATCAAGAGCAAGCTTCCCTGCGACGCGAAGGCGCCGAACGCATCGCTGTCAGTGATGGACAGGCCAGCCGCCGACTTCAACGCGCCGCGGCGCGCCATGATCCCGCGACCTGCGGGCGCCGCGCCCGAGGATGAGCAGCCGGGCCCGCCCGCGGCGGAGGCGAGGTTCGACGTGCCGCGGGAGGTGGGCCCGGAAAGTGCAGAGGCAGCTACCAGCGGCGACGAGGCCGCGGGCGACGTTGGGGGCGCGCCTGGGCCCGCCGCGAGGAGACCGAAGCGGCGACCAGCTACGCGAGTGCTTCCAGACCCGACGACAGCAAAGTTCACCCAAGGTTGTAGTGGATGCCTGGGGGGCACATCATATCGCCATTTGAGTTTTGGTTTCCAGAGGAGGATGTTGCCTCCAAACGAGCCGCGCAGCAGGCGGGCTGCAACGGAGGGCACAGCTGTGCCTGAGCAGAAGCGCGCAGCTGTCGAGGAGCCGGAGAGCACGGCTGGCACGCGGGCCAGCGACGAGGCCAGGCGAGGCGAACAAAAAGAGGAAGATCGGCGTGGTGGGCGTCGGCAGCGTGTCCGTCGCCAACGTGATGGGGTGCTCCGTCGACGCCGAGCTCTGCGCGCCGCGCGAGATCGACCCCAACTTCGAGCTGCTCGGCGAGGCGCAATGCGACGACGACGACGACGGCGACGACGGCGAGCGCCTCGACCCAGACGCCGCCCGCGAGGGGATCAAGAGGGAGGCGAAGTTCGCGGGGCCCCTCGGCGCCGGCGAGGTCGCGGGGCGCCCCCGCGACGGGAAAGCGCGGGGCACGAGGCGTAGCGGGTTCGTCTCGAAGCAACTCTGGGACGCCCGGGCGGGGGACTTCCTCGCCTGCGCCCCGCGCGCGGAGGCCGCGCGACTGCTGGCGGCGGCGCCGCTGCTTATGCGCGTCGTGGCGACGACGGACTCCGGCGCGGCGTTCGCGCGCGCCCATGAAGGGCGGCGCCGAGATCTAGGTGGAAATGCCGCCCATGCGCGGCGTGGGACGTGGGCGCGCGCGGAGGTTGAAGAGGTCTCTCTGAGCTCAGTAAGGCAGCGCCCCGCAACCATGACATTCCTGAGAGCATACGATTGTCTCATCGAGATGGACATCAGGGTCGCGGTCCACGCGGACGATCCTCATGCCTCAGGTCCCACACAGGGCGTGCTCGACGAATTCTTCGATAAGTTGGTCAAATACCTCGCGATCATGGGCCGGCGCGCCTTAGCGAGGCCCCCGCGATCTACCTCGGCCCGTCGCCGCGCAGGTTCGGCGACGCGACCGCATAGAAGAGCGAGCCCGGGCGCGTCGAGGGCGTCCGCGACGCGGCAGGGGTGCCGGGCGACAGGCCCGCTGCCGCGGCAGGGGCAAGGTCGGACCTCGCCCAGCCCGGGGCCGAGGAGCCGCTCAACAGCGAGGAGCTTTTGCTGCGCGGGGTTCTGCGGGATAGATCCAGCACGCGACCCCGCGTAGTCTGGGGCGCGATGCGCCCGCGGCAAGATCTCGGCCGTCGGCTGCGCGAGTTGCCGACGCGGGGATTTCGAAGCCCCTTATATTCGCTACCTCGAAGGGGCGGTCGACCCGGCCATGGCCCACCGCCCCGCGCAGCACTGGAGGCGCCTCCGGGGCGGCGCCGACTCGGACTGGGCAGGGTGCCGCGGGGCCCGCAAGTCGACGGCATGCGGCATCGCGCGGCGGTGCGGGGCGGCCATCAGCGCCCGCGCCCGCGAGGTGTCCGCGCTCGCCCAGTCGAGCCCCGATGCCGCGTGCCTGACAGTCGTGGAACTGGCGGCGAAGATGCTGCAGGTGAAGGAGCTCGTCAAGTTCACGGGCTTCGACGCGCCGCTGGAAGTCGAGTGCGACGCGCCCTCCGCCATCGCGACTGCCTCGCGACGCGAGCTCGGCAGGCTGCGACTCCCGGAGATGAAATGGCTCTGGCTGCAGCAGCTGATCGGGGCGGGCCAGATCATGATCGCGAAGGCGCAGGGGCGGATCATATGCCCGACGTCGGGGCGCAGTCTCCTGGGAAGGTTGCGCCCGAGAGGTGCCGCGCCATGCCCGGTCTGGTTTCCCTCGACACCCTCGGCGCCGGCATCGCGGCTGCTTGAGTGCGTCAAGAGGCGTCTGGTGCCCGGCGACACTCATGGCCTTGTTGAATGTGGGAGCTCACCGTAGATCTGTCCACAGGCGATTTCGACTTGCACCTGGTGATCGCGATGGCCCGGTCCACCTGCCGCGTGCACGCGGGCGCGCTGGTGAGCTTCTGCCGACGCCGGCGACGTCGGAGATCGGCGGCAGGGCGGACAGGGGCCGCTGCAAGGGGAAGTCCAGCAAAGGATCACTGAGTGGGTTGAGTAGAGCCAGAGTGCCTCCCATTCGATCCTGAGGCGCCGGGGCCGCTCTTGGACGCTCCGGGCCGCGGCCGCGGCGGGGCCGCCCTTTCGCGCCACCTGGGCGCGATCTGTGCTGCGGCCCTTTCGAGCCCGAACTGCCAGGCACTGCGCAACGGGACCCACCGCCTGGCGACGAAGAGCGGATGCGTGGTACGCGACCGAGTGCTGGGCCAGGGGCTGCGAGTGCTGCGCTGCGCGGACAGGGACGAGAACGCGGGCCACGCCGACGACACTTGCCGCGGACTGGGGTCGTGGAGGCGCCGTGTCGTGAGTCGTGGAGCGCATGCGTTCTGCTTCGAGCATCGCGGCTAACACTTGTACCTCGAAGCGCACGCCCTTGGCAAGAGGCGTGAGGATGGGTGTCGAGAAATGTCGCCCCAGACGTCCTCCTTTCCCTCACCTACATATCCCTTGCTTACACTCGCAGAAACCCGAGGGCAACATCACTTGCACAAAGGCAAAGTTGCACGGTACGTATTCCTCTCTTTTTGTCCACGCATTTCTTTGTTGCAGCTGTTTTGGCGCGTCAGGATTCCGTCGAGAATTGTTGCCAAGAGTTCGCGGTCCCATAGTTTGTTTGTTGACTGACATGATGTAATATGCATGCCCGGAGGGAAAAAAAGGCTTCGCACTCGGCCGCCCCAACATACAACGACCTGTTCTCTGCTGCGCCATACGTTGCGCACTCGCCCGCCGAGAATACCAAAGACCTGCCAGTGGTGTCCCTGCTAGATGTTTATTCGGTGGCGGCGAACAAAAAAGCTGGTTACTACTTGCGCCACAGTTGCACGTTAATAGATCCTGCTCGTGGTTGCGCCTTTGGCAGCGCACCCTGCCGCCAGAAATAATTATGCCTGCTCTTACATGCGCCACAGGTCAGGTTGCACATTCGGCGGGCGAGAATTCAACTGCTTCCACTAGGTTGCGCCATGGGTTGCGCGCTTGATTGCCGATCGTAAACTGCTTTCATTTGCCGCGCCGTAGGTTGCGCGATTGGTGGCCGAGGGGACAAGGACAGCCTAGCGGGCGCGACCAATCCAGCTGAGTCAGCCCAAACAGCCCTGGTAGTTCAGCCACTTGGTTTCGCGAGAAGCACAATCCGGGCCACGCCCGAACACACATGCACAATTCACGGGGGACCTGGCCCCGAGGCCCGCGGGCCACGACCACTGCTGCAAATTGGGGTGCTTGGAGTTCGGCCCAGTCCTGGGGTGCCGGGGGGCGGAGCGGCCCTCGGAGCGTTAAGACCACCACCACGGCGGTCCCAAAGAGAGATCCGAATTTTTCCCAAGACGTTTTCGAGGGCTCTTAGACGGCTCACGA
Organism: Prorocentrum cordatum; assembly: GCA_963575745.1. Taxonomy (NCBI): domain Eukaryota; class Dinophyceae; order Prorocentrales; family Prorocentraceae; genus Prorocentrum; species Prorocentrum cordatum. Next base: position 377,019 of record CAUYUJ010000581.1, read on the forward strand.
GGCGTCTTGCACGCTCCGAGAGGCTTCGTCCCTAAGAACAGTCGAACAGGACCTCACAGAGGGCCCCGACGATGGGCAAACCGGTCCGATTCTTTTTCGCGAAAACGAGGATGTGTTGCATATTCACGTGCTCGGTTTGAACACCGTTCAAGACAGCCCAAAAGGGTTCAGCATCGTCTGAAGACGGCCCAAAAAGCCCCCAAGAGGGCCCCAAGAAGGCCCGAGAAGCCCCAGAGACAGAGAGCCTCAAGAGGCCCAAGAGCGGGAATCCAAACTGGCAATTCGAGCCGTCCGCCCCAAAATGACCCACGAGGCCGACAACAGGTCCCCCAAGACGACCCCAGAAGGCCCTCAAGAGGTCCAACACGGAGCTTACACAGGCCCCAAACCAAGAAATGTGCGAGGCAGCCCCGAGGCAGTTCGGAAAAGGAGGAGGATGCAATTGGATTCCGAACGCGCATGTGCGTGGGGGTTGACCAGAGCTGGAGCGCGCGAGCGAAGCGCCCGCGATGGTTGCAACATTATATTGTGCCCCCTCCGTGGATGTGTCCTTTATCGCTCTCGCTACCTCCCTCCCCTCACTTCATTTTCCGAGCACAGTCCTCCAGAGTCCAGACAGTCCTCCAGAGTCCAGACAGAATCTGATGAGTATTGGGAAGAGGTGATCATCGATCCTCCTCCTAACGGCTTCGGTTCAACGTCCGAATTCCACGAGTCCAATCCGATATGATTTTTGGTTTGATGTCTGCTCCGCCGACCTTGGAAGTCGGGACTGGCTTGTGGCTATCCATCCAAGCTTGAGCCCTGAGCAAATAGAGCTGCAGGAAGACAACAATAAGGTTAATTCCACCTGCCATCCTCTAAGATCGCCTCTTCCCTCTGTGACCGTGCGTTGGCCCGTTCGTGAACCAGGACCTCCAAAGAACGATAAGTGGTTTACTGTGAGGTGCCGTCTGTCGCTGGGCACGCACCCCGAGAGCCGTGTACCCTTTTTGACCAACGTCTCTCAATCTCAGGACCCCAACTCTTCCAGAGCAGCGACTTGAGTGCGCCTCCAGCTCCAGAGGCTGGAGGTCATCGGGCCCGTCGACCCGATCGGCGTGCCCCCTGCCCCGTGATTGGCATCGCTCGGACGTGTGTGTGTGTGTGTGTGTCTGTGTGTGTGTGTGTCTGTGTGTGTGTCTGTGTGTGTCTGTGTGTGTGTGTGTGTCTGTGTGTGTGTGTCTGTGTGTGTGTCTGTGTGTGTTTGTGTGTTTGTGTGTGCGTCTCTGTGTGTGCGTGTGTGTGTGTGTGTGTGCTTGTGTGTGTGCGTCTGTGTGTGTGCTTGTGAGTGCTTATGTTTTTTTTTGGGGTGGAGCATCGAGGAGCATCCTGGATCATCCGGCAGGAAGGCACGCACGACACTTAAAAAGTTGGTAGACTCAATGTCCGAGCGGTGGCAAGTTGGGCGAGACCCTCCCCACGTGGGGCCCGCGGCCGCCACAGGTGGCGGCGAAGCCTGCCAATGCCCCGGCGGTCAGGGCGGAGGACCCCATGCGCCGAGCGGCCAAGCGGCCGGCGCCGCAGACACGCTGGCGAATTGGGGGTCGCGCAATGGGGGGGCGAAAAATGGGGGGGGGCAGCGAGGGCTGCCGAAAAGGGGCCCCTGTAGGGTCCCTACAGGGGTCAGGGGGCCTTCAGGGCCCGAGAAGGGCACCTTTCTTCCCCCACTTCTTATCGCCCCCCATTACCTCGCCAAGCGGAACGGTTCGGGTTTCTGAGAGCGTGAATCACCGACGTTCAATTTCTCACTGAGTGCCTACTCGCAAATGTCCGAACCCTCACACACACACACACATGTTTGCCTCGATGCAGAATGAATCGTAAATCTCCCCTGGCGGCTGCGGACCAGATGGGAGTATCTATCTAGGGAGTAGTGGAACACTTTTGTTTTGTGAAGCGAACGAGTGCATCGTTCGAAGCACTATTACAATTTGATAAACTACATGTCGGAGGTCCGCGAGGATTTCTTGGATGTGCGCTGGAGCCCCCTGGCGGCGCATCTGGCGCCGCCCCTGGCGCCGCCCCCAGCACGCTCCGCGCGCCAGGGAGAGGGCCCCAGCAGATATCCAAGAAGTCCGATCGGCACTTCGAAACTGTGTGTGTATTATCATGGCTTGTCCTTCCAGCAGTGGTTCCAGGAGCGAGGATGGAACTCTTGGACGCCTCTGGCGTTGCTCGCTCCTCGGGAGGCCGACCACCCCAGGCGCGCTGGTGCCGCCTTAAACCTCTTGATTTTTGAGAGCGCACGGCAAACGAGAGCTAGCTGCTCGTTCTGGGGACCTTCCTGGATCCACTCGCTCCACGCTTGCGTTCACGCTGCGTCAAACGTCCGTCGACGAGAGTCGAATTTGGGTCGAACTGGAAGCGAACAGATCTGTCAGGTGGGCCCTAGGGAGCATGAGAAAGGAGCCTCTGGACGCTTCCGGCGCTCCTCGATAATCGGGGAGGTCCTCCATGGATCCTCCAGGGCGAGGCGGGCCGTCTAAGAGGGGCAGATCTTGCCGACTTTGTGAGAGGCTTGCGCGGAGCATGTTATGTAAAAAGGAAGTATATCGAAAGAGGTCAACGCCTCGACGCCCAGGCACCAAATTCGAAGAACCCAAAACGGCATAAACATGCACGTTCGGAGGTCCGCGTGGAGTTCTTGGTCGGTGCTGGACCCCCCTCCCTGGCGCACGGAGCGAGCCAGGGGCGGCGCTGCAGGGGTGATGGCGGAGATCCTGGAAGCATTTCCCCCTCCTCTCTTCGCCTTCCGCACTCCTCGTCCTCGGCCCTCCGCCCCCCGCTCCCCTTTTTGGAGAAGGGCGAGGGCGATTCCCTCGTCCTCACCATCCTCCTCCCGTCTTCTACGCGTGGTGCCCCATGTTTTCAAGGGTAAGCCGCTCTCCCGGAAGCCAGGATGCGCAGAATTATCTGGGTCAGTTCCAACGTGCGTAGAGCAATTCATTTGAGCTCCCCGCGCATTGCTCGTTGCTCACTGCCTTTTCCCCGCTCTCCCTTTACTCCCCCCCTCCAAGATTGTGTTTTCCATCTTCTGGCGCGTATATGACGGTCGCTACCCGGCGAAACCCATTCCCCCCCTCGGGGTAACGATAACGATCGTACGTAGAAGTAGGATTTGGACTCCCCATGCTGGTGCTCGCGCGCATACGATAGTCCATTGCGTTCACAGCGCACCTTCCTGCCCCGTCGTGCCCCACCTTGCCCAAGCGTTATCACTACCCTGCGCCCCCCCCCCCCTCCCTCCCCCAGGTCACGACCATGACCCGAAATGCTAGGAGAACAATGTCTTCTCCCCTGCCCCCCAGCCCCCGAGGACGCCGACGACAGCTCCACGAGGCCTGCCCCGCCATTCCAGGAGTCGGGGCGACTGCCGGCGAGGGCGAGGAGGACGCCGAAGACGATGAGCGAGGAGGAGGACGAATACGAAGGAGGACGCCGAAGACGAGCGAAGAGGAGGAGGAAGTGTTTGTCATGTTACGACTGGGTGAGAAGCTATGTTAGCAAATATTTGTATTGGGTCGGTCGGTCGCCGTTACCCACGCCGTTTGGTTAAAATGTCGATCAGTGGGGCGTTCCCTTGGCCCGCTAGTATATACATTAGAAATTTAGGATTGATCTACGCATTGACTTATGTATTCATATCTGTATCTACTGTTATGAAGAAACATAAAACGCCTCCGATCACATCCCTCCCCAGGAGTTGCATGATAGCGGGCCCTGAGATCCAACCTTGAACATATGCGAGAGCCCATGTTTGTCATAGAAAGAACAAACAGTACGCACCCTTCGCCTTCTACACGCGAGGCGACTACTGATGTAAACGCTGTTAAAAAAAAGAGAAACAAACAACACAAAACAAACAAACATGGGTAGGCATGCACGATCTGCGCTGCAGACCCACGAGAAAGCGATCGCGGAGGCCTGCGAGGCTCTGGAGCTGCAGAGCCTGCGAATCGTGCCTCATTGTTTTCGGCACTGGTCCCTCGACGGATGCGTACTCCAAGGCCTCGAGCTTACAGCAGATCCAGGATCGTTGAAAGTTTGTTGCATCTACGCGCAGGTGAGAGAAGCACTCGACACTTCTACGGCAAATGCACAAAATGACGGCTCAGCAGATGAGAATTGCGATTGCCGCTGGTCGTGAGTTCCCAGACCTGCTCAAGAGATCCTTTCGCCAGTATCGTTGATTTCTTCGTCTCCTACCACTGCCCGCCACCACCCTGGTGATGCGGGATATGGGAATTTCAGCTGATGAGAGAGTGCAGATTGCGCGCAAAGCGCTGCTTCTTTTCTCAATGCCGCCGTGGATGGATCGATGCTTCATGTGAGCCTCAGCTGGATAGTGCTACGGCCTACGCCTCTCCGCCGCTTTCTTGAAGGCCGTCTTTTAGGATGTGCGAATGTCAGTTCTTACGCGTTGTTCACAGAGAGAATGATAGAGAGAGAGGCCTGTGGACACAGACGAAGCCATTGAAGGGTGTTGTCAGTAGTCATTTCTTTGCTCGCCTCCCGTGCCCCGCCTGCCACCCTCGATGGCCGAGGCTTGTCCAGACCCCTCGTCCGAGGGGAACTTCAAGTGATGAGAGCGTGCAGATTGTACGCGAAGCGCTTCTTGTTCTCTCAATGCCGCTGTGGATGGACGCAAAGGGTTTCTTCTTCTCTCAGTGCCGGTGTGGATGGATCGATGCTTCATCCTGCCTGAAAAATGTATGTTTCAGCTGGTTAGTGATACGGCCTACCCCTTTTCCGCCGCTTCCTTGAAGGCCGCCATTTTAGGACGTGTATATACATTTATGTAGTTCTTGATGCGCGTATAGGTACTGATTACACCTGAGAAAACCCTTCCAGAGGATGATTTGAAAATTAATACTATGGATCTTGAGATCGACAGTGGAATCGATATTGAGGACGATTGTAAGGTCGATCGTGAGACCGAGAGCGAAATCGATTCAATGAGATCGATAGTGAGATCGATCGCGAGATCGCTTATGCGATCTCTAGTGAGATCGCTTGTGAGATGGATAGTGAGATCGATTTTGAGATCGATGGTGAGATCGATAGAGAAGTGGGAAATGAGATCGATGGTGAGACCGATCGATAAGAAGATCGACCAGGAACCCGGGAACCTGGGAACCTTGCCGCCCACCGAAATCGGCCCCGAACCGGGAACTCTGGACCCCGGAACCGGGAACCCGGGAACCCAGCGTGCGACCAAAATCGGCGGGAAATGTTCGCCACATTTTTCAATTACACTTGAGAAAACCCTAATCAGTGGATGATTTGAAAATTAGTGATATGGATCTTGAGATCGATTGTGAGATCGATAATTGAATTCGTAAAGAACAATTGCAAGGTCGATCGTGAGACCGAGAGTGAAATCGATTCAATGAGATCGATAGTCAAGGAGATCGACCGCGAGATCGCTCATGCGATCTCTAGTGAGATCGCTTGTGAGATGGATAGTGAGATCGATTGAGATCGATGGTGAGATCGATAGAGAAGTGGGAAATGAGATCGATGGTGAGACCGATCGATAAGAAGATCGACCAGGAACCCGGGAACCTGGGAAACTTGCCGCCCACCGAAATCGGCCCGGGAACCGGGAACCCGGGAACCCGGAACCAGGAACTTTGGTTCCAGCGTGTGACCAAAATCGGCGGGAAATGTTCGCCTAATCTTTCAACCTCCGCTAGGATCCCTTCAGTGCAAGCACTGCTTGGGGAACCTCCGCGAGGACCCCTGCAGTGCAAGCACTGATTGGGGGAAAAAGCCACGTAGCAAACGGCGAGGAGTCTGATCAAATTGCGCAGAATTGTTCGAGAAGGTCGGATCTCAGTGAGATCCGTCCTTCCCGAACAATTTGCGAAATCGTGAGAAATCACGCCCGGAACCCATCTTGTCGCGCCATTTTTCGAGCCGGTGCGATTTGTGCTGGTCCTTAGGCCCGAAGCCGGGCGAAACGTCTGGCTCGCAAAAAATAGGCGCTGGGATCTCAGGGAAAGATGACGGGGGAGACAAGTTGTCAGAGACAACGGGCGCAGAGCAGTGGCGGCCAGAGCAGCGCCCGCCGCGCGCAGGGCCAGCGCCGTCGTGCCGAGCGACACCAGCGCCGCGACCAGCGGCGCCAGCTCGCCAGCGCCGCCTGCCCAGGGCGGCGAGGCCAGTGCGTCGACCTCGTCCTTGTTCGTCCTCGTCGTCCTCGTCGGCGTCCTCGTGAAAGGGGACAGACGCCCAGCGTTAAGTCGGGCATGTCCCTCTACAGGGGAAGTATTCAAAAAACGTCGAAGAATTGTCTGGGGACGATGTTTCGATCATTTTAATTACTGTTAAACTATGCTTGGAATATCTTTACTTTTCCTCCACGATACAACTGTAGGAGGACATGCCCGACCTAAACCCAGCGGCTTGAAACAATCAATATGGCCTGGACCGGCAAAGAACGGCTCAGGATGAGAAGCTTGTCTTGGGTAAGGGGTCGAACGTTTTGGTGGCAGGCCTTGTCGGAAGGCGTCGGGCTTCTCAGAAGCCCTCCAGCTTTCTGGGAAGTTTTCCGTGGTGTCAGAGTAGGCTCTGGTAGTTTCTCAGAGAAGGCTTGAGGCCTTCTGAGCCGTCCGTTTTCTCCCGTTGTTCATTTCCGTGTGCGCGCCGCCGAGTCATCCTCCGTTCGGTACGACCGAAATGGGTGGAGAAAGAATGTGAGCGACAACTGACATCAGTTCCTGTCCGCTTTGGAACGGGACTCACTATCGGTGTCGTCGTTGGCGCTGTGCATTTCACACAGCAAGTCGCCTGCCGATGTGGAACAGCATTCGCTGTTGGGCATCGTATCCGTTTCGGGTGCCAGTCCGCATCGTCTTCGTATTTCATCATGGTTCGGATTTTGTTTTTTGGAGGAAAGCCCAGGCATCCGGCATTTCGACAAAAGTCGATACCGATTCGTTTTGTCGTTTCGAGTATTCATCTTGCCAAGTTTGGGGCCCCAGGACAGTCCAAGTACGGCTCTGGGGAATTGGTCGAGAGTTTCGGGGGGTCATCTCTCGAACAAGTCAAGTCGCCAGGCGTTTGGGTAATTCGCCCTTCTTCTCTCCCGTCCTCCTTGTGCTTGTCATCCTCGTCCTCCGCCTCCTCGTCATCCTCCTCGTCCTCCTCCCTTCGCCCTTCATCCCTCTTCCGTATCTAAGACGCCGGCGAATCACCGCCGCCCCTTGCCCTTTCGGAAGCGCCTATGTGGCCGAACGTTGTGGCCAGAGGCCTGCCAAGCTATCGGACCATGTGTTCCCCGAATCGGTTTGGAAAGCGTTTGGGGAACACGGCTGGGGAGGAGGAAGGGGAGGAGAGGGAGGAAGGAGAAGGGAGGAGGAGGCCTCCTGGGTGCCTCTTGGGCGACTCTCGGGTTCTATTGGGCCATCTTTACGGTCTCGGAGGCATCTTGGGATTGTCTTAGAAGCCAGTTTGGGTCTATATTGTGGCTTCTCGGGGCCATCTTGATCATCTTGGACGCATCTTGGGCCACAGCTCGGGCAACGTGGCCGAGCGTTGCGGCAAAAGCTCTGCCAATGTATCGGGCCATGTGTTCCCCCAACCGCTGTGGAACCCCTTCGGGGAACACTTGGGGGAGGATGGCAAAGCTCGGGTGTTCTCACGACTAGGAAAACTGAAACACGACAAGAGAAAACTGAAACACGACAAGGCACGGCTTATTCACGACAAGCATTTTCGGCGCCCACTTTCGCCGCCCACTTTCGGCGCCCACTTTCGCCGCCCACTTTCGCCGCCCACTTTCGCCGCCCACTTTCGCCGCCCACTTTCGGCGCTCACTTCCGCCGCCCACTTTCGCCGCCCACTTTCGCCGCCCACTTTCGCCGCCCACTTTCGCCGCCCACTTTCGCCGCCCACTTTCGCCGCCCACTTTCGCCGCCCACTTTCGCCGCCCATTTTCGGCGCCCACTTTCGCCGCCCACTTCTGGCGCCCACTTTCGCCGCCCATTTTCGCCGCCCACTTTCGCCGCCCACTTTCGCCGCCCACTTTCGCCGCCCACTTTCGCCGCCCACTTTCGCCGCCCACTTTCGGCGCCCACTTTCGCCGCCCACTTTTCGGCGCCCACTTTCGGCGCCCACTTTCGGCGCCACTTTCGCCGCCTTCTTTCGGCGCTCACTTTCGCCGCCCACTTTCGGCGCCCACTTTCGGCGCCCTTTTTCGCCGTTTCGCCGCCCACTTTCGGCGCCCACTTTCGCCGCCCACTTTCGGCGCCCACTTTCGCCGCCCACTTTCGGCGCCCACTTTCGCCGCCCACTTTCGCCGCCCACTTTCGCCGCCCACTTTCGCCGCCCACTTTCGCCGCCCACTTTCGCCGCCCACTTTCGCCGCCCACTTTCGCCGCCCACTTTCGGCGCCCACTTTCGCCGCCCATTTTCGGCGCCCACTTTCGGCGCCCACTTTCGGCGCTCACGTTCGGCGCTCACTTTCGGCGCTCACTTTCGCCGCCCACTTTCGGCGCCGAAAGTGGGCGGCGAAAGTGGGCGCCGAACGTGGGCGACGCACGTGGGCGGCGAAAGTCGGCGGCGAACGTAGGCGGCGAACGTGGGCGGCGAAAGTGGGCGGCGAATGTGGGCGGCGAAGGCGAACTTGGGCGGCGAAAGTGGGCGGCGAAAGTGGGCGGCGAAAGTGGGCGGCGAAAGTGGGCGCCGAAAGTGGGCGGCGAAAGTGGGCGCCGGAAGTGGGCGGCGAAAGTGGACGCCGAACGTGGGCGGCGAAAGTGGGCGCCGAAAGTGGGCGCCGAAAGTGGGCGCCGAAAGTGGGCGGCGAGCGTGGGCTTGCTTGTCGTGAATCTGGTATTTCCTTGTCGTGAAGCTGCTTGTTGCGAAACCATCCCGGCCATGAGGATGGCGCGGAAGATCAAGAGGGTACGGAGGAGGTGGTGGAGGTGGAGGAGGAGGAGGAGGAGGAGGAGGAGGAGGAGGAGGAGGAGGCATTTCGGGAGCCTCTTGGGACACTCTTGGGGCCTCCTGGGAGCTTCCTGGGAGCCTCTTGGATCTTTTGGCCATCTTAATATGCTCTTTGGCCGTCTTGGGGGCTTCTCTGGGGCCTCTTTGGCTGTCTTGGTGGGCTCCTGGCCCGTCTGACGCCGTCGGAAGCCGTCTTGGGGGCCTCTCTGGGCCGTTTTGTGGCCATTTTGGGGTGCTCCAGGGAGGCCATCTTGGGCGTCTTGGTGGCCTCTCGGGCCGTCTTGGGGGCATCTTGGGGCAGTCTTGGGGGCCTCGACCTCTTGAGCGATCTTTGGGGACTCTCGGACCGTCGCGGGCCGTCGGAAGGCCGAGCAAAAAGCAAATGTCACAATCCTGCAAACACCTAAGGATAATCACTGATTTGTGCCTCCTCAGGCCTTCCTGGAGGACCTCTTGGAGGCCTCTTGGGCCGTATTGGCGGCCTCTTGGGGGCTTCTTGGGCCGTCTTGGTGTGTTCCTGGCCCGTCTGACGCCGTCGGAAGCCGTTAGGGGGGCCTCTCTGGGCCGACTTGGGCCCTCTTGGAATGCTCCAGGGCCGTCGTGGAGGCCATCTTGGACGTCTTGGAGGCCTCCTGGGCCGTCTTGGGGGCCTCTTGGGGCTGTCTTGGGGACCTGTTGGGCCGTTGTGGGGCCATCTTGGAGGCCTCTTGGGCGATCTTTGGGCGATCTTTGGGGGCTCTTGGGCCGTCTCGGGCCGTCGGAAGGCCGAAAAGAAGCAAATGTCAACATCCTTCAAGAACCTATGGAACATCAATGTTTTTGGCCTCTTCTGGCCTTCCTGGAGGCCCTCTTGGAGGGCTCTTGGGCCGTCTTGGGCCAGCTTCGAGCCAGTTTCGGCCATCTTGCTGGGCTCCTGGCCTGTCTGACACCGTCGGAAGCCGTCTTGGGGGCCTCTCTGGGCCGACTTGGGGCCCTCTTGGGGTGCTCCAGGGCCGTCTTGGAGGCCATCTTGGGCGTCTTGGAGGCCTCTTGGACCGTCTTTGGGCCGTCTTGGGGACCTGTTGGGCCGTCATGGAGCCATCTTTGAGGCCTCTTGGGCGATCTTGGGCCGACCTTGAGGGCGTCTTGGCCCGTCTTGGGCCGACGGAAAGCCCAAAAGGAGCCAATGCCAAAATCCTTCGAAAACATTAGGAAAATCCATAATTTGTCCTTCTTCGGGCAGTCCTGGAGGACCTCGTGGAGGCCTCTTGGGCCGTATGGGCGACATCTGATGGGCCTCTTGGGTCATCTTGAGGCTATCTTAGGCCGTCTCGGGTGCATATTGGGCCGTCTTCGAGGCATTTTGAGGCCATCTGAGCCGTCTTGGAGGCCGTCTTGGGCGATCTTGGAGGCCATCTTGGGCCGTCTGGGAGCCGTCTGGAGCAGGAAAAACACTTTGGAACCGGGGAACCGGGTCTGAAAGATCCTTCCGGGACCCCAGCGGAACGCGCTGGAGCCCCAGAGGGAGTTCTTTTGGAAAAACAACTCAAACCAAATCCGAGAGGGTTCAGCACGCCAGGCACCCCTGCGATGAATCGACAGGGGGCGGCGGATCCAGCGGCATGCGGCAAGTCCCGCCACCGTGCCATCTCAGTTCTCTGTAGTAGCGATTGCGCAAGGAGCGCACATGAAGCAACCACATGTGACACTTCGTGTCCCAAGGCTTAGGGAAGCCGTGCAATCCCACGCCCTTCCACGCCGTTTCGGGGCGACTCTTCTAGTGTTTATCGTCGTGCTTATCCTTACTCTTCTTCCCTCCTCTCTTGGGGTCTCTTGGGAACGTCATGGACGCGGCGTTTCGGGGGCCTTCTCGGGACATCCTGGGGGCTCCTTAGGAGGTCGTCTTAGGGCATTATTGGGCAGGCTGGCGCCTTCGGAGTAATCCCGGGGGCCTCCCTGGGCCATCTTGGTGCCTTTTGGGGTAGTCATTGGACCGCAATGGAGGCCTCCCAGGACGCCTTCAGCCGCCGACACCCGAAACGATTAGAACGTGGAAATTTGCCGAGTAGAAACGTCAATGTATGATGGTATGTGATTCTGGCTTTGCTGGGGTCCTCGTGCTTAGAGCCATCTTGCGCTGTCATGAGGGCCTCTTGGGCCGTCTCGAGGTCGTCTGGGCCGCATCGGAGTCATCGTAGGCTATGTTGGCGGTCTCGGCGGCCTGACCGGGCCGCATTGGGGGCCACAGTTGAAACTTGGGGCGCATCGGAGAGCCCCGAAGAGGTGTCAGGCCGCCCAGGGACCCTCAGGGGGGGGGGGGGCGGCCATGCGCGCGAGTAGAAGTGTGACGAGCGGGGGTCCGCCCCTTCGAATGTCACAGAGACCCTACCTCCAGACAGCACTTGACGTTCCACCCCCCCCTCAGCGTGCCAGGGGGAACGGTGGCGGATAATTAAGTGGTTCCTCCACACTTGTCGGCAGGGCGGGTCGGGCGTTCCCGATTCCGCGGCCCCGAGCGGGCAGCGCAAGAGACGCGTGCGTCGACAGCCGTGGATTGCAGATGAGAACAGGCACCCCAAGCGAGTGTTGGAATGTTCTCCTTTTGTGTGGTGAACCTGAATTTGCTGCCACCCGACAGGTGGCAGTCGGCAGTGCCGGATCATTGTGTTTCTTGAGTTGTTCTTGTCCTCCTCCTCCTCCTTTTCCCCCTCATCCCCAATGGAGTCAGCGCGCCCGACCGCTTGCGGATTGCACGATTACTGGGCCACTGGCAGACAAAGCGAAGCGGGGAAGACTCGCCATTCATTGCAACACGGGCACTGCTCACGTGCCTGCTGGACACCACATGTTTCTGTTCACGACGACGACGCGGCGACTTCAGCAGCGACGAACTCGCCGCCGCGGGAGGCCGCGACGCAGCCCGCCGCAGCGGAGGAGCAGGCGTGCCAGGGCCGCTCCTCCTCCATCAGGAGGAGGAGGAGGAGGAGGAGGAGGAGGAGGAGGAGGAGGAGGGGGACGAGGCGGAGGCAGGGGGCTTCGACCATTTGTGGTGACGCGGTCGCAGCCTCGAGCTTCGAGGAGGAGGAGGAGGATCGAGAGTCGTGCTCATCAGGAGGCCTTCTGGGACTTCCAGAGGCCTCCTGGGGCCTCTGAGACCTTCGGAGAGCTCTGGGGGAGGAGGAGGAGGAGGAGGAGGAGGAGGAGGAGGAGGAGGAGGAGGAGGAGGAGGAGGAGGAGGAGGAGTTACTTATCACCCCCAAGGTGGCGGCCGACCCCGCAGTGGCCATCTCCAGGGCCTGCGCCGCTGGAGCAGCGAGGGCAAGGGTTGCAAGAGCAGCGGCCGCGGGAGGCGCCGCGGCATCAGCCGCCAGAGCCCCGCAGCAGCGGGGGCCACAGACGCCATGGCAGCACCCAACAGACGGGGAGTGGCGCAGGGATGAGTGGCGCGGCAAATCGTGGGACTGGTGGCGCACCAGGGAGGGCGAGGAGCGCGAGTGGCAACAGCCGAGCGGCGAGGCTTCCTCGGTGCAGGACCGCAGGGTCGACTCCGCCTGGCGCGACATGCAAGTTGCATTCGGCAGCGACCCGCGCCCCAGTGACTGGTGGAGCAGCCACAGTGGGTGGAGTGGCGGCCAGGGGCACTGGGAGGCCACGACCACGACACTCTGGAGGTGGGTCGAACACCCCCCCGAGACCAATCCCTGGGAAGAACTTAGCTGAACCATCGCACAGGGGCCGCCCCTCCGCAGCAGCGGAGGGAGGCCTCATAGCGGAGGCCTTGCCAGTGCATCGCGGGCGGCGGCGAGTCGCGCGCGCCGTCGTGCTCGGCGACCGCTGCCCGAGCGGAGAAGGAAAAAGAAACGGTGCTTTCATCGGTGCTGTCGTTGCCTCCTCTCCTTCATCGTTTTCTTCTCCCTCCCCCTCCAATCCCCCATCCCGCCATCGCATTTTATCGTCTCCAATCGTATCGGGAGCTCCCGCGGCAGAAGGGCACCCGGAACGAGGTCCTCCGTGACAGAGGGGGGGCATCTGAGGGCCCCTCTGTGACAGAGGGGGGGCCAAAAAACAAATGATCACCTGAATGCGGCTTCTGGATTACGCTGTCTTGATCATGCGGGGGGGCTGTTCTTGGCCACCTCGGGCCTTCCCAGTCCTGCTGCATCGTGCTCGTCGAGGGCGGGGGGGGCGGAGGGACGCAGACATCCGAGCCAGGGGCCCCCGAACGTCTGGACCCCTCCCTGGGGCCTCAACGAAGAAAAAGTACGTAAGCATAAATGTTCGACGCTCCGCGCAGATTTCCTGGATCGCCGCTGGAGCCTCCTGGCGGCTCCTTTTGCGCCGCCCCTGGCGCGCTCCGCGCGCCAGGGATAGTGTGTCCAGCGCCGATCCAAGAAACCCACAGAGACCTCCGGAAGTTCATGCTTATGTGTTGTTCCCAACCATCCTGTGGCCTGTGGTGTTGGGTCTTCGTTTTGAAGAGACGCTGCCGCGCGTCTCCTCCTCCTCCTCCTCCTCCTCCTCCTCCTCCTCCTCCTCCTCCTCCTCCCCCCCCTCCTCCTCCTCCTCCTCCTCCTCCTCCTCCTCCCCTCCCCCCCCCCCCCTCCCCCCCTCCTCCTCCTCTCCTCCTCCTCCTCCTCCTCCCTCCCCCTCCCCCCTCCTCCCTCCTCCTCCTCCTCCTCCTCCTCCTCCTCCTCCTCCTCCTCCTCCTCCTCCCTCCTCCTCCTCCTCCTCCCCTCCCCTCCTCCTCCCCCTCTCCTCCTCCTCCTCCTCCTCCTCCTCCCTCCTCCTCCTCCTCTCCCTCGCGACCTTGGCCCCATTAGGAGCTCCACCGAAGGCCCCAGTGGGGGTGGCCGCATGCGTCCCACATTCAGGACAGCGCTTCGTGGCCCCATATGGAGCGCCACCGAAGGCCCCAGTGGGGGTGGCCGCATGCGGTTCCCACGCCCAGGACAGCGTCTCGTGGCATCATGGGGAGCTCCACCGAAAGCCTCAGTGGGGGTGGCCGCGTGCGTCTCCCACGCCCAGGACAGCGCTGCGTGGCCCCATTAGGAGCTCCACCGAAGGCCCCAGTGGGGGTGGCCGCATGCGCTTCCCACACTCAGGACAGCGCTTCGTGGCCTCATAGGAAGCTCCACCGAAGGCCCCAGTGGGGGTGGCCGCATGCGTCTCCCACGCCTCGGAGAGCGCTTCGTGGTCCCATAGGGAGCTCCACCGAAGGTCCCAGGGGGGGAGCTGCATGCGTCTCCCACGCCCAGGACAGCGCTTCGTGGCATCATAGGGAGCTCCACCGAGGGCCCCAGTGGCGGTGTCCACGTGCGTCTCTCCCACCAGCACAGCGTTTCACGCGGTTCGCGGCCATCGTAGGGAACACCACCGAGGACAATATTCACAATTGCGGTAGTCTCAGCTGCATATGGTTGGGTCCTTCGCCAGGCTAATTCCTTTAGATCATGGCGTCTCAATTTCTTCGAGTGCAGGTCCCAGAAATGCTCGCGGAGTTCCGAAACTTTATGTAATGCAGTCAGTTGTTTCTCAGGGGCCGTGCGGAGATCCGCAGGTTTAAGTTTATGCATGGCCAGCGTGTCGCCCCGAGTTGTTTTTGTCGAGGGCCCAGGGCCAGGAGCCGAGGAGCCCAGGAGTGCAGGAAGAACACGATTTTCAGGAGAAGTCCATGGGCCGAACGCATCGGCCACCACGCCTTGTTCTCAGAAGCGACGGCAGACGGGCCGCCGATGTGTTGTTCGAGCCGCCGGACGCCTGCCGAGCGAGCCGGCTCTGCTCGAGGGCTCCGCCGCGCGCCTGCAGCCGGCATAGCTGGGTGTTGCCAGAGGTGGTTCTGGCCGCCACGGTGTCCTTCTCGCGCCAGCTGGAGCCCGGCCACTGGGGCATCCTTTGTTCGGGCGTTGCGCATGGGGGGGTGAAGGAGAGTGCACCTTCTGTGCCCTCGAGGGGCCACCTGGTACCCGAGAGGGGCACGCACGGGGCACGATGGGGCACGCTTCTCCCCCCCAATGAGAATTGCCCTCCCGTTCAGCAACGTTCGACTTGGAATTTTGGGGACACCTTGTGCCAGAGATATCTTCGGCAGCACTTGGCGCAACGCAAGGCGCCGGGGAACAAATAGTGGCATGAACTTTCGGAGGTCCGCGCGGATTTCTTGGATCCGCACTGGGACCCCCTGGCGCGCTCCGCTCGCCAGAGAGGTGGGGCCAGCGCCGATCCAAGAAATCCGCGCGGACCTCCGAACGCTTATCTTAGCATCGCTCGGACGTGTGCATCCGGTCTCGGCGAGGAGCATCTTGGACCATCCTGCGAAAACAAAGCAACACGCACGACACCGACAAACGCACTGCGAATGGACTTCCGAGCAAGTGCAAGTCTCTGTTTCTGTCATCATCACGCGCGGCGCGTGACCCGTCCCCCCGAGCGGCTCGCTTCTTCCGACCCCTCTTTCGGCCGCGCCCTCCTCCTCCTCCTCCTCTTCCTCCTCCTCTTCCTCCTCCTCCTCCTCCTCCTCCTCCTCCTCCTCCTGCAGGTGGCACGAATCGCCATAACGGCATCCCCGTTTAGGCCATTTCGCTAGCGCAACCCTCCCTTGTTTCGCCGCCGACGCAGGAGTTCATGCCACTATTCTTCCCCGGAGGGGGGAGCCGCGATGCCGCCGCCAGCGGCAGCGGCGCCCGGCGGCCTCGCGGGGCGTGCCCCCGCGGCGCCGCGGCCGTGCGCAGCCCCCGCGCGCGCGCGCGGGCGGCTGGGCGCAGCCTCTGGCGGCGCCGCCGCGGGCGCCAGGCTGCCCTCGCGGTGGGCGCCGCTGCCCTCCCTCCAGGGGGGGGGCCACACGGCGGCGTCGCTGTCGGGCCTCGGCTCTTCGCTCCGTCGCTGTCCCTCCGCCGTGGCGTCTTTGCTCGGGCCCTCGCTCGTTCGCCTTTTCGAGCCCCCGTTCGGCCCTGTTGCCGGCTTGACTCCTGGCCCACGCCCCCCCAAAAGCAGAAGTACCCTGGAGAGGGGGCCTCGGGGCCCACCTCGGGGCGCCCAACGGCTGCGTCTTGGCGCCAACCGTGGCAGCAACCGTGGCCGCTGCGACACCTCACTGGGGGTACGCCGTCATGGGGGTACGTCTGGCCTTCCCAAGCTGTTCCCTGGGCTTGGAGCCGCCTGGGAGCCAGCAGGAAGGTGGGAGACGAGGTTCGAGGCGCTGAGTTCGGGAAGGTGTTCTGCCTTTTTCGGCCTCTGGGGGCCGTTTGCGGTCCCCAGAATCGTGGAAAACGGATTTGGGGTGAAAAATTGCATCAGGTGGACCCTGGGGGGGGGTCCGGAGAGGTCCGAAAATTCATGGATCGTAAATCCCCCGCGGCGGATCCTTGGCAATTTGCGTGTAGTTCCTTTGCGAAATGTGGGACGCGTTTGTCTCTTGGTTCGGGGCCGTTTGGGGGTCCCAGGTGGCCCAGGACTGATGGCCCGAACCAGCATGAAGGGGGGGAACAGGTTCGAGGTGTTTCTGCCTTGTTCGGTATCCAGGGGCCGTTTGCGAGCTCCGGGACCGTGGAAAACGGATCGGGCAAGTTATTCCAGATGAGATTCTGCCGAATGTAAATTGCGTTGTTCATGAAACTACCAGAAACAATCGGGGTGACAAATTGCAACAGTCGAGTAGGGGATCGATTACATAATCGTTTTACCAAAGCATTGATTTCCTTGTCGACGCCATGAAAAATCGTAGACCGTTCGTAGATCGACGTCGCATTCTACGTATTGTTCGTGGGCTCGATGAGAAATATAAGTTTGAAGTGAACTGATTCTGTAGTTGATTCAGATGAACTGCGGGAGGGGTCCAGGGATCGATTCTCAGCGGATTTGCTTGCATCAGTGGGCACCTTCGAGGTTCGGGGGGAGGTTTTGCGCGTTTCACTCTTCGCAAAGTACATAATTTTGCTCGCAAGCGTCCGAAAGCACATGTGTGCCTCGATGTAATGGATGGAATTCCCCGCGGCGCATCCAGGTTATTTGCGAGTAGTTCCTCTGCGAGTGGTGGAACGAGCTTGTCTATTTCCTGGTACGGTCGGTTCGTGTCGTGTCGACGCGGCTGCGACCCCAGCGCGGGCGTTCAAGGTTGAACGCCGCCAGTGGCCCAGAATCGGCCAACGGATGCAACGATCTGACGATCGAAACGCCATCGATCCTTCAAGGTTGAACGATCCACGCGCTGGCGGAGACCAACGCCGGGGTCGTCACGGCGCGAACTTTGCCGTATGTTTTCGACTGGTTTCGGACATGTCCTGCAGTTGTTCGCGAGGTTTCGAAACCCACGGTGGTCTCCCTTCGTCGAGGGCCTTCTCGGGCCACCGAGATCATCACGTACGGCAGCTTGAGGCCCGAGTTGTGGCCCCGAAAACCGATATGCCCGAGGCAATGTTGGGTGGGATAGACTCAGGGGCGGATGCATCGACCCCCAATCGCCCACTGATCGCCGAAGAGGGCCTGATTGCCCACCCCGCCAAATGACGTGCGGTTTCCCTTTCGGGGGGCATATCGCCGATCGCCGATGTGCGCATCAAGAGTGTCTCGCCGATTCTGGATCGATGTTTCCCCCTGAGACGGTCCCCCTTTACAGTTCTCTTTCAAGCTTGGAGCATTTCTCGTGCCTGCAGGGGGCCACTTCGGGGCGGGGTCGGGGTCTGCCGATTCTGCGCCCCTTGCCGATCCTGGTTGGGCCAGTCTTGGTCCCAGGATAGGTGCAATAGCGGGCTGGCTTTCCCGGCTGGGTTGGCCAGGATCGGTGCAGTCACACGCGTTCTTGGTGCTGGCCGGCCAGAAGCGGTGCTGTCCTGCGGATAGCCGGCGTCCTGTGGTCGGAGGGGAGAGCTTTTCTCCCAGCTTCTCGATCGGTGTCCTCGCGCACGCGCTGAGGCTCGGGGCCAGAAGTCTTCGCGCAGGGCTCGAGAAGGGGGGGGCCGCGCAGCCGGAGTCGCAGCTTGAGACTCTTCGGTGTTGTCTTCATTTGTCTCTTCTTGTCCCCCCTCTTCCCTCGAGTTCATCCTCCGCCTCATCTTCGTCCTGTATGCCTCCACCACTCGTCTTGCCTCTTTCTCCTCTCCTCTCCCTCTGGTCCCCTCACTTGGGCCCTCCTGAATCCTTCCTGGAGCTCTCTCGAGGACCTCTTAGGCCAGCTGGGGACTCTCTTTGGGCCTATTGTGGAGTCTCTGGGCCTTCCTAGGACTCTGTCGAGGCCCTCTTGGGACCACCGCGGGGCCTGAGAAGCCCAGTGGATCCTGCAGAAGCAGGCGTGCAACAAAAACAGCCACAACAGCCGTATGTGTTTTGTGCTCCAGGCTGTCGTAGGGTCGTAGGGCCTCCGAAGGAGGCATGTTCGAACATCTAGGGCTACATGTGTAGTCTACTGAGCTACAATCTTGGTGCGCCCTGGGTCAACTTGCGGCCTGCTCACATTCTCGCGCCGAGTGGCCAGCGCTCTCGGGCCGCTCTTGGACCCTCCTTGTAATTCATTGAGGTTCTCTGGGAAACCGCCTGGGGCGTCTTAGGGCTCTCTTGGGGTCCTCTTTAGACCACCGCTGGCCCAAGAAGTCAATCGAATCCCGCAGAGGCGAGGCGTCCCAAAACAGGACAACACACACTTTTTCTTTGACTCTTCTTGCCTTGGGGGCCTCCCAGCGGGGCATATTCGGCCATCAAGGACCACGGTTGCAGTCCAGGGGGTTGTCTCGGACCATCCTGGGCCACTTCGACACCATCCTGTGGCATCTTAAGTACAGTCAACCCGCATAGGAAGGATGAGCCCATGCATCCTTCTCCTTCGGCCCATCCTTGGCCGATTTCGCTGGCCGCGCCCTGCGCGCAGAGTGTCGAGATATGGCCTTCCAAGGCCCTCGCAGCCTTATCGCGCTTCCTTCTTGTACTGGTTGACTGTATGGCAATCGCAGGGCCATCTCAAGGAGTGGCGCCGGCCAAACAACTTTTTTTTTGAGGCTCAAGACTTTTGCCTGTCAGAGCCAGGGAGCGCCGAGGGGGGGCGGGCAGTTTGACTGAAAACTACAGTTGGCATTGGTGGGGGGTTCTATGGTGCAGATTTTGCTAGACATGCGAGTTCATCAACGCTCCCGATCGATGTCTCCTCATTCTTTGATCAGGACTGGTGCTCTCGCGTTGGCGCCGGCTCTTTGCAAGCTCTCGTCCGTAAATGTGTTGCACATTGTGTTAGTCGTGGAAGTGTCTTCCAGAGGTTCTGGCTGCCCCACAGGCCTTGAATCCTCTCCGAGACAGTGTGGAGATTATCCCAAGGGTTGTAGGTCTTTTCCAGAGCCTACGGCTTCTCCCAGACGCCTTGAGGCGTCTCCCAGAGGCCCCGAAGCTTTTTCCAGAGTCTCAGCTTCTCCCGGAGGCTTTGGGGCCTCGCCCAGAGCCTCTGACCTTTCTCCCAGCAGAGGCCATGAGGCCTGCATGCCTACCCCAGAAGTCTCAAGCTTCTCCCGCGCTGTGGCACTCAGGAGCAGAGATAAAGCAGGGCGACCGCGACGGCGATGTGCCATCTGAGCTGAAAGTTGCCAAGTACCGCGGGCGAGACGTTGGGGAGATCTCCTCGGGGAATGTAGGGCCCCAAAGGATGATACAATGCCCCCATGATGGCGGAGCTAGTTAAAATGATTGATGCAGATCGCATACAGAAAACATCGAGAACCGCATGTTGTTGTGAGGCAGTTGTTGTCCCGACACCGCCCGATCCGCATGTCTTGTGCAGGGTCCTTGCTTTGGCCGACCGTCGGTTTGTGTCTACCCGCGTGCTCGCCTGTCTTAGTCCGCCCGCCCCGGCAGGGACAGGTAAGCTGAAGTCGGACATGTCCCTTGACAGGAGGAAAACTCAAGAATAGAAAGCAAATAGTCTGGCGGCGATGTTTGATTATTGTTGTCTTTGAACATGTGTTGACTATATTTGTTTGGCAGACTCCGCCTGTAGGAGGTAATGGAGGTAATGCCAGACCAAAGGTAAGCCCTTGGGAAGTGTGGGCACGACTCGAGACGAAGAGGGGCAGAAGTCGATGGCTCGAAGTTCGTGGCTAAGCGCCAATGGGGGGAGGCAAGAGCAAGCAGTGCTGAGATATGAGGGTTTCAGATGTTTCAGGGAACGGGTGAGCTTTTCTGGCTACGGTGAGCCTCAGCAACGAACAGGTCCCCCGACCTAGACTGAAGGAGCGGCTACAAAACAGGAGCCCCTCCTAAACCCAGAGTAGCTCTTATTTTAGAGCCTTGACTGCAACATCAGAAGAACAGAAGAGAAAACGCCGTAAACATTTTTTCTCGGCTCCGCGCGGATTTCTTGGATACGTGCTGGGGCCCACCCGGCAGCGCCTCCGGCGCCGCCCGTGGCGCGCGGAGCGCGCCAGGGAGGGGGGCTCTAGCGCGGAGCCGAGAAATCCGCGCGGAGCACCAACAGTTTATGTTTATGGCGTTCCTTCTCCTTCTATAGAACTTTTCCTGACATGAGAGGGAAGCGCGTGAAAGGGAAGAGCTGCGCAAGAACTTGCAGCATCATCGTGATCAAATGTGATATAGGCGAGCTCTCCGAACGCTCACAAAGGATACGTATGGACACGCGCCCCCAGAACGTTTACAAGCATCTTCCCGGTTATCCCCCTCATTCCTCCGCATGAGGAGGACGATGGCGAAAACGACAATCGTGGGAGGAGGGGGAGGAGGATGAGGAGGAGAAGGAGGAGAAGGAGGAGGGGGAGAAGGAGGAGGAGGAGGAGGAGGACCAGCAGCAGCAGCAGCAAGAGCAGGAACAGAGGGTGAGGAGAGGACGGAGAGGAGGTCGAGGAAGAGGAGAAACAGGAGCAGGAGGAGGAGGAAGACGAGGCGGAGGGGGAGGAAAGAGAAGGAGGAAGGACGAGAGGAGGAGGAGGAGGAGTAGGAGGAGGAGAAGGAAGAGGAGGAGGAGGAAGAGGAGGAGGAGAAGCAAGAACAGGAGGAGGAAGAGGAGGAGAAGGAGGAGGAGGAGAAGGAGAAGGAGAAGGAGAAGGAGGAAGAGGAGGAGGAGGAGCAGGAGGAAAAGGAGGAGGAGGAGGAGACCAGATGGCTTCGAGGGCCCGTTCGAAGGCATGTTGTAAGGGATGTCTCGAGAGAAACGCTGATGTTTGTCAACGTGCATGTTAAAAACACGTAGGTTCTTCAATAGTTTCGCTTCTTGGGCCATCTTGGGGGTCGTCCGAGATCGCTCCGAAAAGATGCCTTACAAGAGCTGCGTCGACATCCCATGTTTTTCGAGAATGTCTCTGGCGAAACGCCCATTTTCGAGGATCCGAAAATTTGGCGAGCAATTTCAAGATCTCCATGTTTGGAGGATGTCTCGAGCGAAACGCCCATGTTTAGCAACATACGTCTTAAGGCACGACCCCCAACGTCACGATGTTGTGAGGATGTCTCGAGCGAAACGCTCATTTGGGGAACCTTTCCTGACATTAGAGGGAAGCGCGTGAAAGGGAAGAGTTGCGCAAGAACTTGCAGCATCATCGTGATCAAATGTGATATAGGCGAGCTCTCCGAATGCTCACAAAGGATACGCATGGACACGCGCCCCCCGAACGTTTACAAGCATCTTCCTGGTTATCCTCTTCACTCCTCCGCGTGAGGAGGACGACGGCGAAAACGACAATCGTGGGAGGAGGGCGAGGAGGAGGAGGAGGAGGAGGAGGAGGAGGAGGAGGAGGAGGAGGAGGAGGAGGAGGAGGAGGAGGAGGAGGAGGAGGAGGAGGAGGAGGAGGAGGAGGAGGAGGAGGAGGAGGAGGAGGAGGAGAGGAGGAGGAGGAGGAGGAGGAGGAGGAGGAGGAGGAGGAGGGAGGAGGAGGAGGAGGAGGAGGAGGAGGAGGAGGAGGAGGAGGAGGAGGAGGAGGAGGAGGAGGAGGAGGAGGAGGAGGAGGAGGGAGGAGGAGGAGGAGGAGGAAGGAGAGGAGAGGAGGAGGAGGAGGAGGAGGAGGAGGAGAGGAGGAGGAGGGAGGAGGCAGCAAGCAGAGGGGCGAGGAGGGGACGGAGAGGAGGACGAGGAAGAGGAGGAACAGGAGCAGGAGGAGGAGGAAGACGAGGCGGGAGGAAAAAGGAGGAGGAGAAGGAGGAGGAGGAGGAGGAGGAGGAGGAGGAGGAGGTAGAGAAGCAAGAACAGGAGGAGGAAGAGGAGGAAAAGGAGGAGGAGGAGAAGGAGAAGGAGAAGGATATGGAGGAAGAGGAGGGGGAGCAGGAGGAAGAGGAGGAGGAGGAGGAGGAGAAGGAGGAGGAGGAGGAGGAGGAGACCAGATGGCTTCGAGGGCCCGTTCGAAGGCATTCTGCAAGGGATGTCTCGAGTGAAACGCTGATGTTTCAACGAAACTGATGTTAAAAACACGTGGGTTTTCAATGTTGTCGCTTCTTGGGCCATCTTGGAGGTCATCCGAGATCGCTCCGAAAAGATGCCTTACAAGAGCTCTGTCGGCATCCCATGTTTTCGAGGATGTCTCTGGCGAAACGCCCATTTTCGAAGATCCGAAAATTAGGCGAGCGATTTCGAGATTCCGATGTTTGGAGGATGTCTCGAGCGAGACGCCCATGTTTATTAGCAAACGACTTCTTAAGATACGACCCCCAACTTCACAATGTTGTGAGGATGTCTCGAGCGAAACGCTCATTTTAGGAGTCCGCCAGGTCCTGCACCACGAGGCAGCGCCGCGCGTTCCCCCCCCCCAGACCCCTCCCAGTTGATACTGCCTCTGGCCGGGAGAACGTCCATCGCGCGACTCTTCGAGTCTTAGCGCGCTTCCCGTCATTCGCCAGGTCCTG
The DNA here is from genome assembly GCA_963575745.1 of Prorocentrum cordatum. Lineage (NCBI taxonomy): Eukaryota > Dinophyceae > Prorocentrales > Prorocentraceae > Prorocentrum > Prorocentrum cordatum. The sequence continues at coordinate 399,807 of CAUYUJ010000581.1, forward strand.
CGCCCCGAGGCGGCCCCGCGCGTTCCCCCCTCCAGACCTCCCCCAGTTGATAAAACCCCTCTGGGCACACAGACGTCCATCGCGCGACTCTTCGAGTCTTAGCGCGCTTCCCGTCATAAGGACTTGCTCTGGGTTCAGGAGGGGCTCCGGTCTTCGAGCCGCTCTGTAAGCCTAGGTCGAGGGACCCGTTCGTTGCCGAGGCTCGCTGCGGCCAGAAGAGGTTTCTCGCTCCTGCATGCGAATGCCTCACGGCCAGCGCCGCCAACCCTGAAAGCGACCCCTCACGGAACCCGCGGGGACCCCATGGGCGGGCGTTATTTCGACCCGGGATTCCCAACCCCCTTCAGGATCCCCCCCAGGACGCCCCCACCCCGGCAAGGAAGGGACAAACGGACGGCAATCGACTTGACTACGACGTTCACGTTCCTTGTTCCTCGTTCCTCAATGTTCTTGGGACTGACGACGACGACGACGACGACACAAGGCGACGACGGCGACAGCGTCGTGTACACGCCGACGGGTCGGTGGATTTAGCGTTGCTTTTCTCATACGACGACTGCACATTGCTCCTGCCCCAGGAGAAACCAGCAGGTACCGATACCGCTACTCCCCAGACCTCTCTTGGTCTTGGGGTGCGTTCTGACCAGAATTTCGAGGCGAATCCAGCATTGGCGACGAGGGCCTCCCGGAAGGCCCAAAAGGGGAAGACGAGGCGAGGGCAGCAGTATTGGTGCCTCCTCCGAGCCCCCTCGCCTTTCTGCCTCCTCGGCAGGTGGGCGCCAGGCGCCGTCGCGGGCGCGGCGCAGTCTTTGGCCTCGGCGTTGCCGTTGGCGGCCGCGCTGCCATTGGCCGCGGGCCCAGCAGATCCGCAGCGGCTCCTCCATTCAGTATCGTTTAACCGATCCCCATCCCCATCCCCTTCGAGACCCCCACCAAATTGCCCCTCCAGTTGGGGATACACCCCTCGAAGCCGAAGTGAACGACCTGTATCCCCATCTAGGGGGGTAAATCGGCCAGTGGAGCCCAGGCCACGCCGTTGGGGATGGGGATCGGTTAAACAATACTCACCAGCAGATCCGCAGCGGCTCCTCCATCCCTCCCTGCCGTGTTACTCTTTCTGGGCCTCCCAGAGGAGGTCCGAGCAGGTGGGGCCGGAGGATCGCGCAGCATCGCCTATGCATCGGCGATGCGGCTGGATGTGAGGCCCGATTTCGTACACGCCGACGTCGCGGATGCGTCGCCGATGGCGCCGATGCATCACCGATGCATCGTTGATGCATTGGCACGCGATCTTCCGACCCCATCTATTCGGACCCCATCTGTGAGGCCTCTATACTTGTGGAACTTGGGGAACAAACAATGACATAACCGTAAGAACTCGGAGGTCCGCGCGGATTCCTCGGATCGGCGTTGGGCCACCCCGGCGGCGCCTCCGGCGACGCCCCTGGCGCGTTCCACGCGCCAGGGAGGGGGAGTCCCGCGCGATCCGAGAAATCCGCGGGGACCTCCGAGCTGTTATTTTTATGTCCTTGTTCGTTCCCCTATGTATGTGTTGCACTTGTGGAACAACTGGTCGCTGCTTGGAACCAGGCAGAACATGAAGCTGAAGACGAACAACGTTTGAATCGAGTCGATCATGAAGTGAGACCTCTCGGCCAGCTTCGGAGACGCACTATCTTCGCGCCCGCAACATACGCATGGTCCTGCTCCACCTTCTGTTCCTCCCCACGCCCATCCGGGGCGCCGCATCCGTCGCAGGCTCGCAAAGTGTGGTTGGCGTGGCACATTCTCTACACCGCAGATGGTGCGCAGGGCGCAGTTGTCGTGGCCGTCGCGCGCTCGCAAACAGTAGATTTTACGTAGAAGAAGAGCGCACCGCCGCGCCATCGCCAAAGAAGCGCAGTGCTGAAATTAATCTGACCAGGGCGGAGTGGGAGTGAGAAACAAACGGAAAAGGGAGGAGGGAATCATGGATGAGGTTCACGCACTGCTGCACTGCAAGCGTTCAGATCTTGCGTAGAGGATGTCAAGATGAATGGCACTATGCGCGATTGTTCGGGCAAGCAGGATGCGACACAGGTCATGAACACACTCGACATCAGACGAGTATGTGGGGTCCTCGCTAGCGTAATGCAGTCGTTGCTGCATCCACACTTTGTCTGCACCGCTTCTCGATCCTTGGCGGACGTCGGCGCGACAGCCCCGCGCCGCCGCGGCCTGACCGCTGCGCGCGCCATCCGCCCGCCGCCGAGCCCAGAGGCCCCAACGACGTTGGTCCAATCGACCTGCGGAGAAGAAGCCAGATAGTCAGGTGAATCCAGACAAATCTGAGTAGATCCAGATACAATGATGTGAGTCCAGAAAAATCGATCAGCGGCGAGCGAGTGGGCGAGGTGGGAGGGAGAAGGCCTGCTCAGAAGGCGGCGAGACTTCTCAGAAGCTCTCGCGCATTCTGAGAAGTTTTCTGCGTCCTCGGGGCAGGCTTGGAACACTTCTCAGAAGGCCTGGGGACTTCCGAGCCTCCTGAGAAGGCCCGCCCCGTCTCACTTCCCCCCTCACTTGCCGCCGAATCTAGACAAGTCCAGGGGAATCCTGGAGCAGATCGTAGACTCTCCAGCGCGAGTCGATGGGCAGCATGTGTTGTGAGGCCCTTGACGCCCTCCGAGGCGGCGCGGAGGGGGCACTGCCGAAGGGCAAAACGGGTCCTGGTGACCCCGGGCCGCGTTAGTTTGGGTCGTTCCTGGGGAGAGAGCACATCCCAGGCCGTGTTGGTGCCCTCGGAGGCCGTCTTGGAGCCGTCGTTCGTCCGTCGTTCTAGTTGTCGCTATCGGTGTGGTCGTTGTCGTTGATCATTGATCGTTGTCGTTATGGTTGTGATCTTTGTCGTTGTCGTTGTCATCATCGTGAGGCCCCTGACGCTCCCCGAGGCGGCGCGGAGGCGGCACGGCCGGAGGCGGCGGCGCTCGGCGAGGTGCCTGGTGAGCGGGGCCGCGCTGGCCGCTGCGGCGCCGGCCGTGGGCGAGAAGGCGCCGGCCGCCGGAGGACTCGGCAGTTGCGGGGCCCGAGATTCTGGTTGATCGGGGGTGGACATCAGTACCATTTATCCCATCCCCATCCCCATCCCCTTCGAGACCCTCACCAAATTACCACCCCTGTTGGGGATACACCCCTCGAAGCCCGAAGGGAACAACCTGTATTCCCATCTACGGGGGTAAATCAGCCACTGGGGCCCAGGCCACGCCGCTGGGGATGGGGATCGGTTAAACGATACTTAGGACAGACCCCCGCACCCTGACACGTCGATGAGTGAATCGTCCGTTTCCGGTTCCCGAGAGGGCGCCGCGGCCGTCATCTTCCAGGCTTGCGCCCGTCAGGTTTAGGCCTGAGGTCGTTTTCATTAAACCGCGTTTTACGAAGGGGGGTTCTGTCTATCCCCGAGTTGACCCAAAGGGGGGTGCAGCGACAAGAGGGTGGTGCAATAAATTTGCTGCAATCGAGTTGGGTGTGCAATGCATTCCAGAGCGCAAATGTACTGCAAGGTCTTCGCATGCAGCACACGAGTTGCAATACAATGCAATACATCTCTTCGGCGCAATACATTTGCAATACAACGGCCCCAGATCTATCGCACCACCCGCTTTCAGCTGGACCCCCTTTTGGGTCAGCCGAAGAGATCCGACGCTCCAAAAAATTGGAGCAGGCGGTTTTGGCCGTTTTCGGCCCTCGCTGGGCTTCGGGAGCGTCAAAAAACGACTCAGGACGAGAAACCGGCCCTGGAGAAGTGTTCTCTGGGGCCCACGCATCGCTGCGGGGGGGCCCACGCGCGTCGCTTCGTAGGACTAGCCCGCTGCGGGGGGTGTGGGGGCGTCCTCCCCGGGGGTCTGGGGGGGGCTCTGGTCGAAGAAGAAAAAACGGCATGAACTGAATTTTTTGGCGCTCCGCGCAGATTTCTTGATCTGCGCTGGTGCCCCTCTGGCGGCGCCTCCGGCGGCGCCCCAGGCGCGCTCCGCGCGCCAGGGAGGGGGGTCCGGCGCGGATCCAAGAAATCCGCGCGCAGCGCCAAAATTGCATGTTTACTTTTTTTTCATCTGGGGAGAGGAGTGGGGGGTCGAGGAGCTTCCTCCTCCTTCTTTTCTTCTCCTCGTCCTTCTCCTCCTCCTTCTCCTCCTCCTCGTTCCTTCTCCTCCTCCTCGTTCCTTCTCCTCCTCCGTTCCTTCTCCTCCTCCTCGTTCCTTCTCCTCCTCCTCCTCGTTCCTTCTCCTCCTCCTCCTCCTCCTCCTCCTCCTCCTCCTCCTCCTCCTCCTCCTCCTCTGTTCCCCTTCTGGTCCTCCACTAGGATGTCCGCCCAGTTATCCTGCCTTCCGTCCGAGCTTGTGTTACTTGACTCCCAGTCATGATCCATGTCTGTATTGTCCAGGAGGCCATGGCATGCCCCATCTTGTCGCAGCTAGGTCCGGACGATTGTCCGCAGTGGTGGCTCGTTCGTTCGTCCGTTCTTCGTTCGGGCGTTGCCTCTGGCCGTTCCCGCGGGAGTACGCAGACCTCGTCCGGACGGGGCTCGGCCGGCCCGTCGCCACGGCGCAAGAAGGCGCTGAGCCGACGCTCGCCACAAACAGGCGAGCAAAGACGTCGACTTTCCCACCCCTCCCGCCTGATAGATACCTCGCCCCGCACGCCATGGCTGGGAAGATTCGGGAAGGGCGGTTGGAAGAGCTGGTCGCGAGAGGGGTTCGGGCGGGCCCAGGACCAGGACAACTAGGTCCAGTAGGGGGCCACATGCGAACCCTACCCCTACCCCCCACGATTTCTGAGGGGGAGGGTGGGGTTCACTTCGTTCGGGAGCTCCCAAGCGAAGTGAACCCCACCCTACCTCTCAGAAATCGTCGGGGGCAGGGGCAGGGTTCGCATGTGGTCCCCTATCCAGGGCGTCCCAGAGCGCTCTCAGAGCGTCGGTGTAGCGGTCGGGAGCGGCCCCCGCGCCCGAGATGCGCCCCCCAGAACCGCCAGGTCTCGGAGGTGCCCGACCTGTCACGGTTCCGACTCTGTCGTGGTCCTGACTTCGTCTCGGGGGGGGGAGGAGGGGAGCAAGAAGGCAGGAGGGAAGGGGATGGGGGAGGGAGGCAGGGAAGGAAGGGGCTAGGGGGGTGGGGACGGCGGGGATGGGGAGTACCCCATTTTGAAGGCCTCCACGGGGCCAGCGAGGACCTGACCCATCCCGGGCGCTCTGGAGAGACAGGGGCACGATGTCTCGGCAGCGAGGACGTGCAACCGCCAGCGCAGGCCGCCCGTGGATGGAGAGGGTGGCAATGCCATGAACCCCTGGGTCGATGCTCAGTAGGCGCTCGTGCCGCTACACTTCAGGACATCCCTTCCCCCTCCCTCCCCCTCGTCCCCTGCCCCCCCTCCCCATTCCCCCTGCTGCCCTGCCTCGTCCATCCCCCTCCCGCTCCTCCTTCCACTCCTCCCTCCCTTCCTCTTGCCTCTCCTCCCTGTCTCCTCCCCTCCGCCCCTCTCCTCCTCTTCATACCCCGTCCTCCCTGCCTCCTCCCCTCCTCCCCCTCCTCTTCATATTCCCTCCGCTCCTCCTCCCATTCGCCCCCACCACTCCTCCTGTCCCTCCAACTTCAAGCGTGAGAAGGGGGAGGGCTGAAATGCGGGGGGGGGGTCAGATCAGTGGGCGCCACCCGTCAACCGCCTCTCCCACCCTTGGAAGGATCTCAGAGTTCATCTGCGACGTTCGTCGCGAAGCGGATCGACGATATAGTCATCTGCGTTTACAGCGCGAAAGAAGTATGGGAAGCCAGGAGGCGCAAGCAACAAGAGTGGACTAAGGACTCGTCGATGCTGGAGAACGATGACGAGTCCCTCCAAGACTTCACGCCAACAGTGGGTGACGTTGTACGTTTTTCTGGAGGCGCCCTCGGCTTCGTCATTGCTATAAACGACCTCTGCTTCACGGTGGCGCTGGAGGATCCGAAGGCCCTTGTCTCTGAGTAGGAAGAGGAGGATGGGGAGATTATGGAAGTATCTCAGAGGAAGACCAGGAACACATGTAGGGTCTGAGTGCTTCCGTCCCTGATGAGAAGGCTGTTGAGGAGGAGGAGGGGGCAAAGGGTGAAGTCGAGTAGGAGGATGATGGTGAGAAGCTGGAGAATCCGAAGGCCTCCGTCGCCGAGAAGGACAAGCTGGAGTTCATGTCCAAGGGGCTGCGCCCTGGCGCCAGGGTGCCCAAGACTGGCGGCGTGGTGGCCTCCCTCCCGCTATCCCACTTCACCCAGGGGGGGGGGGGGGACGGCAGGGGGAATTGACCCAGCGGCCTTTTCCAGCGACGGCGCGGCGGCGTCGATTCACTGCGTGAGTGCTCCGAGCGGTGTCTCAAGGGCGCAAAAAACGCCCCTACGCTTGTTTACGAGGCGCTGTGCGCTGAACCTCCTGTGGGCTGACAGGGTGAACCCGGCGTGATGTGCGGCGCCCTGGCGGCTGTGTAGGATTTGAGAGTTCCCAGGAGGTTTACAGATCACGCACTTATAGCCCAGGGTAGGGTCGTTTCTGTCATCCCTCAGTGTGACGAGTTCCAGCGGTCCAGTGCTAGCCCATGGAGCTGCCAGCTCTCTGTCGGGCCGCGGCTCGGTCGCCCAGGGAGGATTGGCCAAGAGGGGGCACGTCGCCCGCCATTTACCAAAGCGTCGCCGATTTTGGCCAGGGTAACCTTACGTCGGGCCTGTCCCTCTACGGGAGGAATAATCAAAAATAGAGAAAAATAGCCTGGGGACTATTTTTCGAGTATGTTTTGATTGTGTGTGGACATGGTCTGACTATCTTTTATTATTCGTCCAAAATCCGCCTGTAGGGGGACATGCCCGACCTCAGGGTAACCCCATCCTGTCCAGGACCGTGCGATTTAGCCGTCGGCCCTGTCACCGACCGACCCTCTTGCGAGAAGTCGCATATTCCAGGTCGACGGTTCCTCCCCTGAGCCAGCGCCCTTATTTCGCCCCCGTACTCCCCCCCGTGCCATTCCCTTCCGCACCTGGGCAAGTTGACGGCTCCATTGCGACTGCTTTACTTGCCTGGGCCCCAGAGAGAATCAGGACCGCGTCCCGCACCCAGAGCTCGATCAGAGCCTCAGCGCGGCGGCGTTGATGTCCCGGTTGGCCTTAGTCTATGGTTGGCCCGACTACATGGTAATGACAATGGGTACGTCCACCACCTTTGTCTCACCTTGCTGGTCATCAACAGTCCCGGACCCGAAATTCGGAGGGACGGTGGCACTTGATTTGCACGCGCGGTGTTATTACGCATGCAGGTTCGTATTGTTGGCGTCGGGGCGAGACACCCATTGACACGGCAGAATACGGTTCGAGAGTTTCGGCGGGAGGTCCACAGAGTACATATTGAATTGGGTTGCCGATTCTTCTGGGGACGGATAGGTGCATCTCACATTATTGCAACATGTGTTTTTGTTGTCCGAGTTGTCATCCCCATAAGTGTGTATAATTAAGGGCATTCTCCCCCCCAAATGTAGGGGTCGCCCCCCCGCTCCCGATGGGTCACCCCCGTGTGGCTGTGGTGAGGAGGGAGGAAAAGGGAGGAGGGCTCTTCGTATTGTTGAGAAGGGTCATCGTCTCTGTGGCTGTTAACAGTATCATTTGCAATTGATCTGAAGGTCGCCGTTTGCCACAAAGCATTACCAGCTCGACTACTTATCCAAAACGATTATATGAATTAGTGTATCAACCCCATTTCTCGCTGCATTCTGAATCAAGCGGCGAACCACTACATCACAACCAGTTTGTACCGTAGATCGCAGGTCCGAAAGGTGATTTGGTTTTAACACGTACGCCCGATGACACAATATCCCTGTGAACGCGGGCCGTCTGCGGCAGCGGTTCCGACGGAGACGAAACGACAGAGGACGATGCGTTCTTCTACCCCTAGAAGCCCAGCAAGACAGTCTTCTTGCGCTGTCTTGGTGGACTCCTGCGCGATCGGCTTATTCCCAGATTGCAGTTCCTGTCTAGCCAGCAACAATAACATACATCGTCATTAAATATGGTGGCGACAGGTTCTAGGGGTGTGTACATCCTCTCATCGTACGGTCGTCGTGAGATCACCTTTAGACCACTTGGATCATCATATAAGTATGGGGTCGTATTGCGGTAATGTGTTCAGCAAGTTTGGGGTCCATTGGGCGTTTTCTTGCGGCTATCGGGCCATATCGGTGGCATGTATTGTTATTAGTTTGAGTCATCGTGGGGTCGAGCCCCTATGGGGACACGAAATGTGTGAGGGGTGTTCCGAAATGGGGCGGGCCACCATGCGGTCGCAACCGTTGGAGCTTTCCGTGGAGCTCTCTATAGGGCCACGAAACGTGCGATGGGGTGTGCCGAGATGGGGCGGGCCAGCACGGGGACGCAGCCACTGGAGCCGTCGGTGGAGCTCCCTATGGGGCACGGAAACGTGGATGATGATGAGGATGTTGATGGTGGTGATGGTGATGGTATTGTTGATGGTGATGATGCAAATGATGATGGCACTTATTGTGATGATCAGGATGGCGATGGGAAGAGGTAAGAGGAGGTGGAGGAGGAGGAGGAAGAGGGGGGGAGCGGAGAGAGGAGTGAGGAGGGAGAGGGAGGAGGAGAGGAGAGGAGAGGGAAGGAGAGGAGAGGAAGGAGACGCGCGGCGCTGCGACTTCAAAACGAGGATCCAACACACAGGAGGGTTTTGGAACAAGAGACAGCACGAGCATGAGAAAATATGACTGTCAACAGCAACCGTCACAGCCTTGTGTCCCCAAGGGGGCCCGCAGATCCTCGAGAGCCACTTGACAGCGATATCGGAAGCCAGATGCGGAGAGATAGGAGCATCCCTGGTGGTCGCTTTGCAATGTGATACACGAGCACGGCTTCCAAAGTTTCGAGTGTTCGCCTAGATCACCGGCCAGACCACGGGATCAGTAGGCGGTCGAGAGCCGACGACCCGATCGATGGACTGTTTGGCCAGGCCATGCGTAAGTTAGCGAGCCTGCGCGGCCAGCGAGACCTGGCAGTCGAAACTGCATCAGGCTGTTTTGTCAGAGCCCAGCAAGGTGGTGGACATGACCGGGAACGTGATGAGCCTGGACACGGAATACAAGCCGACTCCTTGGCGCGGCACCGGAGAAGCCGCAGAGAGTCACGCGTATTGGTTCAACGACCTGACGCCGCTCATAAGCAGGCGACGCACAGCAGGGCATCATGCATGCCTACCCAGCCTTCGTACAGTCAAGATGGGTAGTAAGGGTCACATCCAGGCTCGGACCACTCGGGGAGGGATGCGTTTGAGAATGTCGAATCCGATTTCAAAGAACTGAAGAACAGTGGGCCCTGGGCCGTCGAAATTTCTTAACCTGGAGGTGCATTTATCTGTGGAATCGACTTCGACTTCGCATCAAACTCTGTGTGTTTGCAAGTCGAATCCGGCTTCGAAGTGTTTTCGAATACCAGCTCGCTGTCGAGCATCGAGGCACGAAGCGGCCGTTGTCCGAAGAGCTGCGCTCTCGATGTGCCCGGCCGCGCTCGCGGAGACCAGCCAGGGGGCCCTTCGGAAGAGCCGTTCGCCGCCAGGGGCGCCGTCCTCTCGCCAGCGGGGAGGGGCCGGGGACCTGCAGGTGCGCGAGACACCGGGCGGACCCTGCAGTCGAGACGCTGA
>CAUYUJ010000581.1:414499-417067 GCA_963575745.1 Prorocentrum cordatum
CGCTGGTTTCTGAGCAGGTCTGCCCCCTCTCACTTCCCCCCTTTTGGCGCGCCGCCGACCACTCCTCTTCTCGGCCGTCGCCGTTGTTACCATTTCCCTCTTGTCGGATGCCTCGCGGAATCGGTGCGCGTGGGCGCTCCGCAGAGCTCGTTGCAAAACAGAACTACTGCTACACAGAATCCACTCCTCCATGTCCTGACCGTCCACCCTCCCCCCAGCCCGCCTCTCCGGGCTCCCCCCCCAGGGGCACGAGGTGGGAAGAGATCGATTGCACATAAGAGTGGCCCTTCGCCAGAGTGACCTTTGGTGCGGGCTGTGTAACGGATTTGACCAGGACCCTGGCTAAGGGGAGCAGGTCAATGATTGGGCCCCGAAGCCCAAACAACTAGCCAGCATCACCACCCAGTCTGCTGGAGCTGGCGTTTCTCCGGGTGACGGCAGTTTTGGTTATTGTACACATCCCAGTCTTGCCAACACCTTGTTGTACGGTATGCGTGTTTGCTTGTTGTTTGGGCCATAACGCGCGTTATGGCCCCTCCTCCCCCCCCTCCATAACGGAACGCTCCGCACTGCCGCCGTGCGCATAGGGATCCGCATAGGAACCCGAATAGGGATCCGCATAGGCATCCGCACAGAAATCCGCATAGGGATCCGCATGGGGATCGCTTATAGAGATATCCATCGTGATCCGCAGAGGGATCCGCACTGGGATTCCCAGGGATCCTTATAGAGATCCGCATAGGGATCTTCACAGGGATCCGCATAGGGATCCGCGTGGGGATCCGCATAGGGATCCCCAGAGGCATCTGCATATATAGGGATCCGCACAGGGATCCGCATAGACATGCGTATGGCAATTCGCATAGACATCCGCATAGAGATCCGCATGGTTAGGCATCCGCATAAGCATCCGCACAGAGATGCGCACAGGGATCCCGGGATCCCCAGAGGGGTCCTCATAGGGATCTCCACAGAGATCCGCATAGTAGCGGTGGTCGCGGGCATGTTGCGGTGCTCTCAGGTATTTCTGGTGTTCGTAGGAGAGAGAACAATAGGACGAGAAGGACGACGACGACAATGACGACGACGGGGATGGAGGAGGGAGGTAAGGAGCATACCTCTTATACGCCACGTGGAGGCAACGACGTCTTCGCAGGCTTTCGAGGGCCTCTGGAGGCCTTCGGATGACCTCCCGAAGGTCTCTGGAGGCTTCCAGAGGCCTCAGGAGGCTTCCGGAGGCCTCGGGAAACCTCCGGAGACCTCCAGAGGCGTCGCTCGTCGTCGTCGCTCGTCGTCGTCGCCGTCGTCGTCGTCGTCGTCGTCGTCGTCGCTCGTCGTCGTCGTCGTCGTCGTCGTGGTCGCTCGTCGTCGTCGTCGTCGTCGTCGTCGTCGACGTCGACCGTCGTCGTCGTCGACCGTCGTCGTCGTCGTGGTCGCTTGTCGTCGCCGTCGTCGTCGTCGTCGTCGCTCGTCGTCGTCGTCGTGGTCGCTCGTCGTCGTCCTCGTCGTCTTTGTCGTCGTCGACCGTCGTCGTCGTCGACCGTCGTCGTCCGTCGTCGTGGTCGCTCGTCGTCGCCGTCGTCGTCGTCGTCGTCGTCGTCGTTGTCATCACTCGTCGTCGTCGTGGTCGCCGTCGTCGTCGTCGTCGTCGTCGTTGTCGTCGTCGTTGTCACTCGTCGTCGGTCGTCATCGTCGTCGTCGTCCCTTGTCGTCGTCGTGCGCGCGGATTGTGGCGCCGGATACGCACGGAAGGGGGGGCGTTACCTTGTCAGGGCTCGTTTCGAATCCTCCGATTCGATTCGATTCGACTCCGATGGATTCCGATTCCGATTCGATTCGATTTCGGATTCCGATTTGGGCTCCGATTTCTTATTGGACGCATACTAGCCTGCCGATTTCCGCCGATTCGACTTTTCCCGACTCGGCTGCCGATTTCTGCCGATCCGACTTATTTCGATCGCCGATCCGACTTATCGATTCGATTCTGGGCTCCCCTGCCTTGTACCCCCCCGCCCCCCGCCCCCCCACCCATAGCGCTCGTCATTGCCGCGAATGAACAAGCGTGTTCTAAGTTCGCAACGTGTCGGCCGGCGGCGACCCCGCCGCCAGCGTTCAACGCTGAACGCCGCCGGCGACCCAGAATCGGTCGATGTTGAACGATCTGACGTTGAAAGATCCCCGTGGTTCACCGAGCGCGTTCCACTATTCGCAAAGTGCCTACCGGCAAACGTCCGAAATAACACGTCCTCCTTTGTGTAACGGATCGTAAATCCCCCGCAGCGGATTCAGGCCATGTAGCTGCTTTGCGAGCAGTGGAGCGCGCTTGTCGAATCTTGAACGATCCTCGCGGTGTCGGAGACCAACGCCGAAGTCTGCACGACACGAACCTGCCGCAGCCGAAGAGAAGCGCGGCTCTCGGCCTCTCCGCGCAGCGCCCTCCCCCCTCCCTGGGCGGGGGCGCCTGGCCGTCTTTGAGGCTCGCCCAGCGCACCGGCCCTCTGAGATGCGCGCGTTTGTGTCGCCAGAGGGGCTGGAGAGGGGGAGGGAGGGGGAGGGCGGGGGCGGAGG
>CAUYUJ010000581.1:417167-559667 GCA_963575745.1 Prorocentrum cordatum
GGAGGAGGAGGAGGAGGTTGAGAAGGAGGATGTTAATGGGTAGGGGAGGTTGCAGAGGAGCAGCAGGGGGTAGGAGGACGGCGAGAATGAAGACTAGGAAGTCGAGGAGGAAAGGGAGGGAGTGGAGCATAGATGGGGGGAGGAAAGCGCGACGGGGAAGAGGGGGGGCGAGGAGTGAGAAGGGAAGATTGCGGAGGAGGGAGGCCAGGAACAGGAAGGGTGGTTTGGGTGGGATAGGGAGGGATTGTGAGGGATTGGAAGGTTGGAAGTTGAACAGGGAGGGAGAGGGATTCGAAGGTGAATTTGGATAAAGGGAGTTGAAGGGCTTGAACAGGGAGTTGTGGGTCACCAGTGGTTTAAGCGGGAGGCCAGCTGGGTCTGGAAGACTGGAAGTTGGAGGCGATTGACTTCTTTATGTGGCAGTCACGGGCCAGTCAGAGCTAGGCATGGGCGTGGTCACGGGCATTGGCTTGCGGTTGCTAGGCAGCGCATCAACGAGCCCATGCACGTTGGCGTTGTGGCGTTGGACGCGTTCGTGCCGATTGGCCGGGGACAGTCGATGTCGCTGCCTTAGGTACGCCCACATTCAGCTACCGTCCCTTATCAGGGCCGCGCTGGAATGTATTGGATCGGTATGCAATTGAGTGCCAAAGCGTTTTGACGATTGTTATTTGTTTAGTGCGTGTGCGTGTGCGTGTGCGTGTGCGTGTGTGTACGTTTGTGTGTGTGTGTGTGTCTGTTTGTTTGTTTGTTTGTTTGTTTGTTTGTTTGTTTGTGTGTATGGTGGGGGTCAAGTTAGCCAGCTCGAACGAGCCAGAGGGCTCCGTCCACTCCCACCCGCCCTTCCACAGCATAAGAGCAAATGCGTCGCGTCCGACGCCTGTCGCTCGTCTTATATCGTGGGCGGCTAGACGTTCAGCGCGCGACATGAGCTGCGTCCTATTCCAGCCGCGTATTGAGCAACGTCGACGAGAAACAACATCGCGCGCGATGTACGCCGCGCCCAGCTCCTCAACCCGACGGGCCGCAGCGCGCGCCGCGTCCCATTCCCGCTTACGCGATTCGCAACGCCGACGAGGAGAAAGTACATGTTGGCAAGAAACACGTCGACGTTGCTGTGTTTTTTGGCAGGTAGGACGGGGGGTCCCGCATAGGGTTGGCCAAGCGTCCGCGCGCGATGTGCGCCGCGTCCCATTATTGCTACACGTTTCGCAGCGCCGACGACAAAATACTCAATGATGACGAAAAAAAAACGTTCACGTTGCATTGTTTTTTTTTGAGGAGTAGGACGCGACCACCCGGCTAGGGTGACCCAGGCGATGTTCATTCCGTCCCATTCCTATTGCGCTTTCCGCAACTCGACGACAGGCTGGCGAGAAACAAATTTAAGTTCGTATTGTTTTGACGGCGGGCTTGCAATCGGCCGGCTAGGTGGGGACGTGGGGGTGTTTAATCATAAGGAGTAAGGGTGGGCGTCAAGCTAGCCAGTTCGAACGAGCCAGAGGGTTCCGTCCACCCCCACCCGCCCTCAGACAACATGAGAAGCAAGTGCGTCGCGCCCGACGCCTGTCGCTCATCTTATATCGCGGGCGGCTAGACGTTCAGCGCGCGACATGAGTTGCGTCCTATTCCCACCGCGTATTGAGCAACGTCGGCGAGAAGGAAGACCGCGCGCGATGTACGCCGCGCCCCGCTCTGGCCTCTCATGTTGCATCGTCGGCGGCAACATGTCCAGCGCGCGAAGTGCGCCGCGTCTCATTCCAGCCACGCGTGTTGCACCGCCAATCGTTTCGGTCCTGCCGCGCATGGAGGAGGAGGAGGAGGAGGAGGAGGAGGAGGAGGAGGAGGAGGAGGAGGAGGAGGAGGAGGAAGAGGAGGAGGAGGAGGAGGAGGAGGGAGAGAGGGAGGGAGAGGGGGAGGGAGAGAAGGAGGGAGGTAGAAACTGAGGAGGAAGAGGATAATGCCTCTTGGGAATTCGAGGGGCGCCCTGGGATCTTCCTGGTATACGCGGGAAACCTCTTGCATATATTTTTCTGGTGGGAACATTGTCAACACAAGCCGGTGTTAATCTCACAATTTTTCAAACACCGAGTGGACATCAATAGGTGCGCTGCCCCCCAGGACCTCCTGGACGCGTTTTTTCGACCTATCGGGGGTCTCCCGAGGCACTTGCTTGAACCGCAGTTGCTTGAGACATTATGAGTTGCCGCCCGCCCAGCTCCTCAACCCGACAGACCGCAGCGTCGACGACAAGAAAGTCCATGTTGACGAGCAGGCGCTCCCGCGCGATGCGCGCCGCGTCCCATTCCCGCTGCGCGATTCGCAGCGCCGACAGGCGTCCGCGCGCAATGTGCGCCGCGTCCCAATCCTGCGATCGTTCTCGCGACTCGATATTGGCGGGGGAAAAATGAGCTGGTGTTTTTTTGACAGTTAGGACGGCGGGGTTGCTATCGGCCGGATCGGTGGGGAGTGGGTGGGAGTGTGTAATCATAGGAAGTAAGGATGGGTGTGGGTGTGCGCGCGTGCGTGTGCTGGTGTGGGTGTGGGTGCGGGTGTGGGTGTGGATGTGGGGGCGCGTGCGCGTGCGCGTGCCCGTGCGCGTGCGCGTGCGCGTGCGCGTGCGCGTGTGCTTGTGCGTGTGAGTGCGCGTTTGCGTGTGCGCGCGCGTGCGTTCGTGTGGGTGTGCGCGTGCGTGTGCGTATGCGTCCGCGTGTGCGTCCGCGTGTGCGCGTGCGCGTGCGTGCGCGTGCGCGTGCGCGTGGGCGCGTGCGTGTGCGCGTGGTGCGTGTGCGTGTGCGTGTGCGTGTGCGTTGGCGTGTTGCGTGTTGCGTGTTGCGTGTGTGTATATGTGTCTTTATGTCTCTGTCTTTCTGTCTCTCTGTCTCTCTGTGTCTGCGTCTGTGTTTGCGGCTGCGGCTGCGGCTGCGGCTGCGTCTGCGCCTGCGTTTGCGTTTGCGTTTGCGTTTGCGTTTGCGTCAATGTCTGCCTTTGTGCATGGGTGTGTCCCTTGGTATCATTCAGTACTGTGGCGCCACCTGCCAGGCGGAGGAGAAAGCATGTGTGCGGGTGCGTGGGTGCGCGCATGTGTGCCACCCGCTCGCGACGCCGTGCGGAATGCACGCCAGTTTGCGGCCCATTCTGGCAGGCACTACGGTGGCGTCACCTGGCCGGCGGAGGCAAAAACGTGTGCGCGTCGTTGGCTTCCAATACGGGGGTTGATGACTAAGGAGGGCGCGTAGCATGGTTGAGGCCAGTATATACTCACAGGTCTCATGGCCCCTCTTCTTATTTCACTACGTTCCCCCCCCTGGGCCGCAGGACGTGGACACGGGTGCCACCTTCAAGAGGTCATCCGTGACAAGCACCCCCTGCCGTTGCAAAGCATTGCTGCTTACCGCCGCTTGATCACCACGAATCCTTGGAATCGCATCAGGTCAGGCAAGCTGGTGTTCTTTGGCTGACTGGCGCGCCGGGGAACAACAGAAGCATGTGCCGCGCACGTGCCTTGGGCCATGATCTGCGCCCCCGCCCTTCTTGAACTCGAAGAAAAAAAAACGCCATAAGCATCAACTGTCGATGCTCCACGCGGATGTCTTAAATCCGCGCTGGGCCCCCCCCAGCGACGCCTCCGGCGCTCCGCGCGCCAGGAAAGGGGGGGTCCAGCGCACATCCAAGAACTCCGCGCGGAGCGCCACGAGTGGATGTTTACGGCTTTGCTCCTCTCCTTCTATGAACGCCCCCCTCCTGGATTCCCCCTGCGTGCGCTCTGTGGAGCGTGCGCGCCTGCGTGCCTGCGCGGCGTTTTGTGGCCCTTCTGGTGCCTCGGCTTATGATGTCCCAACTTACTTTAGCCTTCATCATCAGAAAGAATTTCAAACACCAGAAAAGTACCGAAACGCAAGGGTTTTCACGTGTCTGGCCCTGGTGGACACTTGTCCGACACTGTTTCGACACTCTTTCGACATTTTTCTGGGTGCTCGAAAATATTTCTGGGATGTGGTCCTTTGTACGATTGGAGCAACATAAGCCTCGGCCCTCGTCTCTGGGCTGCTCGCCTGGCGCCGCCTGTGGCCCCGCCCGCGGGCGCCGTGGCCGCGACGGGGCGACCTCGCCGCTCGTGGTCGCCTCTCTCTGTTAGCCAGCTTCTTTCGAAGGAGACAAAACTCAGGAGGGGAGAAAAACACACAGACACAATCTATCGTCGACTCCCCAGAAAATATGAGACAACATGGGAAGCGGGGGGGACGACAGAAACCCAGAAAATGTAGGAAAATATGGTTGACTGTGTCTATTTATTTGTGTGTCCCAGGGCCCCTTCAAAAAACGCCATAAACATAAACTGTTGGCACTACGCGCGGATTTCTTCGATCCGCGCTGGGGCCCCCCGGCGGCGCCTCCGGCGCCGCCCCTGGCGCACTCCGCGCGCCAGGGAGGAGGGTCCAGGTCAGATCCAAGAAATCCGCGCGGACCGCCAAAAGTTTATGTTTCTGCCGTTTTCTGTTCCTCTATTCTTCGGCCGCCAAGACTCGGGTGCGAGCGAGGGGGAGAAGCGAGAAGGAGAAGGCCCTCGCAGAAGGTGGTGCCCCTGGCCTTCTGAGAGGTTTTCGACGTCTTCGGGGAAGGCTCAGGAAACTGCTCAGAAGGCCAGGGGGCTTCGGAATATGTTTTTTCTTGGATATAAGTTTTGCATTGAATACTTAACAATTTAGCCAGTATGTTGAAGTGCCCGAGTTATGTTGAAAAATCAGATTAACTCAATGTTGGCGAGGGCTGAAGGTGCCTTCTGAAAAGGCCCGCCCCCTTTCACTTCGCCCCCAGGTTGGCCGCCAGAAGACGCGGACAAAAACTGTAATATGGGGCTGATTCGGGGATTTCGGGATAGGGATTGAGGCAACATTTTGGCTAACTGGATTCTGAGGTTTCTTGATTTTGGGGGACCAGCTGGGGCTCCGATCGAGATTTCGGGATTTCGGAATAACGATCATTTGAGGGTGTATTTGGGGCTGAGGGAGGGGCTCGGATTTTTGGGATGCTCTTTGGATCTATGTCGTCAGACCCATTCGTGGGTGGGGTCCGCCTGGGCCAGAAAAGCTCTTCCTAGCACGATGATTGGAAAAACGGTGTGTACTAAACCAGCTGCATGCAGTTGGTTTCGGCTCTGGCGCCGGGCGCTTCCCTCGGTACGCTGGCGCCTCTGGCACTGGGAGGCGCTGGAGAAATCAGCTACGTGAGCTGATTCGCAAACCCCCCCTTTTGCTACCCCTCCTGTTTCGCAGGCGACTTTGCTCTGCCAACCCCCCACTCGCAACTTTTTGACGAAAAATGAAGCCGTTCAGAACAGGAGGGAAACCCTGGGATACACCCCAGGGGGGCTATTCGGACGCACCCTATATCGAGGATTGTCGCCCCCAGATCGTATATTCTTGGATTGGGCCCCAAATTTCAGGTCCATTCGAAAACCTCCCAAGGCCTGGGAGAGGGGTCTACACTTTCCTTGTTGTTTTATGTCCGGCCCAGTCCTCCGCCCCCCCCTCTCCCCCTGGCCTCCCCCCTGCACCGCGCACGCGCCTCGCCATGGTTTCTGGTGGTCGGTCATGGGCCCCTTGTGGAACGCAGCCGCTCAGTTCTCGCGCCGAAGACGGCCGGAAACCGCCAGAGACCGCCCGAGACCGCCGAAGACCGTCAGAAGATCGCTAAAGACCGCCCAGGACAGCCCGAAGACCTCCCAGGACGGCCCAAGGCCGAGTGGTAATGAACAAGGGGTCCATGGTCGAACATGTAGCCATGATTTGTGAGCCCCCCTCTTGGACGCCCCCCTTTCGCCCTGCCTGCGCGTGGCCCTGGCTCGGCGGCGAGCTGAGGGGGCGGACGGCGGACCTGCTCAGAAGGCGGCGGGGCCTCGCAGAAGCTCGTGCGCCTTGTGGAAAAAGATGGGAAGACCTTTGGGCATTTTCCGAAGACGCGGGTGGCTCCTCGGCAGGCGCGAGGGCTTCTGAGCCGCCCGCGCCGCCCTCTGAGAAGGCCCGCCCCCCTCACCCTCCCCCCCTCCGGGCCGAGGAGGAGTGAGAGGGGGTGGGCAGGCACGGGCAGGCGGCGGCGACGGGGGGAGAGAGCGAGGGGCACCCCGGTCGGTCGGTGGCCCCCCTGCTCCCTCCGCTCCGCTGCTGGGTGGCCCCGGGTGCGGTCTGCGGCGGCGTCGCGGCTGCCACGCGTCTCCGGGGGGCCCAGAAGCGGTGCGGTGGCCACAGCGTGTGCTGGCGGCGCCCACTCTCTGGACCTCGCAGAGGGTGTCCGAGCAGATGGGGTCGGAGGATTGCGCCGCGTCGCCGATACATCGGCGATGTATCGGCGATGCGGCGCGATCCTATCGGCGATGCGGCGCGATCCTCCGACCCGTCTACTCGGACCCCATCTGGGAGGCCTCTACACAATGGGGGAGGCCTCTACACAAGGTGGTGACACAAACATAGACTTTCGGAGGAGGTCCGCGCGGATTTATCGGATCCGTGCTGGAGCCCCCTGGCGCTGCCTCCGGCGCCGCCCTTGGGGGCGCTCCGCGCGCCATGAAGGGGGGTCCAGCGCCGATCCAGTAAATGAACGTGGACCTACGAAAGTTCATGTTTATCAGTGTGGACCTGCGACAGTTCATGTCTAAGGCATTGTTTGCTCCCCGAACACCGTGTGATAGCGACGCCAAGTGTGGTGAGTCAGTGAGGAGTCGGAGTGATCGCACGGTTTAGGACTCGGGCCGTTCTCCGAGGATGTCTCGGGCCATTGGGGCCTCCAGGGTCCCAGAACCGTGCGGCGATGGACGGTGCGGTGAGGTCGTTGAGAGTTCCGAGGTCGCCGCACAGTCTGCCATCGCGCCGCTTTGAGACCCACAAGCCTTGCCTTCCCTGACTTAGTCTTCGCTTGGCTTGCAGCTGCGGAGCACTGGTCGCGCTGTGCGTTTCGGTGAGCGCGGTTTGGCGCTTCTCACTCCTGCTATCCGACCTTATGTTTCGTCTTTCTCTCTCTCCCACTTCCGTTGTTGTTGAATATTATTACTTCTAAAGAATAATTATTGTTGGGCCCCCTGGTGCACGCCCCCCCCGCCGCGCCTAGGCCGCAGCCACGTTTTCATCATTTTCGTGAGGAAGCCTCAGGCAAAACGATGTGTACCAGATCCGGTTGTTTTGTTGTCCCCCGCTTTCCCTTGCAAAAAATTAGCTAAAGTGGACATTTCTTGTTCTAACATAACCAAACTTCAAGAATCCCTTGCAACAAATAAGGTAAAGTGGACATTCGCCCGCGCAAGACGAAATCCTTCCAAAACCTTAGTTTTCGTAGCGATTTTAACATAACAACATCAAACAACCAATGTTTTTTTTAATGTCAAAATTTCATCCCGCGCGCTCTTGCGGATTCGTAGGAAACCCAACACTTTTTAAACATTTCTGTCAAACGGGCTTTTGCGAGCAACTTTTTCGAACTTCTGCAACAACGGTTGCGCACCTGCCAGGGCCATCATCCCTGTCAAATAATACCATGCGGGACACATTCGTTTTTTCTTCGCGCGCGCACGCCGTCGTCGTCGGCCGCGGGGCCCTGAATAGTAGCCACGGTCGTCCGCATGCCACGAAGTGAAGTGTCCGAACGTCATAGGGCGGGAAGCTGGGTGTGGGTGGTGGCGAAGAGTCGTTTGGAAATTTGGTAGAGCTTGAACCGGCCCCCCCACAAAGTGGGGGTATTGCCCGCCTCCTATGAAAACCCTGGCATTGGTGAGAACGGAGTGTCCCCACGTGCTAGTAATTGTTGTTGTTGTTGTTGTTGTTGTTGGTAGTGGTGGTGGTGGTGTTGTTGGTGGTGGTGGTGTTATTGTTGGTGGTGGTGGTGGTGTTGGTGGTGGTGATGGTGTTGTTGTTGGTGCTGCTGTTGTTGTTGTTGTTGTTGTTGTTGTTGTTGTTGTTGTTGTTGTTATTGTTGTTGTTGTTGTTGTTGGTGTTGTTGTTGTTGTTGATGTTGATGTTGTTGTTGTTGTTGGTGTTGTTGTTGGTGTTGTTGTTGTTATTGTTGTTGTTGTTGTTGTTGGTGTTGTTGTTGTTGTTGTTGGTGGTGTTGCTGCTGCTGCTGCTGCTGCTGCTGTTGTTGTTGTTGTTGTTGTTGTTGTTCTCTCTCTATCTCTCTGTCGGAGATGAGGGCGTGTGATCGCAGTGAAACGGAGAGCCCCCCACCGGGAAATCGGTTCGTGTCGCGCGTGCGGGCGAGGTGAAGTTGCGTTGGCGGACAAGGATAGTGAACCTTCTTCTGGCTAGGGCGCCGCCGGCAAAAAGTCCGCCCGCCCCCTCTGGGTTGGGCGTCGGTGGCCGGGGGATGTCCCGTTGGTATCCCGTAGTGAGATCCATAGTGAGACCGACGGTGAGATGAATTGCGATATCGATTGTGAGATCGATAGTGAGACCGATAGCGAGATCGACTGTGAGGTCGGTCGTGAGATCGATAATGCGACCGATAGTGAGATGGATATCGAGATCGATAGTGATATTGATCGCGAGATCGCTAGTAAGATCGATAGTGAGACCGATAGTGAGATCGATAGTTAGATCGATAGTGAGACCGATAGTGTGATCAATAATGAGCTCGATCGAGATATCGAGTGAGAGGGATAGTGAGATCGTTTTCGAGATCGCTAGCGAGATCGATAGTGAGACCGATAGTGAAATCGATTGTGTGAGATCGATAGTGAGGTCGATAATGAGAGCAATAGTGAGATTGATCGTAGGATCGATAGTGAGGTCGATAGTGACATCGATCGTGAGATCGGTTGAGTGAGACGTTGTTCCTCCTCCAGGACCTTCTTATCACCGAAGGGTGGTCGTGTAGGTGCATCTACATGTAGACACATATCTTGTTTGTCTTTGCCTGCAGCCTCCTTCTTCTGCCGCCCAGCTATCGAATATGTTCGACTTGGTATGGAAGATTGAGCTTGAAGGGCGTGTCCACATAAGTTGGATGTTTGCTGCTGCGGGCATCTCCCCACTGTTAGTTGCCAACCGCTGATTGGAGTCACTGGCGCGTCGGAGGAACAAGTGTGCGTTTGCGTGTATCGTGTGCGCACTTGTATTGCATTCGCTCGCCCCAGTGCAGCCACCCACTCGCTACGCCATCGGCCAGTTTGCATCCCATTATTCAATCGCTTCGCTCATTCCGCCGGCCCATATTGTCGCACCGTTGTGGGCTAGCCGAGTTTTGGGGCCTCTTGGGGGCCGTTTTGGGGCCTCTTGGGGCCTCTTTTGGGCCTCTTGGGCGCCTCTTGGGGCGTCTTGGGGGCCTCTTGGGGGCCTCTTGGGGCCTTTTTGGGGCCTCCTGGGCGCCTTCTGGGGCGGAGGGCTTGGTTTTTTCAGTTCTCGGTTCCCCTCTTGAGCCCCTCTTGGGCCCGTCTTGGGGCCTCTAAGTCCGTCTTGGGCGGCACTTGGGCCGTCTTGGGGGCCCTCCTGGGCCGTTCCAGGGCCGTCTTGGGAGCCTCGTGGGCCGTCTTGGAGCGGTCTTGGGGGCCTCTTGTGCCGTCTTGGAGCGTCCGGAAGCCGAAAAAGCCAGAACGCAAAAAACATAGAAAAAAACAATGAAAATCAACGATTTGGGCCTCTTGGGGCCCTCTTCGGAGGCCTCTTGGAAGGCCCTTGGGGCGTCTTGGAGGCCTCTTGGGCTGTCTTGGGGCCCTGTTGGGCGTCTTCGGGCGATCTTTGGCCGTCTCGGGGCCCTCTTGGACCGTCTTGGAGGCTTCTTGGGGACCTCTTGGCTCGTCCTGGGGCCCTGTAACAGGGCTCCGGCATCTCTGGCCCGACCTTGCCGGGACCTTGCCGGGGACTTGCCGGGGCCTTGCCGGGGTACTTTTCGTCCGGGGACCCCCAGGGGCCGCCCCGCGCGCGCGAACTAGAAATACTGTTAACCAGGCACCGGAGATCTTAGCACGCCCTGGCCCGTTGGGCCGGCGAATTCTTCTTGTTGTGGTGACGCTGCTTAGCCCCTGGAGGAGGCATGACGTGTGCGTGCGTATGTGCGCGTATGTGTGTGCGTGTGCGCGTGCGTGCGCGTGTGCATGTATGTGTGTGAATGCATGTGTGTGGCGAATGTGACTGTCTGTGTCTGTGTCTGTGTCTTTGTCTGTGTCTGTCTCTGTATGTGTGTGTCTGTGTGTGTCTCCGCTGGTCTCTGGTGTTAACAGCATGCTCGCTCCGACCTGCTGAACCCGACCGTGCAGGATAATCCGTACGCCTCTGCGCCTCCTCAACGACGACGACGACGACGACGACGACGACGACGACGACGACGACGACGGCGGCGGCGGTGGCGACGACGACGGACGTCGTTGTCGAGGGGGGATGGCAAGAAGCCCGGCGATCGCCCAGCAGATCGCGCTGCACACCATGGACTTTTAGATCGCTCCCTCTTCTCGAAGAAGAAAACGATATAAACATAGTTAGACTTTCGACGCTCCGCGCGGATTTCTTGGATCCGCTCTAGGGGCCCTTGGCGGTGCCTCTGGCGCCGCCCTTGGCGCGCTCCGCGCGCCAGGGAGGGGGTCCTAGCCCAGGTCCAAGAAATCCGATCGGACCTCCACAAGTTGATGCTGATGCCGTTTGTTCTTCCTCCATCTCTGCTGAGCGCCGCGCGGCGATCGCTGGCGCCACGCAGCAGGGAAGATGGACAGACTTGGCGGGGGAAGACATGGCGCGGCGTACAGATGCTCGACATGGGGGGCGTAGTTGCTGCGTCGCCGGACCTTTACAGTGCGCCCCTCTACTGCGCGTTCCACGCCAATCTGCAGCGGGCAAATGCCCCGAAGCCTTCAGGCCCCTTCGGCCGCGCCCCCCATCGCGACCCATCTGGCGGACAGCCAGCATGAGAAGCCCGGCGGTACTAGGACGGCCCTGCGGGCCAACTTCTCGGAGTTGGCGGCCGCAGACCGTTGGGGGGGGAGGGGGGCGCCGCCCCTTAACCGATAGCCATGGCGCGTTTCTGCCACGAGTCCTGGCGGTCCGAGCCGAAGGCTGCCAACCGCTTCCAGGGGCGGGCCCCGATCTCGCCGAGCGCATGAAATTCCTGGCGCGAAGGTTGAAAAGAGCAGGACGCCCGCCAATGTCGCCAGTACTTGACGCGAGCACGAGAGAAATCGCTTTCGCGTAAGAGTGACCCTTCGCCGGAGTGACTTCTGGTGCGGGCTCACTGGGGCCCCCCGATCGCTGAGCGCGATGTGTTAGTAGCGTTTTGCGCGGCGGCGATGTAGTTGTCCAGGACGGCAACCCCGTGCAACGCGCTTGCCATACGCGCCTCTAGAATGGAGCTCTTCGCCCGAAGACAGCCCGCGGACTTGGCGTCGCGCTTGCAAATCTTAACGGCCTCGCGGGCAAAGGCAAAATGGAGGCAAAGAAGTTGGCGGGCTAACTACAGTCGAGATTGGTTAGCAGGTCGACCTTGCCAAATCGAGGGTACCCTTGTGACCTGAGCTTCGCGACCCATGCCTTTTACATTCATATGGCAATGTGGCCCTCGGAAGGGTCTTGTGTCCTCTCGCGTGTCCTCTCCAATCAACCCCGACTGTAGGAGCGGTCAGGGTCCTGCGTGGCTGAGCGACATGGCCGCGCCAGCGCGCACGAGGCAGCGCGCTCACGCACTTCTCTGCGCGTCTCCGTTCCAGGCAGGGGCGCGCGCGGCTGCGAAGTGCGAACGTCTCATGATCGCGCTGAGCGGCGCAGGGTTCAGGCCACTGTGTCGTGTCGGCGATCGGTTATGCCAGCGACGATGTTGCATGGGCGATATGACAAGAAGCAAACCAAACTGAACAAGCAAACAGACAAACAACAACAACAACAACAACAACAACAACAACAACAACAACAACAACAACCACTATAAGCTGGCCGTCGCCAATTGTACGCAACTCCTCACGAAAATCCACGCCGTATTCAGCGATTTCTTATTGCTGGTGGTCGTCCTCGCCTGTGCTATCTTATCAAAGCATGTGTTTGCACGCCCCGTCGTCATCCTCATCCCTCGTCATCTTTCGTCGAAGACATGTCTTCGCACCAAAACTAGACGATCCAGGCGAAGGACCCAACCAGATGCAGATGTGAATGCCGCTTTTGTGAGAACTGCCGTCTGTGGAGCTCCCTATGGGCACGAAGTGCGCGAAAGGTGCGCCGCAGTGGGGCGAGGCCGCCATGCTGGCGCTGCCGCTGGGGCCTTCTGTGGAGCTTCCCATGGGGCCACGAAACATAGCGGGGTGTGCCAAAGTGGAGGGGGGCGGCATGCAATTCATGCCGCTGAGGCCTTCGGTCGAGCTCCCTCTGTTGCCAGGAAACATGTGAGGGGTGTGCCAACATGGGTTAGGCGGCATGCGAATCATGCCAATGGGGCATTCGGTAGACCTCCTTGTTGGGCCACGAAACGTGTGAGGGGTGTGTCAAATTGGACGGGAGGCGGCATGCGAACTATGCCACTGGGGCCTTCGGTGGAGCTCCCTATGGGCTCACCAAACGTGTGAGGGCTGTGCCAAAAGTGGAGATGGGGAGGCATGCGAGCCATGCCACTGGGGCCTTCGGTGGAACTCCCTATGGGCTCGCGAAACGTGTGCTGGGTTTGTGCCAGATTGGACGGGGGGCGGCATGCGAACCATGCCACTGCGGCCTTTAGTGGAGCTCCCTACGGGCCACGAAACGTGCGAGAGTGTGCCAAAAGTGAAGGGGGGACAGCATGCGAACCATGACACTGGGGCCTGCGGTGGAGCTCCCCATGAGGCCACGACACGTTTGGGGGTTGTGCCAAAGTGAGGAGGGTGACGGGAGGAGGGAGAAAGAGGAAGGAGGAGGAGAGGAGGAGGAGAGTTGAGGATGAGTCGCGGGGCTTGTCTCTTCAAAACGAGGACCCAACTCATCACAGGATGGTTGAGAAATACGAACCGTCTGAGTCGCACGGGGCGGCGCGCAATACGCTTGTCCCGAATGCGGTTCTTCGAGTAAGCGTGAGCTTCGAACGCCCATGCGGACTTCATGGGCCAGCCGTTTCGACTAAATAGTTGATGATGGGTTGGGTACGTCCGTGGGCGATGTCTTTTCTAGGCGTCTCCTCTTTCTTGGCCGTCATCTCCCAGTCGCGTCCTCCTTTTTCCGTGCCATCCCGAATCCTTTCTGGTGCCACCCTTGAGGGTTCGGCAATTTTCCTTTGAGGGATCAGGCCTGATAGATCTAGGGAAGTCCCGACAACTCTTAGAGCATTCGTGTAAACCTATGTAAGTTGCTAAGCTAAATTGGAGCAGAGCTTGGACGCTCCAGCGCGAGTCGAAGAAGAAGAAAACACCGTGTGTCCAGAAGGCACGCGAGCAATACTTTAAATCAGCCGCAGCGACGCATCAGCGGGATTGGCTGTAGCTCCGCGCTGCTCGCCGCCACGTGTTCGCCAGCTAGGCGGCTATATCTGGCCAGTCTAAGCCACTATGCACACATGCGCAAAGAGCGTGCTTGTGTAACTCTCGGTCCCACGCCGCGCGGGGCCAGCCTCGAGCGCGAGTCGAGGGGAAACTGAATTCGAAGCCCTGAATTAGCAATCAATCGGCCAAGGCTCCTGCGCTTGCCCCCGCGGATCCAGAGGGAGGAGATGAAGGATCGGCACCGCCCAAATACACATTTATGTCATGTGCGCGTTGGCCTCGTAAAGGGCGACGCGCAGGCTCGTAGATCTTGTTAGATGGGCTCCGTGGTGGGCGCTTTCTGGCCACACCGCCCTGAAGACGACACGATACAAGATACTGTACTGCATGTTCGGTTTGGACGCGCCCCTCCAACCGAAACACATAAGTACATTCGAAACCGACGGTAAGGATGTGCCACCTTCCCAAGGGTACCCTTGCATCCGCGCCTCCTCGGCCCATCCTTGACTACTCTCGCTGGCCGTGCCCCCGTTCGAAGAGTGTCGGCATGGCATTCCAAGGCCTTCATCATTATCGCACATCCTTGCTATCAGTTTTGACTATGCGATGTCCGCATTTTTTGAGTACGGGGCCTCCTGAAGTCCCGACCTTTTGCAGCCAGCTTTTTCATCCCGAGTCGCCTTTTGGCGGTCCCGGGGCCCGGTGACGGCCCCTGGAGGCCGAACACAGTCAAACGCCTCCCGTGCCCCAGAAGGAGTTTGTCGCCCACGTCATCGAGGCCCAGGCAGCCTCCGACGTGCAGTGCGTGGTCCCCGCGCCCACGCCCGAGGCGCGCCCCCCTCGGCTCGGAGGGGCGGACGGGGTGGGAGGTGGCGCCCGAGACGTCTGCGACCAGGCGCCGCCGCCGCCGACGTTGCCGCGACGACGACGACGACGACGACGACGACGACGACGACGAGGACGGGGCGGAGCAGGCGGCCCCGCCTCCGGCGTTTTGTTCGGGTGTTGCCAATTGTCCCGTGCCCGTGCCCACGGTGCCCCCAGCTCTCCGCGGCAGTTTGGGGCCTTGGGGGGCCCTCCTGCGGGCCTCCCCAGAGATCCTACAGTGGACCCGCATCACAAGGATGGGCAAGCTTCCCAAGGGTACCCTTGCATCTTTCCCTCCTCGGTCCATCCTGGGCCACTTTCGTTGGCCGTGCCCCGCTCGCAAAGCTTCGAAACGGCCGTCCAAGGCCCTTGCATCCTTATCGCCCATTCTTATTTTATTGGTTGACTGTAGGGACTCCGTGGACCAGGGACACTTCTGGCAACCCCCGGCTAGTAGTGAGTGAGGGGCGGCAGTTGAGGGCGCGATCGATCTAGGCCTCCTAGATGGGGTCCGAGTAGATGGGGTCGGAGGATCCCGCCGCATCGCCGATGCATCGGCGATGCGGCTCGATGTGGAGACCGTGTTTGCCCACGCCGACGTCGCCGATGCATCGCCGATGTAACGGTGATGCGGCGAGATCTTCCGACCCCATCTACTCGGACCCCATTTAGGATGCTTCTAATCGAGGGTCGAAGTATAACAGGACCCTTTGTGGCCCCGAAGGTGCACGCAGGGCCTCAAAGGTGCCGGGAGGAAAGCCAGAAAGAGTATTTGTCGCCAAGGGGGAAGCGGGTCCTGAGGGACAGGAGTCCAGAGATTTTTCGCTGTTTTCGGAGCCTCTGGGCCCTCCCCGGGCCCCAGGACAGTCAGAAAACGATTCAGGATGAAGAATTAATTCGTCCTTGGGGAAGGCCCAAGGGTCCAGAACCCGTTTCACTCAGGAACCGTTTCCCCCATATTGAGTCTGGGCCAGGGGGGTCTTCGAAGGAGAAGGAAACATGCATTCACATCATTATTTGTCGGAGATCCGCGCGGTGTTCCTGGATCGGCGCTAGACCCCCCTCGCGCCAGGAAAGGGGGGCCAGCGCCGATCCAGACATTCCGCGCGGACCTCCGAGGTTATACAGTTGCTTCTTATTTGATCGCTTCGCTCACTTCGCCGGCCCATTTCGCATCACTGTGGCTGCGTGGTGGTGTGCTCGTGCCCAGGGGCCCAGGGGGAACGGTAGGGCAGGCAGAACTGTCCTCGAGAAGATTTTTGGAGATGCTGGCCCCGCACTCTGTCGAAGAGAGCCGATAGACTGCCCCAGAGGGCGCCGAGATGGCTCAAGAGAGCTCCAGCAGAGGTTCAAGACGTACCTGGGTTGTGGGTCAGAGTCCTCGTGGAACCTCCTTGGGGTCTCTCCGGAGGGCTCTCGGGAGCCTCTGGGGAGCAGTTTGCAGTTTGAGGCCTCTGGGGAGCCTCTTGGGGGCTTCCTGGGGCCTCTTGGAGCTTCCTGGGGGCTTGTTGGGGATCTTGAGACTCTTTTGGGGCCTCTTGGGGGCCTCTTGGGGGCCTCTTGGGGGCTCTGGGGCTCTGGGGGCTTCCTGGGCGCCTCTTGGGGCCGAGAGCTCGAAATGTTCGTTCGGGTTCCCCCTCTAGGCCCCCTCTTGGGGCCATCCTGGGGCCGTCTTGAAGGCCTCTTGGGCCGTCTTAGGGCCATCTTGGGCCAGTTTGGGGCCCTCTTGGAGGTTTTTTGGACCGTCTTGGAGCGATCTTGGGGTTCCTTGGACCGTTCTGGGCGGTCGGCAGCTCGAAAAGGCGGTACCGCCAAAAATCGTCAGAAAACCAAAGCAAATTCAACGATGTTTGCGTCTTCGGGGCCTCTGAGTCCTCTTGGATCCTTCCGGCCCTGGAGCGTCTTAGGCGCTTCTTGGGCCGTCTTGGGACCAACGTGGGCCACCTTGGAACGCTCTTGGCCTGAAGCCGCGGGGCCTGCCACGCATTGGCGCCTCATTGGGGCGCTCTGGGGCCCCCCGAAGCCGCGCCCAGGAGTTCCGGCATCTCTGATCCGGACCTGCCGGGATCTTGCCGGGGTACGTTTTGTCCGGGGATTCCCAGGGAGGAGTGCGAGGGCGAAGAGGGGGAAAAGGAGGAACAAAAGAAGAGGAGAGAGTAGCCCAGGTAGGAGCAAACAGAGGAGGACGCGGTGGAGAACAACGACAACGGAGATGGGGACGACGAAGAAGAGGACGAGGACGGAACGAGGACAGTGACGCGATGACGAGGAAGATGAGGGGGATGATAAGGAAGAGAGCGAGGACGAGAAGGGAGAGGGAGGACGACGAGGAGTAAGAATCGATCCGGCGATGTGCCCGATGATCACCATCATCATTATCATTATCATTATTAGTATTAGCACTATCATCTTCCACATCAACAACATAATCATCCTCATCATCACCATCCTCACCATTACCATCATCCTCATCATCATCAGCATCATCATTATCATCAGCATCATAATCATCCTCGTCATCGTCATCATCATGACCACCATCATCATCATCATCATCATCGTCATCATCATCATCATCATCATCATCATTATCATCATCATCATTATCAGCATCATCACCATGATCAGCATCATCATCATCATCATCATCATCATCATCATCATCATCATCATCGCTTGCCAGGCCCGACCGAGGAGTGCCTCACAATTTTGGGAGGGGACTTTAATTGGGTTACTTCCGACGTGGACAGGGTCTCCTCGACTACCATGGCGCCCTCCGGCCTGCAGGACGCCCGCGACGAGAGGCACTTCAAGGCCGTCATTTGCGACAGGTTTGGACTTGCAGAGATGCACCAGCCCGAGCACACGCACGCCTCGGCCTCAGCCCGGTCGCGGCTCGACCGCATTTATGCGAACTACCACTTGTCGGATCAGACCGTCACGTCCGCTGCTCGGCGTTGGAGTGGCGCCACGACTTATCCCATCATCGGGCAGTCTTCTTCACGAGGCGGGCTCCGCAACATGGCGACGATGATGCGCGACCACTTTCGACTGCGGCTCTCGCCGATCCGTCGTTCCCTCGTCGAGTGGCGCTGGAGTACCAGGAAAATCGGAAAGACTTCGTTGATGGCACTGCTTTGGAGCGCTTGCGACTGTACAAAACGGCGATGCGGACGGTTGCCACCCGGATCGAGAAGGAGCGCCCCGTTCAGGAGCCCGCCGCCAACGCAGAGGACCGCCTGGGAGTTACTATGCAATTTATACGTGCTGCGGAGGGAGGCCGGCTCAACGAGATCTCGACATGTTTGTTGCGATACCCGGCCCTCCGGGACGTCGTCGACAACCCGTACCGCGTCGATGGCAATTTGACGCGTCACCTTCGAGGCGCCCGGTTGCACGCTGTTCAGCTTGCTCGCGAGCACGCCATTGACGAGCTGGGCCGCTCGCACCCCGATTTGACGAGCGGGGACGATATCCGGGTTACGCAGGCGCGGCAACACAACGTCCGCCTCATCTACCAGCTTTCGCCAGGCCGTGCTTGCGGCATCTCAGCGGTGGCGAAACCAGATGGCGAGATTGTCACGCACCCTGATGCAAAAGCTGCCGCTTTGCGTTCCCACTGGAAGGAGGTGTTCACCGCCAAAGGGGTGGACGATGCCCTACTTCAGCAGTGGACGGGCGAGGACGTGGACAATCGCCCCCTGGCTGATGCTTGCCCCTTCGGCCCGTCCAGATTTCGTTTATCTTGTCGACACATCCGGGAAGCCATTGAGAAGTCCAACAACTCTTCCCCTGGCCCAGACGGCGTCCCGTTTTTGGCATGGCGGCGCAACGCAGCACTCTCCACCACGATTTTGCTCGACGCCTTCCAGGCCCTCGCGTCCGACGACGGGGCGTCCCTCATGCAGACCTTCGCCGGCGAATTCAACGCCAGCCTCCTTATCTTTCTGCCCAAGAAGCCCGCCGGCTTTGGGCCCACGGGAGAAGGGTATTTTGAGCCCGGCGGTGTGCGACCACTCAACATAACCAACACAGACAACCGGCTGTTGGCGAATGTGGTGCGATTGTTGATCGAGCCAGTGGTCGGGCCCCAGGTTTCGGATATCCAGAGGGGGTTCATCAGTGGGCGTTCCATGCTGTCCAACCTGGTCGACATGGAGGAAGCGTCGGTCCTTGCGGCTTGCTTCTCGGTCGAGGCTGGCGCGATGTTCTTTGATTTCGCAGCGGCATTCCCCTCAATTGAACACTCCTTCCTCACACGGGTCTTCGAGTCACTCAATTGGCCCGGCTGGTTGCGCAATTTCATCAGCGTTCTATACCAGGGGAACTTTTGCGACATTGTGATGGACGGCGCCCGCTACAGCGGCTTTGGCGTGCACCGCGGCATGCGTCAAGGCTGCCCTCTTTCCCCGTTGCTGTTCGCTGTCGCCGCGGACCTGCTGCTTCGACGCCTCCGCCGGGACCTACCTTCCATTGCTCTTCGCGCTTACGCCGACGACACGGCTTTGGTCGACCCGCTACTGCTGCGGCACCTGGCCCTGCTCGAGCGCACCTTCGCAGAGTACGCGCGGGTGTCTGGCCTGGAGCTCAACGTAAGCAAAACGGTTTTGGTGCCACTCTGTGCATTCAGTCGCTCTGCGATTCGCGCCCATCTTCGCGATGCCGTTCCACTTTGGGGGGCCCTCGAGATCGCTGATTCGGCCAAATACTTGGGATTTTACGTGGGCCCTGGGAGAGGCCTCAAGTCTTGGGACAGCGTTTTTAGGAAGATGGAAGACCGGGCGTCGGTGTGGGGACACGTCGGGGCAGGCATGATGCACACCATCGAGGCCTACCGGGTCTTCATCGCCTCCGTCGCCACGTTCGTGGCGCAGCTGGACCCTCTACCATATGCTTTCGCCGCGGTGGAACAACGGATTCTCCGGAAGCTTTTCCCTGGGCCCAGGGACTGGCTCGACGCTGACATCGTCAAATCTTTGCGTTCGTTTGGTTTCCCTCGTGACCTCCCCGACGTCGCGGCTATCGCTGGCGTCGCCAAAGTCAGGGTGTCGGTCCACGAGGCGCACCGGGTCGGAGGTCTTCGTGTTCTGCAACGCGCTGCTGCTCTTCGGGCCGCCCTGCAGGACGTAGACAACGTCGCCCGCCTAGGGGCGCGGTATGCCTGGGCGGCTTCATCCTTCCTCTTTTCCTTGGAGTCCGCTTTGCTGTCGTTCCAGGCCAAGGGGGAGGTCGCGCGGGCGCTCCTCGACCCGGCCACCGGGGACGGTCGCCGCGAGGGCTGGCAGGCTCGCGCCCTGAAGGCCATGCCCCCTCCCAGCACTGCGGCGATGGAGCGGGCGCTGCGCCGTCGCCTGGACCATTGGAGGCTGGACGTGCTCCCGGGCCGCCGGTGCAACAGGCTTCAAGCCCCTGGTTCCTCCTCGGGCGCTCGCAGCAGTCCTCCGCTCGAACATGCACGGTTGGATGACGGCCCGGAGGTTCCAGAAGATCGGGCGCTGCATTTTGGGGTGCAGTCTAGCCGACGATTCGCTGGAACATTATTGCCAGTGCCCGGTGTACCACGATCTCTGTCGGCAACATCTGCGCCTGGAGCGCCCGGAGGCCGCGGCGGCCTTGAGCGATTTCTTCCTCATCTCTCCCTCCTCCCGGCACTTGCGTGTGGATGGCCTGCCGGAGGGCGGCCCTGTCGCTGCCGCTTTGCGAGCTCTTAGTGTTTATGCCCTCTACCGCACGCACAATGCCGCGCGGCACAGCCTCGCGGGAAGGAGATGCACAGATCTCTTCCGCGGCTTCCTTCGCGAGGGGGCGCGGAGCCATGGGCCGGCTGCCGCACTCGTTTCTGCGGTGCACAAGCGCCGACGCCAAGATTAGCTCCATTGGCTCTGTGAGTAACGTGTGCGGTTCCCGTCGAGTAGTTTGTTCATACTCTTTGTATATATGCTGCATTGGTCGGGTGTTGGTTTTTTCGTCGGTTCCGTCTCCTCCTCCTCCTCCTTCTCGTTGGCTGCGTGGGCGGCTCCAGTTGAACCTTGTTTGCTAAAGCATCTGGTGCTTCCCCCTCCCCGTAGTCGTTGCACGGGTGAGGCCCAATTCGTGCGCCGTTGGCGGGTGCTGCGGCCGCGCTTGGTGGATAGTATTCGGCCCGTGCTCCCTCTCCTGTCCTCCTCTGCTCCTCCTTCCTCCTCCTCCTCCTCCTCGGTGCCGGTTCCGTGTCACGTATTGTTCCGCGCTTGCAGTGCGTTGGTCATGTGGGCGCCCAGACTGACAGGCAGTCGGGCGGTGACCACCGTTGCAAAGAAATCTGTTGGACGCGCGCGACGGCTCGCCTATGGCAGGTTGGCTTGAACGCTGCTCCTGGCCCTGGCCTTTGACAGGATTCTCTCGCCTCTTTCCCCCTCCCCTTCGTGTTCCTCCTCCTCCTCGCCCGCTCGCTCGGGCAGTCATTGTCACAGGTAGCTCCTTTTGTTTGCGTCCGTCTGTCCAGGGGGGCAGGATCTGTCCACCCCAGCCGGCGCTTCGGCCACGTTCGCAGGACAGCCTTGCGACGCACATGAGTCGTGTATAGTATCGCCGTCCGCTCCCATCTCCTGCTCCTCAAAAAAAAAAATCATCGCTTGCCAGGCCCGAAGGAACGCGCGAGTCGGGAGGACCTTTTTAATATTGTGTATGGTCAAGACTGGGTGCATCGATGTGTTTCTCCATCAGTGGAAACATGGCGTCAAGCCGAAGCCAATGTTTCATCTTCCGTTCTGGATAAGTGGAGTTCGAATGGATCTCTCTTACTGAAGCAGAATCATTTACAGGCCAGACAGCTGTCACGGGACCAGGAGACACGCAAGGCACGCCAAAGGGTCGTCATGGACGCTTCGGTCCGCTGGAGACGAACTGGAGGTCGCGCTCTCGTCGTGGACGTTTTCGAGGACTATGCAAGTGCTGTTGGGTAGTTTCATTGGTAATAGGTATTCAGAGCACAATGCTACGCGGCTCGCGTGAGGGCTACGCAGCAGATCATGTATGATTTGTGGGCCTCCTGCGGCGTTTTGCCGCCCGGGATCGGCGCCCCCTGGTTCCAACACCGCCTCCGGAAGAGCAACTCCGACACGGACGAGATGGCTATCGCCACCGTGAATGCCAGGCAGTAGATGGTCATGGATCACATGGAAGAATTCCGGCCGGCAGTGGATCGCCCTATCTACCTCGTGGCGTTGTTTGACAGAGGTCGTAGAGCCAGGACCTTGTTGAAGGGGAGCGGGTTAGTGATAGGACCCTAACTAGCAGCTGGTGTTTTTGGGTCACGGCAGGTCCGGTTAGTGGAATGGCGGGGGGGGCGTCCCTTGGCACACATCCCTTAACCAGGTCCCACTAAACCCAGTCCTGCTAACGCCCGGCAGAGGTCCCATGGCAGCCGCGAGATGGTATACACCGGATGGGGTTAGGACGGGGATAACTCCGTTCCAGAGCGTTCCGGAACGCTCTCAGAAAGTTCTGGAATGCTCCGAGAAGGCCGCGGCGCCCGAGATCTCTTCAGAGTTGCGGGATCCCAGAGGTTCCCGATTTGATCCTCGTCCTTGCTTTAAGTCGGGCCTGTCCCTCTGCAGGAGGAATATTCAAAAATAGTCAAACCTGATCCTGGCGAAGGTCCCAACCATATGCAGTTGTGGGTACCGTAATTGTGAATATCTGCTTCGGTGAAGCTCCCTATGGGGCCACGAAGCGCTGCACTTGGCGGGGGGGAGCGCTGTACTGTGTGGGTGGTGTGCCGAATTGGGTTTCCGGGACGCATGCGGACGGTCCCATTGAGGGCTTCGGTGGAGCTCCCTATGGGGCCACGAAGCGCTCTACTGAATGAGTGAAAATGCCAAATTGGGTTACTGGGACGCATGCGGACGGTCCCACTGGGGGCTTCAGTGGAGCCCCCTATGGGGCCACGAAACGCTGCACTGCGCGGGTGAAAGTGCCAAATTACATTTCCCGGACGCATGCGGACGGTGGCACTGGCTGGGGCCTTGGGTGGAGCCCCCCATGGGGCCACGAAACGTTGCACTGGGTGGGTGAAAATGCCAAATTGGGCTTCCGGGGCGCATGTGGACGGGGGCACTGGGGCCTTCGGTGGAGCTCCCTATGGGTCCACGAAACGCTGTACTGGGTGGGTGAAACGCAGGGAGGAGGGGGCATGCGGACGGTAGCACTGGGACCTTCGGTGGGGCTCCTTATGGGGCCACGAAACGCTGTATTGTGTGTGCGGGACGCATGCGGACGGTAGGGAGGAGGGGGAGGAGGAGGATGAGGAGGAACGCGGGGACCGTCTCTTCAAAACGAGGACCTCACACCACAGCATGGTTGGGAAATTGTCAGGGGACGAGTCGTGGAGTTTTTTATTATTATTATTATTTTTTGAGTATTTCCCTACCTAGGCTCTGCCTAGAAGGGTTCTTACTCTCTTAGCTTAAAGGGGCCGGGCAGTGCAAAGCGCCCCGGGCGGTTCCCCCAGTCCCCTGGGAGCGGTTCCCCCCAGTCCCCTGGGAGCTTTAGCTTTAGCTTAGCTTTAGCTTAGCTGTAGCTTAGCTTTAGCTTAGCGTTTCGCTTAGCTTTTTCGCTTAGCGTTTATCTTAGCTTTAGCTTAGCTGTAGCTTAGCTTTAGCTTAGCGTTAGCTTAGCTTTAGCTTAGCTTTAGCTTAGCTTTAGCTTAGCTGTAGCTTAGCTGTAGCTTAGCTTTAGCTTAGCTTTAGCTTAGCTTTAGCTTAGCTTTAGCTTAGCGTTAGCTTAGCTGTAGCTTAGCTTTAGCTTAGCTGTAGCTTAGCTGTTGTTCAGCTTTAGCTTGGCTTTAGCTTTGTTTCAGCTTAGCTTTAGCTTAGCTTTAGCTTAGCTTTCGCTTAGCTGTAGCTTAGCTTTAGCTTAGCTTTAGCTTTAGCTTAACTTTAGCTTAGCTGTGGCTTAGCTTTAGCTTAGCTTTAGTTTAGCTTTAGCTTAGCGTTTACTGTTACTACTAATGCTGCTTTCCTAGGGGGTCCAACTCCTAGGTAGGGTCGCACTGGGATAATTTTTGACTCTTTCCCTACCTAGGCTCTGCCTAGATGGGTTCTTACTCTCTTAGTTTAAAGGGGCCGGGCAGTGCAAAGCGCCCCGGGCGGTTCCTCCAGTCCCCTGGGAGCGGTTCCCCCCAGTCCCCTGGGAGCTTTAGCTTTAGCGTTAGCTTTAGCTTAGCTTTAGCTTAGCTGTAGCTTAGCGTTAGCTTAGCTTTAGCTTAGCTGTAGCTTAGCTTTAGCTTAGCGTTAGCTTAGCTTTTCGCCTAGCGTTTAGCTTAGCTTTAGCTTAGCTTTAGCTTAGCTTAGCTGTAGCTTAGCTTTAGCTTAGATTTAGCTTAGCTTTAGCTTAGCTTTAGCTTGGCTTTAGCTTAGCTGTAGCTTAGCTTTAGCTTAGCTTTAGCTCAGCTTTAGCTCAACTGTAGCTTTAGCTTAGCTTTCGCTTAGCTTTAGCTTAGCTTTAGCTTAGCTTTAGCTTAGCTTTAGCTTAGCTGTGGCTTAGC
Organism: Prorocentrum cordatum; assembly: GCA_963575745.1. NCBI lineage: Eukaryota > Dinophyceae > Prorocentrales > Prorocentraceae > Prorocentrum > Prorocentrum cordatum. The sequence goes on from CAUYUJ010000581.1 coordinate 440,966, forward strand.
TTCAGCTTAGCTTCAGCTTAGCTTTAGCTTAGCGTTACTGTTACTACTAATGCTGTTTTCCTAGGGGTTCCAACTCCTAGGTAGGGTCGCACTGGGATAAGTTTTTTCTTTTCGTCCAAAATCCTCCTGTGGGGGACACGCCCGACCTGATCCGTGCTCCGTCTTCTATGCGGGTTGCTACCGTCCCCGGCCCGGTTCGTGGGAGGTGCCCCTGGCGAGGGGGCGCGCCTTGCCCAGGAGCCGAGGCCACGGGCGTGGAGCGCACGCCTGCGGAGCGCACGGCTGCTCAGAGGAGCTCGCGCGGGCGGCGCGGCATCTCGCCTCTGGCACGGCGAACGAACCCGCTGTGCGACGACAGCGCGAATCAAGACGCAAAAGTCCTCGTCGCTCACGCGGCCCTCTGCGACGGGTGGCCCATCGCCGCAGCTGCTGCCGAGGAAATCCTCCTCGCAGCTGCCGCAGCTGCTGCCGAGGAACCCCTCCTCAGATGCATCGGCCATGCCATGGTGTGCTCTTACTGCCTGCCCTGAGAGAGTTGGGACCTCTCGCCTGGGCGTGGGCCGACACCGCGCCGAAGGTCGAGGGCACCAGGAGCGCCCTGCAACCCATCGCCACTGGCAGGTCACGAGCACGAGAGCCCCTGGCCTTTTTCGCGTATGTATCGCGCCGCGCGGGGTGGCGGAGCGCGCCTGCGGGATCCACAACTGAGGAGCTCAGTCCTCTCGGCTGCTACGTGGCCTCCTGGTGGGTCCGGAGCGTGGCCTCCTGGCTGGTTGTCGCAGTGCCACGCGTGGCATGCAGCAGAGTGTGCGGTTTTTTTCTCGTGTGAAGTTTTTGTATGTGTCACAGAGGACATGTTGCTGTTCGGGACCCCTGAGAAGATGCAGAATTATCCCAGTGCGACCCTACCTAGGAATTGGAACCCCTAGGAAAGCAGCATTAGTAGTAACAGTAACGCTAAGCTAAAGCTAAGCTAAAGCTGAGCTACAGCTAAGCTAAAGCCAAGCTACAGCTGAGCTAAAGATAAGCTAAATCTAAGCTAAAGCTAAGCTAAAGCTAAGCTACAGCTAAGCGAAAGCTAAGCTAAAGCTAAGCCACAGCTAAGCTAAAGCTATGCTAAAGCTAAGCTAAAGCTTAGCTAAAGCTAAGCTAAAGCTAAGCTAAAGTTGAGCAACAGCTAAGCTAAAGCTAAGCTAAAGCTAAGTTAAAGCTAAGCTACAGCTAAGCTACAGCTAAGCTAAAGCTAAGCTAAAGCTAAGCTACAGCTAAGCTACAGCTAAGCTAGAGCTAAGCTAAAGCTAAGCTAAAGTTAAGCTAAAGCTAAGCTAAACGCTAAGCGAAAAGCTAAGCGACACGCTAAGCTACAGCTAAGCGACACGCTAAGCTAAAGCTAAAGCTAAAGCTCCCAGGAGACTGGGGGAACCGCTCCCAGGGGACTGGGGGAACCGCCCGGGGCGATTTCCATTGCCCGGCCCTTTTAAGCTAAGAGAGTAAGAACCCTTCTATGCAGAGCCTAGGTAGGGAAATACCAAAGTGCCAAATCATCATCACCATCACCATCATCATCATCATCATCATCATCATCATCATCATCATCATCATCATCTTCATCATCACCATCATCACCATCATCATCACCACCACCATCACCCTCATCATCATTAACATTATCATCATCATCATCATCATCATAATCATCATCATCATCATCGTCATCATCATCATCACCGTCACCCCCATCATCATTCACATTATCATCATCACCATCACCACCACAACAGCCACCATGTTTCATCATCAACAGCATCAACATGATAATCTTATTCATCATCACCTTCATCATCAGCAACATCAGCATCATCAGTATCACAATCACCATCAACAGCGCGGTGCCTGGGCTGTGGGCTTCTCGGGGCCTCTCCAGCCGTGGCGTCGTGTTCGCGGCCCTGTGGGGGCCCTTCGTCTCTCGGTGGAGCGTCTTGGGTGGAAGATGCCTGGCTTCAGCATGCTCGTCAACGACCTGGGGGTGGAAGTTTCCCTTACCCTGGTTTCGCCTTGCCTCCTGAAACGCCTCCTCCGTGCGGCTGTTTTGAGGAATCTTGACCGTGATTATGGGCGGTCCCTGGGCCTGGATCGTCGTGTTTGTTTCGACGTGGCCCTTGCGGCCATGAGTTCTTCAGAATTCACCCCCTTCGAGAAAGGGTGAGGTCTTGTCTGCCAGGCGCCCTGGACCAAGGCTCGAGCCGAGGACCACGGCTACATCATGCCTGACACGTTGTGCCCGTTGTGTGCAGTGGCAAGGGACACCATTTTCCACAGGTTGTGGTGCTGCCAGCACGAGTCGGTCGCGCTGGCCCGAGAGGACATCCTCGGAGAAGGGTTCCAGTTTCGGCCGATGGAGTACGACTCGTTGTCGGATGCTGACAAGATAATGTACACGTTGGGGCTGTTTACCCACCCTGGTGACATCTTCCCTCCCCCATCGAAGTGCGAGCCCATGTATGAGCATTTTGACGATCCTGGTAAAGACGATTATACTGTTTCGGGGAATATATTCATGGATGGATCTTGTATACGTTCGGTCATAAGAGAAATGTCGAGGACGGGGTGGAGTTATGTTTCGGTGTCCGATTCTGGGCAGGAGCTGGGTCATGTCTATGCCCCCCTCCCCTACCCCATTCCCCAAACGGCCCAGGCTGGTGAATTTGCTGTTTGCACTGCTGCTTGCCAAAATGCTGTCTCTCCAGCTGTGGGGTATAGCGATTGCCAGAATGTTGTTTCTCTGTGGGCCCTCCCTCGTAGTGAACACTTGTCGTATAAGCGAGTGCACTCGGGCATGTTTGTTTGGACCGCAGACAGTCAAATGGGGCCCATCCACAAAGTGAAAGGCCACATGTCGGACGAGCAGGTGGGTAATGATGCCTATCTGAAGTTCTGTAAGACTGGTAACGACCTTGCCGACCACTATGCTAAGCTTGGGGCCCTAGCTCACGAGAGGCCGTGCCCTGAGCAGCAAAAGTGGTTTGAGAAATGCTTGTCGGCCGTTCGCAAGGTTTTTGTTTTGGCTGCCCGCTTGCTGCTTCTCTGGCATCCGCTCGACTTGTCGATAGCCACTCGTGCGCCCGTCGAGCCGAAACCCGTGCCAGTCAAAGTGCCTCATCTTTGGAAGAAGGTTGGAACCTTCTGGCAGTGCAATCATTGCCTCGCGGTGTGCCGCGGGGTTTTCCCGAGGAATAGTTCGAGTTGCTCAAAGAAGCATAAGCTCCAGTTTGACGTCCTTCAGCAGCTGGAGCATAATTGTCTTGGTTTAGCGTGTTCGGACGGCGGCATTGTCTGTGTATGTGTCCGATGTAAGGCGTTTTCCACTGGCAATTACGTTCGCTACCTGGCTAAACCGTGCCCAGGTAGGCCACATACTACTAGGTGTTCTAAGTATTGTTGGGACAGAATTTCGGCTGGCAAGCACCCCGAGCTCTCGGACGTCTGGTTTGACGCGGATGCTAACAGTGTTGTTCGTTTTTTAATACCACCTAGGCCTGTACCTGGCCCAGCCTCTCGGTCTCGTGTCGCGGGGGCGTGGCCCTGATATAGGGTTTCATGGCATGTATGACTCGTCTGTGCCATTTAAGTGCCGTGCTCGACGGCCGCCTGGCTCCCAGTGCCAGGCCGACTGCGGGACGCCGTGGAGAGCAGCGTAGCGGCAAAAAATCGCCAGCGACAGCATTGCCATCAGCATCATCATCAGCATTCTCATCCTCATCATCATCATCATCATCATCATCATCATCATCATCATCCTCATCATGGTTGTCGTCGTCAGCAGCAGCATCATCCTCAGCATCCTCACCATCAGCATCGTCATCTCCATCATCAGCATCATCATCACCATCATTATCACCAGCATCATCAGCATCATCATCATCAGCAGCAGCATCAGCATCATAATCGTCATCATAAGCATCAACATCAGCATCATCATGATCATCATCCCTCCTCCCCTCCCTTCCCCGCCCCTCCCCTCCCCTCCCTTCCCCCTCCGTTCCTCCCTCGATCCTTCCCTCCATCGCTCCATCCCTTCATCCCTCCTCCCCTCCATCATCCTTGAACCCGAACCCCCCCATCCCTTCATCCATCCACCCATCAATCCGTCCTTCCATCCCTCCATCCATCCGTCCATTCACTATCATTATCACCCCTCCTCCCTCCCTCTCTCCCGCCTTCAGGGCCCCCGTCCATCCTCCCTGGCCCCCCCTCCCTCAACGGCTGGAGCACGAGCGGCGGCGGGAGCCCCGCCCGGCCCAGCAGGCCGGCCACGAGATGCTCGAGGCGATCCGGGAGGCGTGCCCGTCGGCGGCCGAGAGGTTGACGGTGGTCGCGGCCCGGTCGGGGCCGCGAGCCTCCGCAGAGGAGGAGGAGGATGAGGAGGAGGAGGAGGAGGAGGAGGAGGAGGAGGAGGAGGAGGAGGGGGAGGAGGAGGAGGAGGAGGAGGAGGAGGAGGAGGAGGAGGAGGAGGAGAGAGGAGGAGGAGGAGGAGGAGGAGGAGGAGAGGAGGGAGGAGGAGAAGAGGGATGAGGGGGAGGAGGGGGAGGATCGAACAAAGAAATGTTAGCCAACGTGGACCCAAGCAGTGTGTTTCTAGCAAGATGTGTGCTGCGATGTATCGAAGACGCCTGCGGCGAATCACCGTCGCCCCTCTGCGGTTTCGGGAGCGCCTATGTGATATGTGGCCGAACGTAAGAGAAGAGCTTGGCCAAGCTATTGGACTATGTGTTCCCCCAGCCGTCGTTGAAGTCATTCGAAGGACAAGTCAGCGGGAGGAGGAGGAAGATGAGGAGGAGGAATAGGAGGAGGAGGAGGAGGAGGAGGAGGAGGAGGAGTAGGAGGAGGAGGAGGAGGAGGAGGAGGAGGACGAGGAGGCCTCTTCGGAGCCTCTTGGGGCACTCTTGGGGTCTCCTGGAAGCTTCATGGGAGCCGCTTGGAGGCCTCTTGGGGGTCTCCTTCGCCCTCTTGGTGGCCTTCGGGGGGTTGTTGGGGGGTGGATCGGATCGGATTGACTCGGAAGGAGGAAGCGTCAAGCCCCGCAGCGCCGTGTGAGGGGGGGGAAAGGAGGAGGGAAGGGGAGGGGAAGGTGAAAGGGTGAGGAGGGGGGGTCATCGCTCGGGCGTCCATTCCCAGAGCATTTGTCGGCCTCGTGCGTGTACTTTCTCGCAGGATGATCCAGAATGCTCCTCAATGGCCCTAGCCAGGAACAAAAATGCACACGTCCGAGCGATGCAATGAGGTGGTCGGACAGGAGTACGACGGTGGTCGCGGCCCTGGTCGGGCCCGTGGGCCTCCTCCAAGGAGAGGGAGGGAACGGAGGAGGAGCACAAGGAGGACTGACAGCTTCTGTACTTGAAGGTTTGTGGCTCGCTTTTGGCCTCAGAGGCGTGCGGAGGAGGAGAAGGAGAAGGAGGGATGAGGGGGAGGGGGAGGGGGAGGGGGGGGAGGGGGAGGAGGAGGAGGAGGAGGAGGAGGAGGAGGAGGAGGAGGAGGAGGAGGAGGAGGAGCAGGAGGAGAGGAGGAGGAGGAGGAGGAGGAGCAGGAGGAGAGGAGGAGCAAGCAAATCGCGCCAGAAGTTGCCTTTGTTTCGGCGTCTCGGGGCCCGTTCCGGGCCTCACAACCACAAGAGATCGATCCGTGGTGAAAATCGTTTCGGGTGATCCCCAGAGGAGATCCGGATACCGATTCCGAGCGGAAGAAGGGAAAGGAGGACAATGAAAAGGAGGAAGGTGTTTGAATGTTCTCGGGAGGTTTGTCGTGTCAGACACCGTGCGGTTTGATATTATCGGGAGACTTGTCTCAATGGGTCGACGATGCTGGCAGGGGCGGGCGAGGGAGGCAGCATCAGGGAAGAGCGAGGAAAGCGGGCGGAGGAGGCGCACGTGGAGGGAGGCCGGGGGGGAGAGAGGGCAGAGGGAAGGAACGGAGGGGGGGGATGAGCAGGGGGTGGGGAGGAGGGCAGGGAAGCAGAGGAAAAGGAGGGAGATTTGACGAAGGACGGCGGACTCGGGGGGAAGAGAGGAATGAGGACGGACGGGCGACATGAGCGAAGGGGCGTGGAGGAGGGCAGGGGAGGAGCGAGAGGGAGAGGGTAGGGACGGAGAGACGAGAGGGGCAGGGAGTCGGAGGGAGGAGGAGCGAGAGAGGAGTGCGGAGAGAGGGAGGAAGGGCCGGGAGACGAGAAGGAGGAGAAGGAATGGGCAGGGTGCAGGGTAGGCTATACGACAGCGCAAGAGGGCGCCAAGCCGGCGTTCGCCGAGAGCGCGAGTTGGATTATTCAGAGGCATCCGCCTTGGCCCTCTGCCCGCCGGACCGATGCCTTTCCTGGGCATTCCGACGAATGCGGCCAGGATTGTTGCTCCTTGTGCGGGGAATTCCAGTCTTTCACGGGGGCGGGGGGAGGAGGAGAAGGATGATGTGCGAGAAGAGTTTGTCAATCTGTCGTTCAAGTTGTCGGCGGGACTGGCCAGGTCGGGACAGATCGGGGAGATGCTCTTGGCCAATAACGCCGCCTGCGCCCTGGCTGAGTCGATCCGAGAGCGTGGCGGTGATGCGCTGCTAATCTTGGATCTGGAGTCCATGTATCGATGTTGGTCCGAGCTGCTCGTGGTGACCACCGCCATGGACTACGTTGACAAGGGTCACGAAGACATGCAGAAGAACCTTGACGATGTCCCGCTCGTGGGGTTGCAAATTCGATAATGGAGAGTTCACGTCGATCGTTGAAAGTTCGTATTTTTGGATGCTTGGATCCTAACCTACTTTCGGCGCCTTCCTACTTCATGGGTCGAGTGGTTTCCCGTCTTTATTCCTCTTCAGGGGGCGGGCGAAACCCCGATCATTTTCCAACGCCTTCCTACTTCCTACTGTCTGTTTCTACCCACTTCTTCCGACCGATTGGTACAGTCATAATGAGCCACAAGGGCGAACTGTGTTGCAGTGGGCATCCTGTGCATCCTTGATCGGACAACCGTCGGCATCTCCCTCAGGCTCCTCTGCGCCCCCGTCCCCCTCCTGTGGAGGGAATCGCCCCGCGAGGCCCTGGCATCCTCACACTCGCCCTTGCTGCCGAGCCCGAAAGCAATACCGGTCGGTCGTTGAAAGTAGGTATTCTTGGGTGCCGCGATTCCAATCTACTTTAACCGCCCACCTACTTCAAGAGTCGGTTCTTTCTTCCCTCCCCTTGAGAGGGCGGGTGGGAACATCATTCACGTCCAATGCCTTCTTACTTCATTGCTCTACCCACTTCTGACCGACGGGTAGTCCAGTCGGCACACCGTTCGAAGCATAGGATAGGCCGAGCCGAGGAGCAGCGGTCGTGCGAGACCCAATGTTTGCCCTTCAGGGCCATTTCGATCCGATCGATCCGATTCGATATCGATTTTGGCCAGGCCGATCCGAATCTATTTCGAGTTCCCGGAAATCTGATGCGGCCCGATGTTTACATTTTCTTGTTGTGCATCGAGCCTGTTTCTTTATTGCTTGGGCCATCACGCGCGTTCGGCCTTCAGTGCGCCCCCAGCATTGCTGCCGTGCGCTCAGGGATCCGCATAGGAGACCGAATACGGATCCGCATAGGATCCGCACAGAAATCCGCATAGGGATCCACATGGGGATCGCAAAGAGAGATCAGATCCATCGGGGTCCGCATGGCGGTCCGCATAGGGGTCCGCATTTGGATTCCCAGGGATCCTTATAGAGATCCGCATAGGGATCTGCATAGGGATCTGCATAGGGATCCGCGTGGGGATCCGCATGGGGATCCCAGAGGAAATCGCATACAGATGCGCATAGTGATCCGCATAGGGATCCGCATGACAATTCGCATGGGCATCCGCATAGGCATCCGCAAAGGTATCCGCATAGGCATCCGCACAGGGATCCGCGTAGGGATGCGCATAGGGATCCCCGGAGAGGTCCTCATAGGGATCCGCATAGGGACGGTGGTTGCGGGCAAGTTGCGGTGCTCTCAGGCACGTATGGTGTGCGTAGGGGGGAGAGAGAGAGAGAGAGGAATAGGAGGAGAAGGACGACGACGACGAGGAGGAGGAGGATGGAGGAGGGAGGTAAGGAGCATATCTCTTATACGCCACGTGGAGGCAACGACATCTGCGCAGGCATGTGCTCGCCACAACTCCTCGCCGCTCTTCGTTGTCGGTCGTCGTCGCCGCCATCGTTGTCGTCGTCGTCGTCGTCGATCGTCGTCGTCGTCGCTCTTCATTGTCGGTCGTCGTCGTCGTCGGCGTCGTCGGCATCGTCGGCGGCGTCGTCGTCATCGTCGTCGCTCGTCGTCGTCGTCGTCATCTTCGTCGTCGTTGTCGTCGGTCGTCGGTCGTCATGGCTCGCGGCTGCTCGTCGTTGTCAAACGCCTGCGAATGTTTTCGAGGGCTTCTGGAGGCCTTCGCATGACCTGCGGAAGGCCCCTGGAGGTTTCCAGAGGCCTCTGGAGGCTTCGGAAAACCAGGAGACCTTCAGAGGCGTCGCTCGTCGTCGTCGTCGTCGTCGCTCGTCGCTCGTCGCTCGTCGTAGTCGTACGCGCGGACGCTGTGGTGGCGCCAGAACCGCACGGCGGGGGGGGTTACGTTATGCACCCCCCGGCCCCGCCCCCATAACGCCCGTTATCGCCGCGAATAAAGAAACGCGCTCATCCTGGTGCAGCCGATCCGATTCGATTTCGACTTCGTGCCGACGCAGCCCGATACGATGCAAATTTCGATTCGATTCGATTTACCGATTCGATTCTGATTTATCTTGCCCTTGGCCATTCTGTGTTGGGTCGCCGGTCTGATCAGGAGCATGTTCTGCCCGCTTTGAATGCTTTTCTTCCCACACTGTTCGCGTCTGCTGCTTCCCTCGTCGCTCCCCTCGTCGCCTCCTGTGTTCCCTCCTCGCCCGGTCTGGCTGCTGCCAGGCGCACAACTGTCACGGCTTCTTTGTGCCTCTGGTCTAGGTCCCCTAGATGGGGCCCGAGTAGATGGGGTCGGAGGATCGCGCCGTACCGTCGATGCATCGGCTACGCGGTTGGATGTGGAGCCCGATTTTCACCACGCTGGCGTCGCCGATGCATCGCCGACGTCGCCGATGCATAGCCGATGCATCGGCGATGTATCGCTGATGTATCGGCGCTGCGGCGCGATCCTCCGACCCCAGCTACTCCGACCCCATCTGGGAGGCCTCTATCCTGGGGGTCGGGCGGAGTGCGTGGATCCGCAAGCTCAGGCAGGACCGCGCCATCCGTCACGTGCTGCCGGGGCGCGCAAGTTCTTTCTGCGCCCCAGGGGGGTCCAGCGGATCGCAACGATACGGTAGAGGGAAACAGTCAATGAACATCCCCCAACAAAAATTCGAAGTTTGTGCAAGTTGGCGTGCGCAGAACGGTTGCGTTCGAAATGCAGTTCATCAGAGCCACCGCCAATGTTTGATCATTGCGGGGAGGGAGGGGGGGGGGGCATTGGCAGATGAACATTCAGGAGTGACAGAAGGACGTTCACGTACGAATAATCCATGTGGGTTTCGAAAGTGCGCATTGCGTGAATGTTCGCAGCACGAGCCTGGTCTCGCGGACTGGGAGGCCGTATTCGTGTACGTGGTTGGGCGCGTACAGTCAACCCGTAAGGATGAGCGGTTTTCCAAGGTTACTTTTGCTGCATCCTTCCCCTTCGGCCCATCTTTGGCCACTTTCGCTGGCCGCGTCCCGCCTGCAAAGCGTCGAAATGGCCTCCCAAGGCCCTTGCATCCCTTATCGTGCGTCCTTGTTGTACGGGTTGACTTTACGTCCTTGGCGGGCCCCCTAGACATGGCCTAAACGTGGCTTCGTCTCCTGCCGCTCGGGCGTCATCGTAGTGCTTACCGCCTGCCTACTTGATCATCAGAAGTCAATGGAGTGGATTGGTGCCGTTGCTCTCTTTAGGGGTTCGTAACGATTCACACTCAAATCGGTTTGTTCAGCAAGCGCTCGCCGAGCATTTGTTCAGCCTCGTGGCATGGAAACAAAAACCTGGTGCTCGCTGACTTTTCCGAGGCCCGCGCGCAGACTTGCCCTTCGTGTGCTCGCTGATCCCGGGCTGCCTCGTGTGCTCGTTGATCCCGCCCGCCTGCTTCGTCCCGCCAGCCCTGGTCCCTCGCCTGCGCGTTCGTCGTCGTCTGCCAGCTCCTCCCTCCTTTCTCCTTCCTTCCCGGCGACGGGGGAAATGAGAAGGGGCGGGCCTTCTCAGAAGGCTCGGAAGTCCCCCAGCCTTCTGAGAAGTTTTCTGAACCTCCCCCGAAGATGTAAACAACGTCTCAGAAGGCGCGAGGGCTTCTGAGGAGTCCCGCCACCTTCCGAGAAGGTTTTATCCTCCTTATTTCTCCCCCTCGCTCGCCGCCGACCCTCACCATGGGGGAAACGGGTGAGGGAAACGGGTCTCTCAAGGTTTTTCACCGTTCTGGGGTTCTCGGGGCCCTCCACGGGCCCCGGGACTGTCAGAAAACAACTTAGCGCGAACAAGTGGCCTTGGGGGAAGATCCCAGGGCCCAGGACCCGTTTCCCTCAGGAACCCTACCCTCCATGCGAATTCATGTGTGGCCAGCCAGCACAGATTGCTGGGAATGTCCCACAGAAGTTGTTCAATCGTCGCGCGCTTCGCGTGTGCAGCCATGCGCGCAACGGTCGCCCCTTTCTTGCTCACCTGGTGGGGTCAGAGGAGCATCTGGTGAGGTGTCGCTTTCGGCTTCCTTCGGGGCCCTCTGGCCCACAGAAGAAACGTGACCGATCGTTCTGCGTATCGCTCTCGTGTTCCCTTACGAACGGTCTCCTCGCCCGCCGTTCGCGGCCCCTGAAGCGCTAGCGCAGCAGCCTCCCACCGTGCCTTGCGTCGCGAGCACGTGCTTTGCATCTTTGGCCAAGGGCCATGGGTGATGGCCATCATGGGCCATGGGCCATGGGTGACTGTTGGAGGGGGGTGTCTGCGCCGCGGCTGTTTCGGGAAACCACGCAGGTTGAGAATTGGATGCCTCGGGAGGTTTCACGTGTTGAAGTGTCTTGGTGGAGTCATCGCTTTGGGGTGGTCGGCCACTGATTTGGCAGATCCGGTTGCCCAGTTCGCCCGGTCTGTCGAGCGGGTGGTGTCGGACAGGGCTAGGACGAGGAAACTTCCATTCCAGAGCGTTCCAGAACGTGCTGAGAAGGCCGCGGCGCCCGAAACATCCTCTAGAGTTGCCGGATCTCAGAGGTTCTCGATTATATTTCAACCGATGTAAGCCTCGTCCTGGCTTCGTCTTGTGGTGTCATCCCTTCTCTCTTCGCTCCCCGCCTCCATCCCATGCCCGCTGCTGCAATATCGCGCTTCCAATCCATACTCCCCCTCCTTCTCCTCCCCCTCCCCCTCCTCCTCCTGCTCCCCCCCTCCCCCTCTCCTCCTCCTCTTCCTCCTCCTCCCCGCTGCTCCCATCGTGCTCCCCCGCCCTCCCGCTCCGCTCTTCACCCCTGCGCCTCCGACGGCAAGTGCCCAGGGGAGCGGGACCCCCAGAGGAGAAAAGGAGGAGGCCGAGGGGCAGAGGGGAACAGGGAGGAGGAAGGGGGAGGAGAAGGGGGAGGAGAAGGAGGGAGGATAGGGAGGAGGAGGAGGAGGAGGAGGAGGAGGAGGAGGAGCAGGTGGGCAGGGGGGGCGCCTCAGGTTCCGGACGAGCTGGGCGCGAACCTCTGGAAGTATGTGGCAAAGAAGAACTCGCTCACGGCGCAGAGGCGGACCTTCCTGGGCTGCTTCTTGCAGCGCGCCAGCCGGCTGAAGGACGACCTGGGCGGCGGATCTTTGACCTTGCTGGCCTTCGCGCGGCTCATGGGAGGCGGCCTCAGGTCCGCGCCGGCTCGCGGCCGGAGGGGCTCGGGCAAGGTGGAGGGGAGCAGCAGCAGCAGCTGCAACTGCAGCTGCAGAAGTAGGAGCAGGAGGAAATGAAGGGGGGGGCGAAGAGGAGGAGGAGGAGGAGGAGGAGGAGGAGGAGGAGGAGGATCGGCCCACCGAGGGGGCGCGATCGTGGCTCTGGACACGCCGCGGCCCTTGTGACCGAGCCCTTACATCGCTTGAAACGCTTGGCTTTGCAGGATTCGAGGGGCCAAAACTTGGCCAAAGAATGCGGGGCTGGCAGTTGTGAATTCTACGCAGAGCCGCCTCACCACTGTCGGAGCCCACACCACCTGGACAGAGGACGGGGAGTTGGTAGAGCTTGCCACCTCCTGTCGCAGTGCAGCTCCCCATGAAACACACCTAGAGCACCACAGCTGTCCATTCATCACATGCAGCGAATGAGACGGATGCACCCACCTTACCCCCGATCTGTAAGGGATGGGCAGCAGGTGGAATGGGGTGGGGCACGTTAAAATCAGTAACAAACAACCTTCCTCTACACGGATTGTCCTGCATCCAGCTTTCGACCGAAATTCGACCGGGCTTTAGTTTACAACGAATGCAGAAACAACATGCAGTGGCTAGTCACACGTTCGACCCCGCCGAAGTGTGGTAATCTTCGCTGGCCCCCTGGATGGGACAGGGCGCTGGTGCTTGACCCTAGGCATCGGCTTGACTTCAGTCCTATAGCCACGAGACGCTTATGGACCCGCTGTCGGAGGGCTTCAAACAGTAAAAGAGAATCTTTGTGTGGCTGGATAAAATCCAAAATGTTCGCAAGGCCTCTTTGGGCCAGGGTATCGGCCTTGTCATTATCGAGGGAAACATACCAAGGCTGGGAGGCCACACGAAGGTTCACTGCGTCTAGGCGGGACTTGCACTTCTTCGCGCTGACGTTGGAGATCCCATCGGGCCTCTGGAGGATTGCTTGCTTATCCGCTGCCACAACTGTTGATCGGAGCCTCGAGGATAGAGCCAGTGCCCAGATACCCACCCACGATATACCAGGGCACTGTCCGTCCAGATCTCCAGGGGCCCTTGGGTGTAGAAGACGCAGTATTACAGCGCAAGGAGCTCCGAGCCTGAGACGGTCTGGGCGCCATCGATCGAGCCGAATCAACATGGAAACTTGTTATTATCGGGTGTATCGCCAAAGTCGAAAGCAACCCTCCAACCTCTACGAGCGATCCGATGGTCCGCAGATTTGACCGATCCGTCGAGGTTGGCCCTGCACGCCTGGATGGGGTTACCACGCATATTGAAGTAGGCTTCGAAATCTGGGACCTGGGTCGGCATATCCACATCCAAGACGAGCTGGTCAACATTCCAATCGGAAGCCTCGGGGATCTCGTTGAGCCTAGCCGGGAGAATACCACGGCACCAACACATCTTCATGTTGGGCTCGTTGTCCATAGACCATTGCTCGTTCTTCAAGGTTTGGGTTTCGGGTGGATCCAGTCATGGGTGATGTCTTTCTTTTACGCGCACCCGTAGCACCATGTAAGACTTCAGCGGGTAATCCCACAACGCTGACACAAGGTTGAACATTCGTAGCCCGCCATCGCGGTGCGCTGAGCAGTCCACAAATTTCCAGTGAGGATGTTCTCGAACGTGTCTGTCTCCGTGAACAGCTTCTTGCGGCGCATCCAGCGCAGAGTGCGCTGCGCCGCCTGAAGGCGGCCTCCTCTTTCGCAGCCGAATCCTTCGGGATGATGACCTGCCTGCCTCGATCGGCCAGCCAGGGTGTGCACGTGGACCGCGTCGCAGAGGCTCTGGAGGTCTGTGTCGTCGGGGTTGTAAATGCATTCGCGGTCCTCTAGACCGGTCCACCCATCTGGAGCGTCGAGCTTCCATCCGAGCTCCCCCATTGCAACCGCACGCGCTCCGATGGAGCCTGCGACCGACTTCCACTTTGCGCGAGCCTGGGTTTGGGCCACCCTGTCAACGACGGCCCACCACCCAAGTTTGACGCGCGCATGGCACTCAGGCTGCTGTTCCGGGAAGGTGGACCACTCATTGCGAAATTTGTCATGGTTGTTGCTGTGGCACTCTCCAACTTGACTATTGATGCGCGAAGGCCCATGACCGAGGCGTCGTGGACGCGCTTGGCCCTGAGATTCGCAGCGGAGAGGCGCGCCGCGACCTTCGCCTGGCCCGGCGTCTCGTAAGGATACATGATCGCATGCGTATGTTGGTGGTGGCTTTGGCACGCTTGACTGCCGAAGGTGCGCGACGGTTCGCGCCCGCCGTGGAGTCGAACCGAGGTGTCTGGCGGCGGCCTCGATGGTTGCACCGTGCTCGGCAATCGATTTGATGACCGCTCGCGGCACTGAGCTGTGGCTGAGGATGACTGTCTTCTCAGAGACTTCGGGACCTCGGTCTTGGATGCCTTTGGCTCAGGCAACGGGGCCTTTTTTTGCGAGCTGATGTCTGACCAGTGATCGATGTCCGTCAGTTCGCACCGCGAGAGGTCGTCAGCGAACACTCATCATGAGGCCTTGGTAGCGGACGTGGGCGTGCTCTATCAGGTCGTAAAGTATGCCCTCGCCATATTGTTTACCCCAGTGCAACCTACGAGGAGACCCATGAGCATGCTCGAGCTGTGTACATCACGAACTCTGACGGTATGTGGTTAAGGCATAGCAAGCATGACATGTGCAGCACGATTGGGGAGTTGTCGAGCTTGGCCGGCAGCGCGCATGGGAGCGAAAAGTAAACGTGGTCGTAGGCTGGCGTAATGTCCAGGAACAAGGTCGCAACGCCAGTACCTCCGCTAACAGCTGCTACTTCGTAAAGTATGAGTGTGTGAGCCCTGCCTGCAATTAATGAGGATGACCCTTTCGATGGCGCTGCCCAAAGCCTGCTATGGCCTCGTACCATGGGCCAAGTTTGCTCATTCGCCCCATGTTCGTGCTGGCATAGGTAGTGGACCGATCGGCCTCTCGTCGCCGGCGGCGACCGAATCGCCTGCGGCCAGCCGGCATATCCAGAATTGCACGAAGTGGCGTGGCCAGGAGAGCCCGGCAACACAGGCATGGATGCATGGATCATCTCAGTCATCGTGTTCTTCGCCGTCGGGCTAGCGGCGCGCAGGGGGGCTCGTGGCCATTGATTTGTAGACTGCGCCGTTCGGCGAGGGATTGTCTTGAGGGCGGCCTCAAGATCGCCGGTGGTGCACTCGCCCCAGGCGGCGTCGAGCTGGGCTCCGCCATGCTGTCCGTCAGTTCGATGCTCGCCGAGTGGGTGGTCAGCGCTCGCGCCACTTCTCCGCTCTGTCGTCCACGCAGCGCCCGGGGGCGCCAGTGACCTCGGCGCCGCGGATGGCAGCGTCGAAGAGGTCTTTCCTCTCAGCTTTGGAAAGGCGGCGGCGCGCATTCTGCGCACTACCCTGGAGCGCCGATTGCGCCCACTTTCTGACCACGACTTGAGCTGCAGCCCATGTCGCCCCGGGGTGGGCGTCTGCAGTTGTACGAACTCGCCGCTGCGCCGCCTTCGCCGCATCCACCGTCGGGAAGTCCTGGTAGTAGCGTATCTGGCGCAGCAGCTGGCTGAGCTCGCCCAAGAGCTCGATCTCCCCTTCGGGACTGTCCTGGGGTGCCTTGACTCGTGGGCGCTGGACCGTGTCGATCAGACTCTCGATGATCTGCCAGCATCCTGATAGTCGCTCCCGTTGTTCGAGCGGTTCGAGTCTGCGTCCTCCGCGGCCTACCCAATCGCCACGCAGAGGGACTCACGACGCCCGCCCAGGCTGGGTTTTGAGAGGCCCACGCCAGGCTCACAGAGGCCTCGCACTGTCCTTCCAACGCCGGTGGCATCAGCGGATCCTGGTCAGGAGCCCGGGGGCCTTCCAGGGTGCGTTCTGATTGGGATCGGGGACGCGGCGACCGGGCGCGGCGCGAGGCCTGGATCCGATGGTAGGCTTCACGCGGCCCGGCATGGAGATCGGCATGGAGATGACCTGGTCCAGGGTGCTCTTTTGGATCAGGTACGGGGCGCTGGTAATCGCCCCGCTGCTCGTCTCGATCCCTTTCGAGAAAAAGGGTCGATGTCCTCGTCGTCCAGGTAAGACTTCATGGCGGGCTCCTTGATGCCGGGCACCTCTTGGCCTCTGGGAAGCTCGCTGCCGAACGGGATGTCAGCCCACGGGTTGCACTGATACGCCGGGGTCCTGGAGGCGAGCTTAGCTATGGGATCGTTAATCACGGCCTCTTCGCTCTCGTGATCGGTTCCGTTGGTGGCCTTGGTGGTCGGCGCACTGAAATCGTTTGTCTCGTCGGTGCTTGCGAGGCTCTCGCACATGTTGCAAAGGACCTAGAGCTGGCTGGCGAGGCTGATCCATGCATTGGTTTCAGCCTGCTGAGTCCCAACCTGGATGTAGAGCGAGTCGGGCCGGCGCGTCATCTGCTCGCTCCGATAGCGGCGGGGTTGTCCTCGCCGCCTCTGGTCGCTGATCGGCTGGTCGTCGGCCCAGCTGAGAAGCGGCGACTCTGCTGCCATCGCCCATCGCCCATACTCTTCGGCCAGCTCGTTGGAGGCCACTTGGGTTGCGGGCGTTTGCAACGCACCGCTGCTTCTCAGGACTGGTAATAGAATGGATATGCGATGCGCGAGCTCTTTGTGGTGGACCCAGTCCTCGTCGTCAACGCTGCAGGCAATACGTATTGACGTAGTGTGGCTCCTCAGATTGTCGCGCAGACCGGTTCCTCCTCCCATGGCTCCACCATCTTCAGTGTGACGCAGCTGACCATGGCGCTGACGGCCTTGCTGCTGGCGCTTGGGGCTTTGAGCGATATGGGTGTCGTGGTCGGGGATCTCGATGGCAGCATGCAATAGCGGCCGCACACACGACCGCTGCTGGACGCGTATGCAGTCGAATTTCTATTCCAACATGCGGTTGCCGAGGTACGGTGTAGAATGTAGACGGGTTCGACGATCTTGTTTAGCGGCGGGAAGCTGTGCGAGAACAGACCCCAGTCTAGCATTCGTCCTGAGTTGCCTGCACAAGTGAATTCGCAATTCGGGAGAAGGAACTCGGACGCGAATGACTCGTGCCATTTCGCGGTTTCGAGCTGCGCTGGTGTGTTGTTGTAGTCGCCACGAGCCATCAATTGCGTGCCCAGCGTGCGCACCAGGGCCAGCAGCTAGGATAGTTTTGAGATAGCGGCTGGGTGGTCCAGTCTCTTGGTGTCCAGTCTCTTGGGGTCGCAGGCGAGGTAGATCACGACGAAGGCCACTGTTGCGTGCTTCATACGAACCATGGTGACTGCAACTGCTTGAAGCTGGTGGACCAATACGTTCTCGCCACCAATGGGAGCGCGGTGCGGGAAGGAGTTGAACTGCCGAGCACGCGCCCAGAGAGCTCCTCCCGAGCTACCCTTCCCTGATGTTGGCTTGGCTGGTGAAGCAGCACGCCCTGTGGGTCATCTCACACCAAGGAGATGTCGCCATTCGTCCTGGAGCCGTTTGCCGTGCAAGTGGGTTTCCACGCGGCCCATGAAGTCATATGGCGAGCCCCAAAACTCGCGGACAGCGTCGGAGAACATGTTGATGTTCGCCATGGACACTCCTAGACCAGGATGGGGTAGATCAAACCGACGGATTGGCCGTCGACCCGTCGCCTTCGTCCCCCTAGCTTCCCCCCCCATCGGCGGCGACCTGCACCGAGCGGACGTGCTTCTGCTCGGCGACGCAGCGTTCGATCTCGGCCAGGCCCGTGAGATTGCATATGTTGCGCTGCTGTTGGGTCTGCACGGCGGCTTCCGTCGTCTCGGTGGCCGCAGCCCCGGCCTCTGCCGTCGCCGCTGGTGCTCCGCGCCTGTCCCCCTCAGACTGGCGGCGCTCCTCGGCGGTGACCTGCTCTCGGAACTTGTTGGTTGACTGCATTGTTTCTCGGCTTGTTCACCTGCGCGGCGGATGGTCTCCGTCGCCGCCTGTGCTCGCCCGCGCACGCTCTTTGCTGCCCCGTGGGCCTGCTTCCAGGCCGGGTCGAGGTGAGCCAGGTCGCTTTCTTCCAGGGTCGGGAAGTCATCCTCCCAGGGCTCAGCTGGCGGCTCGGCCCGGCCAGCGCGAAGACTGTCTGAGTCGCGCTCCGCATCTGCTGAAGCGGCCTGGTATTCCTCAACGTCCACAGAGAGTTTCTCAAAACATTCTGCTTGCCACTCAGCTGCGCGCTGGAGTTGCTCACGAAGCCTGTCTTGATGTGATTCCAAACGGCGGAGGGTGGTTACTGCATCCTCGAGCTGCGCAGTGACTGACTGGCTTCGGCGGCGGGGCTGCGGAGTCGACCATGATGTCAGGGAACTTGTCGGCCAGGGTCTTCGCGCCCTCGATGTCACCCTTGTTCTGGAGGGCTTCCACTGCCTTGCGCATGGCTTCTGCCGCTTCTGGGTCGTCTTGTTTGGGAGTAGTGCAGCCCTCCGCTGAGCATCGACGTAGCAACATAGTCCAATCGAAATCCTTGCACTTGTTCCAGCGCCTCTTTCCTGGCTTGAGCGCTTGGGCTTTCCAGGTCAAGTTGTTACCAGCAGGGCAACGAGGACAGACAAGCTAATCATGATTGCGAAGTTTCCTCGGAGACTGTTATATATATTGGCTGCCCATTGCGTGGCATTCGGGAGGCACCGCGTGCCATATCGTAGCCGTTGACGTTGTGTTGGCCAGTTTTAGCGTCCCCCACGACAGAGCAGCTGGCCGAGAAAGTCAATCCCAGGGATATCGCTGGCTCAACTGAGCCACCCCTATAATCGGAACAAAAGTGTGCTGCACGCGGGCTTGCGCACAGCAGGAGGAGGAGGAGGAGGAGGAGGAGGAGGAGGAGGAGGAGGAGGAGGAGGTGGAAGGGAAGAGGAGGAGGAGGAGGAGGAGGAGGAGGAGGAGGAGGAGGAGGAGGAGGAGGAGGAGGGGGCGGACGAGAAGGAGGAGGCGTAAGCGAGAGCAGAAGAAGGAGGAGGAGGTAGAGCAGGGATGAGGAGGAGCAGTAGCAGGATGAGCGGCGTTGCGGCGCGTCTGGTCTGGTTGGCGTGCATCGTGCT
Organism: Prorocentrum cordatum; assembly: GCA_963575745.1. Classification (NCBI taxonomy): domain Eukaryota; class Dinophyceae; order Prorocentrales; family Prorocentraceae; genus Prorocentrum; species Prorocentrum cordatum. Next base: position 459,921 of record CAUYUJ010000581.1, read on the forward strand.
CGTGTTCGCGGCGGCGGTCAGGGGTAGCCTAAGTCGGGCCTGTCCCCCATACAGGGGGATTTACGACGAAAAATAATAGATCCCCAAACAGATTCCAAAAGGGTCAAAAAATATTGAAAAATAGTGCCCAGATTATTGTTGGAACATTTTTCAATTATTTCTGAAGGGTAGTCGACGGGCGCGAGTGGACACGTTCGCCACATGCTGCAGGAGGGAGAAGGAGGGAGAGGGGGCGCAGGGGGGAGGAGGAAAAGGGCGCTCCCGTTTCGACGCCACGCCTCTGCCGCACCACGCTGCGGGAGGAGGGAGCGAAGAGGGAGGGCGGGGAGGGAGGGACGGAGGGGAGCAGGGAGGGAGAAAGAGGGAAGGGAGGAAGCGGGGCAGGGAGGAATGAGGAGGCACCGAGAGGGAGCAGGGAGGCACCAGGAGGGAGAGGGCGCCTCTACTTCCTGCTCCGAGCAGCGAGGACGGGCAGACGGAGGGATGAGCTGGCTCGCCGAGGCGACGACGTGCTCTCGCGGAGGGAGCTGGAGCCCCGCGCCGGGTCGCCGGGTCATGTCTCGCTGGAATGTCGGCGTCAGCCCAACATGTTATACTATGTGTGCGTCGCCCCCCCCCCCAGGGGCGACGCGCGCACCGAGAGTTCTTGTAGTATATGCGTCGTGGCGGGCGTTTTCTGGCCACACCGTTCGGGAAACGATATACTACAAGATGGGTATACTATATGTTCGGGTCGGACGCGCGCCTCCAAGGAGGACATATAGTATTAGTATGTCCCTGTGCGTTCCAGAAAGACGGGGGCTCGGAGGCGACGATGGAGGCGAACAGCCCGGTGGCGGGCGGGCGTTACACGCATTCGCCCAGGAGCCTCGCCGAAAGCACAGGCCATCGGCGCCCCTGGATACTCCTCCTCCTCCCCCTCCTCCTCCCTTGGGCTATTCGCCCCCATCGTCGTCCCCGAGGGGTGGGGGAGTGGCAGGAGGAGTGGGAGAAGCAGGTTCTAGAATGCTCCAGGGGGATTATGGAGGGTGTCCCGGGAAAGGAGGGATGATGACGAGTAGGAGGGTGATGATGGAACGGCCAGACCGACTAGGTCTCTGTCGTTTCCAGGGCTCGATTCGCTACGCGTGCGCTCTTTTTCATCCCTCCTCATCCTTCCCGTCATCCCGCCTCCTCCCCTATTTCTCCCGTTCCTCCTCCGACCCCCCCTCCTCACGCTGGTGTGGAGAGGAGAGAAAGGGGGGAGGGGGAGGGGGATGAAGGGAGAAACGGGGAAGAGAGGGGTGGGGGCAAGAGAAGGGGAGATGGCTGGGAGTGATGGAGGGGTGAATTGGGGAAGGTGGCGGGGGGGGGAGGGTGAACGGGGGAAACGGGGAGGCGCGTAAAGGGGGCAGGAGGCGAGAAGGATGGAGGAGGGAAGATAACCAGGAAGCCATCTGCCTCTAAGAAGCTTCACAGTTTCGTCGCAATACGGCCCTGCATGATCAGTCAGGAGTTCCATCTGGCGCGGCAGCGCCTCAAGTGTACATCCGCTGCTCTGAGCTGTGCCCCACAGGCCGAAGTTGGATTTGGTGATCTCGTCCTGGTTCGGCTGACCATTCCAATGCGCACGAGAACGCATGTGTCATTGTTTACATTGAGTCTTGCAGAAGCTCCCGCTCAGCCACGAGGAGACGAAGATCAAAAGCATCAAGGCGATGAACATCGATGAGGCAATCCGGAAGAAGGCCGTGGACAAGTACGAGGAGCAGTTGGCGGCCCTCATGAAGGACGGCGGGTCCGTTGGCATTCCGGACGATTTCATTGAAGAGTGCAAGGCCGTCACCGACGGTCACGTTGTGATTGGCAACGACGCCGCAGACGACAAGGCCTCCTTCTTCGTGGTCCACCTTCGTCCTCCCTCCTACTCTCCCCCACCATCCAGTTCTCATCCCCGTTTCCGTAGCCTTCAATATGTTTTCCGAAATCCTCTTTCCCATCCCCCTTACCATCCCCGTACCGATCCACCCTCTCACATCCCCCTCCCTCCCTCTTCCGCATCATTTCCCAGATGTTCTTCATTTTCTTGCTGCCGCTTCCCCCTCATCCCGTCATCTTCCTATTTCCTTCCATCATTCGCCTCCCATCGCATATCCATCCTCTTCCCGAACTTCCTAATTTCCAAGGCCCTCCCACTCCCCTCTTATGCCCTCCCATCTTCCCGTGTCCCCTCCCGCTCCGCCCTCATACTGCCGTCATTCATCCTGCATTTTTCCGTCCCTCTTCGCTTCTCATGCGTTTCTCCTTGATTCTTCCCTCAGTCGTCACTGATCCCTCTCTCCTTCAACTTGTCTTTATCCATCATCTCGTCTCCCTCCCTGCCCATGCGCCGCCCATTGTCGCTTGTCTTGAAATCCAGAGCAGCCACGCAACGAGTCCCCAACCATTGCCTGCACTCAGGGCTTCCTCATGCTAGAGGGAGTTCAGGGGAGGCAGTATACATCGAACGTGGTATCCGCCGCTACCTTGGCTCAAGGTGGCGTTACCCCATTTACCTGTTTCACGACAGTGAGACACAATCGGATCATTGTATCAGACAAAGGCCACATCTATCAATGATCCACCTCTCCATTTCACATCTCACGGTTCGTTTCCTTTCCCTCGCCTTGCTTGCCATCAAGGGATGAGTTATGGGATACCTCCTTGGATGCCTCGCCGAGGTTATCATAAGAGCAGGGCCCCCAGCTTATTACACCATGGTCCAGTGCCTGACCCTTGCTTTGCACTTGGTAGCGGAGCTGGCGTCATCTTTGTGTGGTTGGCTCATACATCGTGTGTTATGTACATAGCAACTGGCCACGGCACAGTAGAATGCCCGACTTATACCTCCATCTCCCCACCGGGTGGCCACACGCCACGCACAGACCAATCACCGATGCCCATCCGCGAGCTAATTACCACGTCAGACCAAACACCCAGTCGCAGCCCCATCGACGCGACAAACACCAATGATACGAAACCTACCCTCACCACGCACTGTGTCAAGGTTGCTGGATTTGGAATCGTATGGGTGTGCCTAGGTATTGCTGCGGGATACATGCGAGGAGGAGGAATTCATGAAACGCGCACTCGGAGTCCCTTTTTGGGATCCCACAGGCAGCGCACCCAGCCGCGATTTTGGTTCTTGAAGCACACGCATGGCTCAGCGTCGCGAGCGGAAGCATGACTCCACCCCGACAGGTCGCGGCAGTTACAGCGCGACCCAGGGGGCTTTGCTAGGACACTGGCTATGCGGGTGCCGTCGACCATCATCAACTACGGTGCCACCTTGCACGGTAGACGCACTGACGGAGTCACTCATATCATGAACCGCACAAACACTAAACTTGAAGTTCTCGAGGATGGGCGGCGGCAGCTCACCTCGAGGACGGCCCTCATCGACCTCAGGGTCGATAGAGGGGCGAACGCAGCGACACACTGCTGGCCCGATTCGAGATGGCAGGGCTGGAAGCGGATTCAGCGGGTTTCAACATACCCAGTTTCCAGGTCCTGACGCTGATAATACCTCGCGACTTGGGAGTTGGTATCTCCCGAGCAGCACAGCTACTGCAACCGCTAAATCACCAGATGCCCCGTGCCCAACAACAATACGACCAACTCCTGGAGCGCATGCGCAGCCATGGACGCTGGGCTGAGCGCTCTCCAGGAAACATCGGGGGCATCTTCAGCGAACGCATCGCCGGCACCTACCATGACAAAATAAGCGAGACACCGGCAGACATGCCGAACAGCATCTGGAACGACGGAGAGCCCACTGAATTCACAACGATTCTGGGCCAAGAAGCCAACAATGCACAGGGTTCTTTCTGGCTCTAAGATTGGCTTGCCATCGGTTGCCAGGTGCGCGCCACCAGACGAGACCACCCTTTGGGCCCCCCCCCCAGCCAACAAGAACGCGTTTGGCTTTTGCACGGACACCGACGCGGTCTCCTTAACTGGCGCCGAAATCCTCGAGTGGCCAGACCCACCCGACCGCGACGATGCAACGACGCTATATATATATAAATATACATATATATATATAGGACGCCACCATGCCAACATAAGGTGGAGGCGCCATCTGAAGACACCCGTTCGGATATCTATGTCTATATATTTATATATATGTATATATACAAGACTGCAGCGGCGGCTCGCGCCATGCACCTTGGTCCTTGAAGTTTGGTATGCAGGCGGAAATGGCAGGAAGTCAAGCCGACAATTTAGCGAGAACTCCTTGCTGCCTTTTCTGGCATCGCCGTGATAATGATGTTGTTCGTTGTCCTTCCTCCATGCTTATTTTTTCATTCTCGCCATGCCCCGGGCATTCTCCCCATCATCCTCAGCTCTTTTTGCGGAGGCTCCTCCTTGGAGAGCCTTTGGGGGCCTCACCAAAGTTCGCAGGCTTTCTTAAAGCCTTCTGGAGGCCTCCTGGGTGTGTTCTGGGGGCCTCTGGGGCTTCCTAAGGCCAACCTGCCTCTAACCGCGGTCTCCCTGCGCGCCCCAGTCACGATTTGGAATGCTTCGGAGGATGTCTTGGGGCCATCTTGGGCAGCCGTGGTGCTCTCTGAGGGCCACTTTGGACCCCTGTTGCGCCGTTTGGGGGCTCTCTTGGATTGCCTGGAAGCCCTTTCGGAAGGTTGCGGGGCGATTTCGGAGCCTCCCAGGCGGCTTCGGACGCCTAGGAGACCGCCGTCTTGGAGCGTCGGGAAGCCGAAAAGAGGAGAACCCCAAATGCACCAACAACCTACATAGAATCAATGATTTTTCCCTCTTGGTGCCTTCTTGGGGGGGCTCTTGGAGGCCTCTTGGTGCGTTTTGGAGCGATCTTTCGGGGTATGACGGCTTCTTGGAGCGCTCTTGTGCTGTCTTGGGGGTCTCTGGGACGTCTCTGGTGACCCCCCTGATCGCCCTGGGCGCGCTGCGAAGGCTTGGCAAAACGCCCCGCGAGGCCCAGGGGGCCGCTTCGAGGCCCGCCCGGAGGGCCCCAGAGCTGCAGATCCCGGGGGTCCGGTTTAAGGGGGGGGGGGGGGGGGGGGGGGGGGGGGGGGGGGGGGGGGGGCGTACGTCGCGTACTTCGCTCGCCAGGGCAAGGGCCGCGGAAAGAGCGGCGGGCGCGCCCGCAGATTGCACGGCAAAAGCGTAGCTGCACTTCTGGCCAGGCTAACTGCTGGGTTTTGAAGACTTGTTCCTTGGAGGCAAGGGCAGCGGCGCCGCAGTGGTCGCGGGCGCGCAGCTGGCGCAGGCAAGAAACGCAGGCCAAATCCGATGGGCCAAAGTGGCAAACGCATGACATGAACTTCCTGCGGGAGCGATCGACGCTTCCAGGCGCAGTGCCACCAGCGTGGCAGGAAGGGGCGCTTCTCGGCCCAGAGCAATCCGAAGGGGGCGCAATTGGATGCGTCGACCCCCCCGAACTCGACTGCCCCCCCTCAGTTCCAATCAAGTTCCCCCTGGCTCTGGATGGCCCACTTCGCCGAGGCCGTTTTGTCGATCGAGCGCTACGCTGAGCGCCTGCGCGAAGGGATCGATGAGCTCTGCGGCACGCCCATGAAGGGCTGGGCGGGCGCGCCTCGGGCGAGGCGAACGCCGAACTCCGAGGGGCCCCTTGTCGGGGATTTGTTCCCGCTGACAGTTCTGTTGCGCTGCCTCGGCTTGCGCGTGGCCGGCGTCCTAAGGGTTGCGGTCGATCGCGCAGCGGACTTTGGCAGTCGTTCGCAAGCAGGCCACCTTGCAAGAAATTCGGCCGTGGGCGATTCCATCGGAGGCTCCGAAGGCGTTGCAGGCCCAGACCCGCGCCGACACATTCGCGATGCGGGGCGCGCCAGGACGGGCCCCCATCGGGCGGGGCGCGGCCCCTGCAACGGCGACGAAGGCAGCAGTCGCCGCGGCCGCGGCGCAGCGGCCCCCGCCGCAGCGGGCGCCCCGGGAAAATCTAGCAAGGCACGCCCAGACGCGGGCGGCCCTGGCCGAGGCCGCGCTTACTCACGCACGGCGGGCCCTTCAAAGGGCAGGGGGAACGCTCGGTCCGTCAAACCCGCGCGCGGTGCGCGCCCCAGGAGATCGGGCCCGGGGGAACGGTTGCCCCCCTCTGGGAAGCGCTATTCTATCTTGTCCCATGACGGACGACGCCCACTATGGAAATATATTTCGCGGAAATGGCGCGCTACCTCGACCGGGGTTGCGCAGAGGAATCAATCCGCCATCGGCGGACTCTGCAGCGCGTTCTCCGCGACGAGAGCAATCGCGCCATCATGACATATTGCCGTCGAGGCGCATACGGCGATGAGAGGCGCGCGTGCAAGCGAGATGTTGTAAAGTTCTGCAAAGTTTACCGCGCGCGCCCCTGTCCGCCTCGCAGCCGACACCGCGACCATATGGGCCGATCGTCGCGCAGCCCTCGCCGCCAGGAGACGCCGCGGCACCAGGGCCATGGCGCCGGCGCAGGAGGGTCGGCCACGACCGAGGCGGCAAGCAGTCCTCTCTGATCCGGGGGCTCACGAAGTAAGTGAGACCTGGGATGAGCTCCCCCGCGATCTCGTTTTCGAAATTTACCAGGATAGGCATTATAGGATTCCTGGCGAGGCGCGTGAGCGAGGACAGTGATCATGGCATCCCCCGTCAGCGCGGGCTGAACATGACGGGGCAGATCGTCGGAAGTCATCGCTCTGAACCTCCTGGATCTCCTCTGGCATCCACCCAGGGGGCGGAGGATGAGGTAAAGAAATGAGAGGGAGGCGCAGAGGAACGCCCGCCTCCCCAGCAGAGCCAGGCGGCCGCGCCGAAGGCGAATATGGCGCTGATAGGGAAGCGGGCGGACGCGCCCAGACACATCTGAGACCAGGAAACCAGGGGAGACCCCCGCAATGTAGCTGCGCCCAGGTCAGGTGGCGCAGTCGACCCAGAATAATCCCCCGACAGTGAAATGGAGCACGGGAACACGCCTAATGAGATCAAGCATGGTCCTCTACGGCAGCAACGGGGGCGTTCAGGTGGCATCGCAAAGAAGGCTGCCGTCTCTGGAGGTGACACTGCACAGGTGCCTAAACAACTGGTTGCCGCAAATTCCGAAGAGTCCCCGACGGGCTTGGCTCATCGCGCCATTTGGGCACCTTCGTTACCCGCTGCGCGCGCAAGAAAGTCATGCCGAGGAAAATCAAGTTTGGAATCTGGCAGCGGCATAGGACCCGACGATCCTAAGGCCAAATCAGTACCCAGCACGCCCTTCGATCCCGCAGTCCTGCGGAATTTAAAGGGGACTGGGGATCTAACAAGCTCATAAAGACGGAATTCAAAGAAAAGGACAGACAGGCCATTGGCACACCCGATCCATTGCCAGTCGGCAAACAGCCACAGCCAAAGCCCGAAGGCTTCCAAGTTGAATCGCTCTGGCCATCAGCAAAGGCATCCGGCAGGGTGCCGGGGGGCGCGCAGGCCAAGTTCCAGGGCGGGCCGCCGGCTTCGACGCCCGCCGAGTCGTCTGACGCGGCATCGCCATCTGCCGGGCCACCGGCTGCGCCACTTCAGGTCTGAGGCCGCAGCGTCGAAAGCAGACGGAACAGACATGCCAGTAGGGACGGACGCGCCCGATGAAGAGGGGTACTCATGCGAGCCGCGCGCGTTGCCGATGCCTAGCGCCGCCGAAATGGAAAAAATGGTTTTGCGCATTGCGCTTCGCGAGCACGGATCCCTTTACTTCGAGGGGCAATCTCCGGCGCTGGAGGCCCAGATGAAACAGCGGGATTGGCCATTCCACCCGTTGCCATCGCAACGTGGGATGACGCTTATATCTGAGTGGTGGTCTACCACCTGCAGGCGCAATCCATATCTCAGTCGAGCCATCGACGAGCAGTTTCAGAATGCGTGCTGGTTATGGGATCGTCACGACGGCCGGTTCATGGCCACGGACTAACCAACCTCTGGGGCTGCAAGGGCCACGAGGAGATCACCGCGTGGATGCGTCATCAAGAAGATGACTACCTCGCTTGGTTGCTGCTACACATCGGCAACATCACAAACAACACGGACGCCAGTGCATGCGTGATGCTGCAGATGTTCCGACTTTTGTGGGTCAGAGCCACGAACGGACATTCGTTTCCAGGTATTTCGTGCCCAAAACAATGTGCCGTCCAGTGACGCGCGTTGGCGTTGACGGCGGCATGGATGGGGATCCCATGTTCTTTATGCATGGAACCAAGTGGGAACTCCTGAACAAAAGGCATCATTACTCACGGCTTTTCTTGTCGCGCAGCACATTCCGCCAGCCAAACGCGGCAGGCAGTTCGTGCATGGGTGTCCTACTCACCAGAAGACACCAGGATCCGCTGCGGTCTTTGGGAAGATAATGATGTCTTCATATTTAAATCCAGTTTATACTGCGGGACGGAGCCAAGGTGTGGCGCTCCTTCAACGACACCCTCCTGACTTCCAGCAGCGGGAGAAGACCGATAAGCATGGGTGACGTCCAAATTCAGCAGGGTTCGCCCCAGCCTGAAAGACCATTCGGCGCAGGGGTGGACGCGCCCATGGGCTACCTCGGCGAGGACATTCACGGCGCGATTGGCGTCAGCTTTCCGATGGACGCTGGGGCGCTCAGGGCATCAACGCCCTTTGGCGTTCCGCGCGAAGGCCAGGCCTTTGGAAATCCCACAAGTTCGCCGATCGCAACAGCAGCACCAGACCAGCCCAGCCTGGTCACAGGCAAACGGCACCGGAACAACAGCGGTTCATGCTACAACACCACCAGACAGCCATTTTCGAGATCAGGTTATTCGGAGTGGACGTGGCCGACAGGAACAACTGGACACCGCTTTCGGGAGTGGTACCCAGACGCGAGTCCTTCGACAGAACACCCGGCCAGGCTGCCACTCGTCTTTGCGTTGCCCGCGCGCCCGACATACTTGCCACTCCAGGGACCAGCCCCACCGCGTATGGACCAGCCGCTATTCCCCGAATATTTTGCGGAGGTCGATCGAACACCAATGGTGGGCCAGCTGGCGCAGAACCAAATGGCGCGGGACATGGCGGATGACTTCTACCGCTTGCAGGCGGCACGTGTCCCAGCTTCGGAAACGCATCCGCACGTGGGTTATCAGCCATCGCCGGCTGATCACGTTCCCGAGATCAACCCGCCTGCATGCGCCTTGCCTGCATATTTGCACGACACCCACGCGGTGATGCAAGCAACTTAGCGCGCTGCAGATGAAGTTCGGAGGGTTGCGCGGGATAGAAATGCCGGGCGCATGCAGCATATGGCCACAACTCACAGCGCGGGAACGCGCAGTCGGCAAGGTCGTCTCCAAGGTCCAGGGACGGGCCATCGTCATCCCCACACGAGGCAGCGGAGTCATTTCTGCAACGCCAATGGCGGACGCGCCCTACCACGGAGGCGCCTGCAGTGTCGGACATATCCTTCACACAGTGCACGGCGTGCTTCGAGTCGTTCGTCCCACGCGAGAAATGTGGAGATTGAAATTTGGTACCAATACCACGCGGAGCGTTGGGGCCGCAATGCTCGGGCGCGCGCGTCGAGAGGCAGGACGGGGGCCGACGTAGAGGCCCCGTGCGCCATTTGCAGAGGGCCAGACATCATTGCGGCGGAGTGCCCGTAGGAGGAACACACTGACACATCAAAACTTCAGCAGCAATTGCCATTCAGCAGGCTCTGGAGGATTCCCGACCTGCGCAGGAGGCTGGACGAGGTCTCACTGTCCATTGTCGCAGCTAGCTCGGCCACGAGCCACGCGAAGCCAGCAACATCTCCAGCAATAGCCACACCAATTCCGCTTCTAAATTATGCAGGGGGACCTGCAGTGAACGTCCCGTCGATCCAGGGCGCGGGGGCACCTGCTGCTCATGCTATGCCGAGTCCGTTCAGCAATCCACTGCTGGGCCGCCTGGAACAGCGGCAACAACAGGCGGCGGCGGAATCGCGACGCCACCGCAGACCCCGCTCGGCCACGAGCAGGAGGGTCGATTCCCCATCGAGGCCCAGCCAAGACGTGGACATGAACCAAGCAGTGGAGACAGAGAGAGCTATGTATGAGCAGACCACAGCGTTCATTCGAGGGACGGCGGCGCGGCAGCCCGGAGGGAGGGGAGAGGCCGGCCGGCGAGCCCCCCACGAGCCAGCCGCGGAGGAAAAGGGAGAGAAAGGAGGGACTGGCAGGGGCGCCTGCTGCGGAGGAGATAGAGATAGGAATGGGCTGTAGGGAGAGGAGGCGCCGGCCGTGGAGGAGGCAGGAGTGGGCCGGGTCCTTTCTGGCGCACGACCGCTCCACGCTCCTCAGCAAGCCCTTCCTTGGGAAGGGCGCGGGGGCGGCATCCTGCCGCGGGTGGGAAGGCCGACGATAGTCGCAGGCCTAGTCGAGCAGCACAGAAACGCTGCTTGACTCCCCCCCGAAGGGGGGTGGATTGCAGCAAGCCGGAAACAAAGGGGAGGGGGGGTGGGACTGATCCAAAGAAGTTTTTGCTCATGATGACGCCTCCCCCCGCAGACGACCAGGGGAGGCGCGAAAAGCCACGGGGGGCCACGCCCCGGCCCCAAACCAAGCCCGCGGTAGCGCGGGGCCGGCAAGCGCCCCGACCTGGAAAATCCCAGGCGCCTGCGCCCATGGAGACAATCCCACGACCCGACCCGCCCACCCAAGCAGAACCGCCGCCACCCACGAAGCCCCCTTCACGAATGCAAGCCTCCTTCGAAGGGGCGCATTCGAGGGGCGGCGGCGCGGCAGCCCGGAGGGAGGGGGCAGGCCAGCCGGCGAGCCCCCCACGAGCCGGCCGCGGAGGAAAGGGGGGAGAAAGGAGGGACAGGCAGGGACGCCTGCTGCGGAGGATCTATAGAGATAGGAAGGGGCCGTAGGGAGAGGAGGCGCCGACCGACCGGCCGTGGAGGAGGCAGGAGTGGGCCGGGTCCTCTCTGGCGCACGACCGCTCCACGCTCCTCGGCAAGCCCTTCCTTGGGAAGGGCGCGGGGGCGGCGTCCTGCCGCGGGTGGGAAGGCCGACGATAGCCGCAGGCCTAGTCGAGCAGCGCAGAAACGCTGCTTGACTCCCCTCAGAAGCGGTGCGGTTGGTTTAGAGGTAATGGGGGTGCGGCCAGAACGGCTGCGCCTGCCCCATCGAGGCTTTTCCCACCTGCGGGATAATTAAGGAGCAACGGCACGCTCCGCAGGCGCCAGGGAAGGACACGCAGAGGCGAAACAGCGCGCAACCCCGGCCTGCATTATTTTGCACCGATCATCGTCCGAAAAACGCGCGTAGAAGGCGCGCATCGTGGAAGGCGTGCTCCAGCCGCCCTGCGCTTGGATGACCTCCTCAGGAACGCCACGCTGAGTCTTCCACCAGTGCGCCCCGCCCTTCCTGAGCGAGTGGGAACCCGCAGTACTGTCGCGACACGCAGCACCGAGGGCCCTGCGAAGCGTATCATCGCCAATCGCCTTGGCCAGAAAGGCGCTAGTGACGCAAAAGAAGCACGTCGCTGGATCCTTGTCCCAGATAGACTCTCTGAGCGCCTGCCAAGCGCGAAGCAGGCTCACAGGGCAGCCAGCGCCAAGCTGCGGAATCGCTGGTATGAAACAGAGCATGCCTCGACCAAAAGGGTCGTTCTTTTGTTTGCGGACGTGAAGCTCCACGCCGTCTGTTTTGAAACGGACGTCGTTACACAGCAACGCTCGCATCTCTGAGGAGCGGCGGATTCCAAAGAAACATAGCGCTGCTGCGCTGCGTTGCGCACGCCTGCTGGCGAGCCCCGGTTGTGCGAGGCCGTTGCAAAATGAGACAATTCTGCAATGCTCAGAGGGCGCTTGGCCGCCGAAAGCGTGTGATCACAACGCTTTTTCAATCCGCGCCAGAAAAGCAATGTGCGCTCAGTCCACGCTTTCTCCCAGTCTCCTAAGAGATTTCTCTGGACGTGCCATCCTCTCACCGCTGCTTTGGCTGTGACGACAGAATTCCACGGCGACCCTTCGAACTGGGAAAATAATATCATGAATGTCAGATCCGTACTGCACGGCAACAGGGGCACCCCCGATGCGGACTCCAGCTCGCTGACGGGCCCGCGCAGCGCGTAGTCATACCGCGCCGTAGTGGGGTCCTCCCACGCTGCTTGGATGCACCTCTGTATGGCAGCCTGAGCCTTCTGCCTGCTGGATACCTCTGTTGGCGACGTGCCCCCCTCCAGCGCCGAGAGGTCCACAGGCTGCCCAAGCAGACGTCTTTTTCCCAACCGATCCAACGCCTCCGGCCTGGAAGGCGAATCCGCGGGACGCACGCGATAGGCTGTCCTGCCGACTGGGTCGCCCACCGAGGCTCGTGGGCAGCTCCGGGCGGCGGCCAAAAGTGTGGAATTTAAGATGGAGGCGGCAGCATGTCCGGGCGCGCAACGCGTTGCAGGCGTAGGAGAATCATCGTGGTGCATGCACGCCGGACCCAGCCTTGGGCGCGACTGGGGGCCCGAGTCGAGGGGGCTATCCAGGGGGCGGTGCCGCGCCATTCTTGAGCCTGCGCGGCTGCGGCACTCGGGCGGGCGACCTCCGGGCGCCGTGGGCGCCGGCGATGGCTGCGACTAGGCCAGCGAAGACAGACGACCACTGGCAACCCGAGTCGCGAAACAACTCTGACGGAAGGACCCCGCACGTTAATCTCCAGATCGTGCGTGGGAAGAAGAGATCCTGCGCGGGGACGCGCAGGGAAAACAAGAACCCCGCTTTATATGTGCTTGGATAGATCCGGCCCTTGCCAACCTTTACAATGGCTTATGGCATTTCGATATGATTACACAGGTGTTGGCAATGCTTTACTAAAGGGTCACGTAACCCCACATAAACCGTTTAGCTAACAGCGCTAAGAGGCCTAAGTAAACCTTTTACTAAAGGTATTAAGCAATCGATAAGAAGGTTTACCAACTATTGCTAAAGGGTTTATCGATAAAGCACAAATATAAAATCTGCATTCCGCCACCTGGAAAAATGAGCTTACGCATGTCCAGAAACGAGCAATCCATATTTGTATTCACATCCCTCTGATCTGGCAATTGCAAATTACACAAGCGGGTCAAACTTGGTCGTCGGCAAGACGCCTCCTTGGGAGGCTTCTTGGAGTCTCTTGAGAGGCCTCTCGGGGACCCCGTGGCGGCATTTCTGGAACCTCCTGGGGCCTCTTTGGGGCTTCTTGGGGGCCTCTTAATTGGGGTCTTTCGGGGCCTCTCGGGAGCCTGGGGGCTTTCTTGGCCCCCCAAGGATTTTTCGGGGCAGGGAGCTCGAAAGTGCCCTGTCTCTGCTTCCTGCATTCGTGCGTGATTGGCGCGAAGGTGATACAAATTCAAATTCTTATTCACTGCAAACGACTGCCTCTCATGATACAAGGCCGAGCGGGTGTATGACAACCAACTCGTCATCACAATATTTATGAATCAACACTTCAAGGAACTCGGAAATGTCAATCAAGCACGGCAGCCCACAGCTCCGCCAACGGCTGTGCCATGGGCCTTTCCATGTGCACTCGAACGGCTGAATGGCCGCGTACACAAAATCACAATTTGAAGCAACAAATTTGACCTGAGCAACTTGCCAGCTTGTCTGTGTGACTTTATGAGCCACGACATCGCCGACCCAGCACGCGTCCCACTCTGAAAACCTAGCTTTCCCTGATGTCAAGTGCGGCCCTACGCCGACGTGCTCATTTAGAAATGCAAGGAAACGCTTGCTCGGCTGCCTCGGCTGGACGAGCCCGATTGACATGTCCAGCCACGGGGCGTCCCTAAGATTGTGCAGGCTCTGTACAATCACATCTTTAATGACACCGCTGCAATCGTGCTGGTGATCAGGGCCCCAACGGAGAATCTGCTTGTGCTTTCTCTCTAAGGCAATCGTGTTGGGGCTCCAACCCCAGCGGGCTATGTACTGGCTATGGTGCAGAATCGCGTGGAGTTTCCAGATGAGCCACTGGCGCCCATAAGCGTCAACAAAAGCAGCCACGAAACGAGTGGCCGTCTCTGCGACCCTGCATGCAGCAACTTTCAACTTGGGGCCAAACCACAACATTTGTATTAAAAGCGCCATCAACTCTACAACCAAACAGGTTTTGTCATGCCGCCCTGTCGGCCGCACCTGGCTCCTGAAATAATGTGCGAGCGGAAGGTGGATCGACAAGGCCTCGCTACAACTGCATTTGAATGATTCGGCCTTCCAACTAGAAGTCGCGCGCTTGGCACAAAACATTTCGACGCCTTCGAGGCCCTTACTAGATATCCTCCTGGGCCACTTGAAAGGAGAAAGAAATGATTCAACGTGCTGGGGTTTGATGTTGCTCTGAGACACGTCTTTCACTGCCAAATACACAACACGTTGCAACATGCCCTGTAATATGTTATGTGCCCAGTCGAAGCAATTTTGCGAAGGGATGTCAACTATTTCTCGGAGCCACTCATCGCCCGCAATATTGTATGGGCTGCAAGACCACCCAACACGTTTTTCTTTTTCTTCAAAGTCGCTTTTCATCATGATTGGTGGTTTCTGCTTTTGTAAATCATCTAGGATGTACAAGATTGTCTCACGAGTGTGAAGCAAGCAATCATCCAAAGAATACACTGTCGAAGTATCCTTTAATGAATCAGCTGCGCACAACTGGGTCGCCCCAATCCATTTACTAGAAACAATATTCAAACATTGGCAACATGGTTTAACGCCTGCTGACCCCTTGCATTCCCAAGTTGCGTGCAAACCTGCCTCGTCGCCCAACATCACGCCTAACCTGCCAATGATTCGAATGTTCGATCCGTCGGGAAGGTCGGTGCTACAGCCTGAAAATCGCAAATCAAACCCACATGGTTGAAATATGCGCTTGAGGATTTGCCCCACCACTTGCGCCATGCCAGAGTTGCACTGCTGAACATCAGTGGATTTGACGGCTCCGATACATAGCCAAAAATCTTCCTTTGATAAAGCGGAAGGGCCGAATTCCAGAAACGCAATGTATATGCATTCCATTGCTCGCTTGTTCAACTGCTTAATTTTATTCCCTGGTTTTGCCTCATCACTGTAAAAAATGAGACGCCAAGGGTCGTGCACGGAACTCGGCTTCCTATCGTGCGCTTGTCGGAGCACGGCCGCGTACCGTTCGCAACCCGCAGCCGCGTATATCATGGGCAGAGGGTCGGCGATCTCAACGTCCAGCAATGCCCCGCATGCCGTTGTCAATTGAATCTCGCAGGGTGGCCCCACCACGCAACGATTACACCGAGCAACGTACAATCTAAGCAAACTGCACGCAGCAGGAATGACATCATGTTCGAGCATGCATGAACACAGGTGGCTTTGATTCTGTATACATCCGACATGAACCCCCTGCTGATGCACGCTCGAACGTGAATCATTTGTTCCCAAATTGCCCCTAACAGTTAGCCTGGCGAAGGACCCAACCATATGCAGCTGTGGTGACCGCAATTGTGATTCATGTTTTTCGGCTGTGATCCCTATGAGGCAACGAACCGTGCTAGGTGTGTGTCGAAATGAGCGGCGTGGTGCACAAAGCGAACGAACACAAGCAAAACAATGTTGATTGCGCCACGGAAACCTTCGGTGGAGCTCACATGGGGCCAAGAAGCGTTGTACTGGGTGAGGGAGACGCATGCGGACTGCGCCACGGGAGCCTTCGGTGGAGTTCCTTATGGGGCCACGAAACGTGTGAGGGGTGTGCCGAAATGAGTGGCGGTGACGCATGCGGAATCTGACACTGGTAGCTTCGGCTGAACTCATATGAGGCCACGAAACGTGTGAGGGGTATGCCGAAATGAGCGGCTGAACCGCATGCGAACTGTGCCATTGGGACCCTCGTTGGAGCTACTATGGGGCCACGAAGCGTGTGGGTGGTGTGCCTAAATGAGCGGCGGGGACGCATGTGAGCTGTGCCACTGGGACATTCGGCGGAGCTCATATGAGGCACCGAAACGTGTGAGGGGTGTGCCGAAATGCGTGGCGGTGACGCATGCGGACTGTGACACTGGTACCTTCGGCTGAACTCCTATGAGGCCACGAAACGTGTGAGGGGTGTGCCGAAATGGGCGGCGGGGACGCATGCGAACTGTGCCATTGTGGCCCTCGTTGGGGCCCCTATGTGGCCACGAAGCGTGTGAGTGGTGAGCTTGAATGAGCGGCGGGAACGCATGTAAACTGTGCCACTGGGACCTTCGGCGGAGCTCATATGAGGCAACGAAACGTGTGAGGGGTGTGCCGAAATCAATGGCGGTGACGCGTGCGAATTGTGTCACTGGGACCTTCGGCGGATCTCCTATGGGGCCACGGAGCGTGTGTCGACGATGATGCCGATGACGATGACGATGATGATGCTGATGACGCGGGTGATAACGATGATGATGGTGAGAGGAGGGAGCGGGGAGGAGAATGATGAGGAGACGCGGTGACAGTCTCTTCAAAACGAGTACCTAACAACACAGGTTGGTTGGGAATTGGGGAAAACACAACTGTGCCTAGGTCTGGCCCTCGACGCGAACAGTCGCACCAAATGCAATCGCAGCGTGTTTAGGACCACCCGCGCAACCTTAGTCAGCAACGGCCCGTAGGGCGTGACGACATCGGTCTCTAGCTTTCGGGCAGCCCTGATATCTGCAGTGGAACATGCATCTGGAAGCTCACCATTGCTGGCTTTTGCAATGAGCGCACTCAGCGCAGATTGAGAAACGTGTGGGAGTGACGCGCGTGTTGCTGCAATCTTTCTGAGTTTGGAGTGCCGCTCCATGTGAGCCAAAATGGCTAAGGATTGATAGTTAGAGTGCTGAGGTGTGATACGGTAACGTCTGTGCGCACCAGCCGCTCATTTGGAGCATATTGGGCAATCTTGGGGGGCACTCTCGGGTTCTTTTGGGCATCACTTTTGGGCTCAATGTGCAGTACCGTGCAATATTGGAATCATATTGCGCCGACTTGCGGAAGGCTGGCAAGACAAGAAGGCCAACCACAGTCAACCATTACTTGCAAACAAACAAGTTACCCATAACGTCACAGCCCATGCGCTCCACCGCTAATATGTATGTCAATATTGCAGCCAACGAGAGAGAATGAAATAGAGAGTGAGAGAGAGAGCGATATATTTGTGTTCACGCCACATTATGTTGTATTGGTATCTCTACTGCATATACACGGCGCAAGCGTGTCGCACCGCACCGATGATGAAACCGCGATGAAGTGGGTGGGTGGTGATGATGCGGGAGGAGGAATGAAGAGGACTACGAAGGGTGAGATGAGTGATGGTGATGAGACATGTATGATGATGCTGTATGACAAATTGATGATGGTGGGGAGGGTTGAGAGTGATGAATAAATGTAGTGATGAGGGATATGCATGATGATGATGTGACCAGAGCTCAGATCACGCATCAAACAGTATATTCTACATGTTAGTAGTTAGATATCTTATTATATATATAATTGACCAACTGTTCTCAAATCGAAATGGTTGGTCGACGATCGACAACCAGGTGTTCTCAAATCGAAATGCTTGGTCACCACGCGTTTCGACATCACTTGATACGGTATCGTGACGCGCGTTGCGCGTGACACCTCGAGACATGATCGATGAGTGTCGTGCATGCGCGTCGTGTATTTTATTTATTGGTTACCCAGCTCACATCATTCAGGTAACTCATCCGCGTATTCACCCTGTACCACGTTCCTGATGCGCGCGAAGTGCGTGAGAGGCGTGATATATTAAGGTACTGTCGGGTTGTCGTGAGGTGCCACGCGTCATGATGAACAATCTAGTGAAACCTATGCTAAGGAAAATTTCTGACGCTTCGCGTATCCACACCATCCCATCCAGAAACTATCAGCAGGGGAGTTGGTGAATCAATGGCGGCAGAGCACATGCAGTCGCGCAACCGTCTTCGAGAACACACGCATCACGCATACCTTCCAGCATTGAAGTTTAACATGTACATGAGTGCAACTTACACTGTTGCTTTGATGAGAGGTGAGTTGTATTTCTATTGCTCGTAATTGCTGTTGCGTTGATTTGTATCTTAAACTCGCGTGCGTTCCGAAACTTGGAGGCATCTCGGGGCCCTCGCTGGGTTTTCTTGTGCACCTCTGGTGGCATCATGGTGCTATTTCTTGGTGCTCTCCTGACGTTAGTTTTGATACCTTCTTGGGGCTTCTTGAGGCCCTTGTGTGGCATTTGCGTGGCCATATTGGTGCTATGTTGAATAGTCTTGGAGCCCTATTGGTGCTCTTTGGGTGTGTTATGTGAGGCATCTCGGGGCATGGTTTGTCCTTATAGCTAAAGAAGGGTGTGCCACCCCACTTCGTGCACCACCCCTCGGGTGCCCAAACATGCAGTGTTAGGACCATATTGGCCCGCTCTTGGTGCGCTCTTGGGCGCTCTTGGGGCAGTCCTGGTGCTGTCGTGGACCCATCTTGGCGCTGCCTTGGACCATCTGGCGGCCATCTTGGGGCCCCAACAGCCCTTCGGAGGCGAAACCACGAGAAGGCAACAGCACATTGATTTTCCTTAGGTGTTTGAATGATTGTTGTCTCTTGGGGTGGTCCTTGAAGGCCTTGGGGTGCATGTGAAACCGTCTTGGGGCCGACTTGAGGCCTCTTGGACCCGTGTCGGAGGCTATATTGACCCGTCTACAGCTATCTTGGGCCATCTTGGATGCCATATTGCGCTCTCGGAGGCCCTCTTGGAGCCAGTGGGCCATCTTGGACGCTGCTATGGGTCCACCCCCCTCCGTCCAAACGCAGGGGGTGAGGGGGGGTGAACCTCCCGAGCAGGGACAGGCAGGAGGTTGGACAGGTAAACGCCCTAGACCACCTGTGCACAGATGGCTGATGGGATTTGCATCATGATGATGGTGCAGACGGTGATGATAGTTAGTCGTAGGACGCCTAGGAATATGGGGAAGCGTATTAATATGACAATTGATGAAATGATGAACGATACCACGCACAAGTATGAATATGAATGATGCCGAAGATCGGCTGACAAGGGAGGTAACGGGGTGAACGAGCTCATGAGGTGCATGATGATGACGGTCTTTCAATGCGAAAGTGGCTTCGCCAATGATTGTATCAAACGCAATCCGTGCGTGTACTGCCGTCAAAACGGCGCATGTGTTGTCACGACAACAGGTCGCTTCCCCAATGAGCATTACTGCGACCAACCCCAGCGGAAATCTGAATTGTGTCAAGCAAAGGTTAGCAAACGAAACTGGCGAAGCCTCACTTCTTCTGCGCCTTCCAATACGCATCGATGAGGCCACACGCCAACCCGAATGATGTCTCCATGCACGTGCCGAATGCGACCTGCTTCTCGATCGTCACACGGTCCTTATTCGGCCACACCCTCCACGCCTTCCTGGTCGGCGCGATCAGGATGCGACCGCCCAAGTGCAATACGCTGCCTGTATCTGGCATCGACGGGCGAGCTGCTGCACCAGCAGCAGACATCTTTGCAGCGGGCCGTTTCATTACCACAGTAGAATTGCACGTGATGACCTTGCGTTTCTTGCCTCTCTTGCCAGTGGCGACAGCAGCTGCTTCTGCAGCAGCTCCAATGGCCTTCTCTGTAGCGGCCGCCTCCTTCGCTTTGGCAAGGAGAGCTTGGTGTTCTGCCTCCATCGATTCGACCATCTTCTTTGCATCGTCATCTGCCGTCTTGGCCTTGCTGCCGAGTAGGTCAAGATTCTGCAACGCAGCTGCAGATGTGTCCCCGACGAGATGTGGCAGGGCATGGCCACTGGTTTCTTCTGGTGCACGAAGTGCAGGTAGTGATGGCGAGCTGGGTGGCACGGAAGGCGAATCTCCTGATCCCGACTGGTTCGGTGAGCCATGATCGGGCGAATCCTTCTCGCCTCCATTAGACCTGCGCGGCGCACCCTTGTCAAAAAACTTGAGGCCACACTCGGGTACTGGCTCTGGACGGCCAGCTGGATGGACACCTTGCATGAAGAGCTGCGCTCCCATCTGGGCGATCTGGGTAGGGTTGAGTCCAATCGTCTGCGCCGACTGAAGGAGGGCACCGATGTTTGCGGCAAAACTCGTAGAGTTAACTCCTGCACTAGGCTGAACTGGCTGAGGATGTGCAACGACAAGGGCGCTACTCTGAGACTTAGGCTTGACCTTGTCCCGAATGACAGCCTTGGTGTTCCTGCAGCTAGTTACCTTCCTCACCTTGGTGAACATCTGGATCGCTACAACCACTGGTTGATCGGCGGGGTCGGGGTACATTGCGCGTGCCACCTCTGGCGGCAAGTCATGTGGCGAGTCAGGCCACTTCCTGACAATGGGCAGGTCGTTGGCACTGGGGTCGGTTTCCCAACTCGCGAAGGTTTGAGATAGATTGTGCACCTCGTTGTAGAGCAACACTTCGTCCACTGAGCCCGTCCACGTAGCGGCGGCCAACGCAGCGATAACGTCGGCGCACACTGGGGGAGAGGGCTTCAACATGCCTCCACGGACAAGCCTGCTGACCGCGCACATGATCTTAGCCTGGTCGTTGAAGGCAGTGTCAGGGTTGCCCATGATCTCCCAATCCTTGGCGGTGAAATAGCTCAATACCGTAGACTTGGAGCTTGCCCACCCTTGTTTTTCTGCCGCCGAAAGCCGATCAACAACTCTCGACTTCAGTAGCTTCGCCTCGATTGCATCGGAGAGCTGGTTCTTCTGTGTATGGTCGAAAGGCGTATTGATCACTAATTCAAGCACAGTCGTTGCCGAATCACTGGTGAGTGGCTCGATGAGCGTTTTTACCATCTCGCATAGTGAAGCTACAAGGGAGCACTTGAGCTGGTTGATGCGCTGAGGTGTTGATCCGAGCTGTTCCTGCACACTCACCAATTTGATACTGCCGTTGATTTCAGCTACTAACTTGTTGAGCGTAGTCATGTAATAGCACGAACTAGTTTCAACTTAGCGAGGCAATGTGTGCTGTGGTCGCCAACCTCTGCTTGAGCCAGACTGGCCACGGATACTCACCATGCGTCTGTCACACCTATGCCGGCACACCCCTCACACGTTTCGTGGTCACAAAAGTAACTCCACCAAACATCCCGCTGACACCTTCCACGTGCGCCTGCCGCGTCCACTTTGGCACACCCCTCACACTCTCGTGGGCGCATGATCCACCGAAAGCCCGATTGGCACAGCCCACGTGCGCTCGCCACAGCCATTTCGGCACGCCCCTCGCACGGATATGATACATACATGTGGATGCTGAATTGTCTGATGGGTGATGTGAATCACGTCTTAGATATGTGTGTTGTCGATGACTATATAGATAATGCGCGGACGATGCGCGTCGACCTAAGATTTCGATTTGGGAATACTTGGCCGACATAATTCGACCAACCATTTCGATTTGAGAGCACTTGGTCGAGATGTGTCGACCTAGGGTTTCGATTTGAGAACACTTGGTCGATATGTGTCGACCTAGGGTTTCGATTTGAGAATACCTGGTTGATTTGAGAAGAGCTGATACATAGCATCAGTTGTGGTATTTGAGCAACTGACCGTTACTTTGTGCGTGTATTTTGTGCATGAACACAGTTTTTTTTTCAGCCAGTGACTTATTGTTATAGCTGGTATATTGCCACCACTTCCATCACGATCAACACTCAAATTACGTATTATCGTACAGATCATCATCATCATAATCACAGTCATCTTTTCCTCGCCACTGTATATAGGACCAGGCTAATGCTATTTATTAACATCACAATGGTTATTCGTGCTCACCATCATCATTCGATGTGATTTTTTCACGCACATGTTTTGCACGTGTCATCATGTTTCACACGCGCCTGTCCATACATTGATGTGCACGGCTGCCTACGACTCACGAAGGTCGACTTCACTTGCAGCGCTGGCCGCATCACTGCACCGTTGTTTCTTTCTCAGACGCACCGCTTCACCGACCCCATCCTCACGTGACGAGACATCCTTGGCCTTCTTGGCCTCGTGTTGCTTGTAGAATTGAGCGCGGAGGTACACCCATTGCATGACATCGTGCCGAATGGGTACCATAGCTTTGACTGCGCCCAAACCCAACGGCATCTGAGTGCTCACCTCATCAACAACAATATCACCCAACTTGAACTGTGGAAGCGCGCACTCAATAACATTGGATGTAGCTCCATCGCACAGTTGTTTCAGTGCCTTGGCCCGCGTCTTCTCGCGGTGCTTAGACATTGCTTTTTTTCTTCGTCACAGTCGCCATCATCTTGACCAAGCTCATCCATGGTCGCCTTGTGCTGTATGTCACATATCTCCTTAATTACGTTTGTCGCATCAGTCGAGTACGCACGATATCCAGTCATCCAACCAGTGGCACCTTTATCTTTTTTCTCCAACTCGATGAAATCAACACCGCCAATTGTCTTAACTGGTGCACCAGCCCAATCAGGGCTGGAAGATGCTGCCCTTGAAACGTTCACGGCGCGAACAAACGAAATAGCCTGAAGATCCATGTCATCAGCCATTCACAAACACGGTTGGCTGTGCGTTGAAACCGCAGCTCAGAAAGCACAATCACTTGAGCCACAAGTGTTACGTGCGAAACAGATCGCCGATGTCGGTGGCCCTCTCGGGTGGTGCCCCCGGGGGTGCCCTCGTTGTTCGAGCTTATGAGACCTTCTGGAGACCTTTGAGACCTTTTGGGGACCTTCTGGAGACCTTTGAGACCTTATCTATCATCTCTCTGGAGACCTTCTTCGGGGAGCCCTTTGAGGTTACACATTCGGGCTCACTTCGGGGTCCCACCTTCGGGGCCCAAACACCTTATCGTGAGTGAATGAGTGAATGTGTGAGATGGAGAGGGACACGATTATCCGTAAAGGGAGAGTGGCAATCTGTTTGGTGCAAGCACCGTGACGGATCCATCCGTCGAAGAGGTTGTGTCAGGCGACCGCGCCCAGCCTGCGCGCGAATGAGGCTGGGCGCACAGAGCATGCGTCGGCGATGCGTCGCCGAAAAGAGAAAGCTGCGCGGCAAGATCGCCAGCGCGATGCTGTCTGTCTGGGTGCATAGGAATCCTCGTTGTCCCCCTACTCCTCCCCTGAGCCCACTCCGCGCCATCCTCCTCGCTGGCCGACCCTTGTCACCCCCCCCCTCCGTCCGCGCCCTTTGTTCGCCTTTGCCTGTCGACCTCCTGCAGCCAGCCGTTCCTACTCCTCTCCCCCACCTCCTCCTGCCCTCCTACACTCCTCCTCATCATCCTCCTCTTCCCCGCCCTCCCACCCCACTGCAAATCCCAGCCTGGCGAAGGGTCCGACCGTATGCAGGTGTGAGCACAGCAATTGTGATTAGTTTTGTCGGCGGCGACCCCTGTGAGGCAACGAACCGTGCCAGGGGCGTGCCGAAATGAATGGCGTGGTACACAACGCGAACGAGCACTAGCTACACAATGCTGACTGCGCCACGGTGAGCTTCGGTGGAAATCGATAGGAGGCCACGAAACGTGTGAGGGTTGTACAGAAATGCGTGTAGGCGACGCATGCGGGCTGTGCCAATGGGGCATCCGGCAGAGCTCTTATGCGGCTACGAAGCGTGTGAGTGGTGTGCCGAAATGAGTGGCGGTTACGCATGATAATTGTGTCACTTGGACCTTCGGCCGAGCTCCTATGCGGCCACGAACGCTGCGGCGAAATGAGTGGCGGTGGCGCATGCGAACTGTGCCACTGGCCAAATCACAATCATCATTGACAAACAAGCCAAACTGAAAAACGCGGGGCGGGCGGGGTGGCTCTTCAGGTTTGTTTCGCCCTGAAACACCACTTGTGCCACCCGCCGCCCCCAAAGACTAGTCTGACTCACCTGGGTCAGACGGGTGAGGGGAGAACTGAGGGCGGCTCGTTGCCCTCGTCCGAGGGCCTCTGAGCTCGCTGGAGCGAGGGCGGTCACTGCTGGCTCACCTCAACCTCGCCTTCTTCGGCGAGAAGTTCGCGATGGTGTCCGAGGCGACCGTCAGCACGTCGCCCTCCTTGATCGCTGCCTTGTTGCGCAGGATGGGGATGAAGATCTTGGCGTGCGACTGCAGCTCCGAATTGACCAAGATTGAAAGGTCGATCGTCTCCGTGACCATCTTCATGTTACCATCGTGGCCCTCGGGCACCGCCTGCACGAACCAGAAAGGGGGCGTGAAGTTGCCGCTGGCCTTGCTGTGGGTCACGTGCGGTGCCAGGCTGAAGCTCACCTTCTCTGGTTTGTCGATCATCACCCCCAAGTCGATGTGCTTGTCGGGGCACGGCTCCGTCGAGGGGCGGTCCTTGACGGTGCGAGTGCACGGCGCCAGCGCCAACGTGTTCTGGGCGAAGCTGCACTTGGCTTTGACGGCCATGGGGTTCACGTAGAGCGTCAACTTCTCACCAGCGCTGGCCGCGCAAACCTTCGCTGACAAGTCGACCAGCGCAGCCAACACTCGTGCTTTCACTGCGTCCACTGCCCACTGGGCTGAGCAATCAGGTGTCCACTGCATGTAGTCGATTGACGTCTGCGGCTTCGAAGTGGTTGTCACCCACTTGTCTTTCAGCTCCGCGAGGCTCAACATCTTGACGTCGCCATCCTCATCGACGCCTGTCGGCACCAAGCGTGCACCGTCATCTGTGATATCAGCCAGCAGGAAGAGCTTGGAGCCATCTGCACCCTTGACGACCTTGGAACCCTTCTCCTTGCAGATTGCATGCGTCGAGAAACCGAGCTTCTGCATCTGGTACAGCGGCGACTTTTCGTCGACAGCGCTGGCGATCTGCTGGATATTCCCGCTGGAGCTAGCACCGCTGCTAGGGGCAGGCTGACTAAGTAGTACTGCGCGTGCCTGGGAAATCATACTGGTAAATGTACGGTAGTTTGTCCGACATCGTCGATGGGTTTCGATATCGAAATGGTAGGTTGTATGACATCGTCTAGGTGTTTCGATATCGAAATCGTTGGTCGACTGATGTCGACCAACCAATTCGATTTGAGAATGGTAGGTTGTCTGGCATCGTCTATGTGTTTCGATATTGAAATGGTTGGTCGACTGGTGTCGACCAACCATTTCGATTTGATAATTTTAGGTTTCGAGCCGGAACGATATGGTGGTTGACATCACACACCAACTCAGTAACCCACAACAATCATATGTAGTATTATATATATATATGTATTGTTCAACTCATGAACACCTGATCTGGCTTCTTGCTGGTCACCCTGCGAGCCGATACGAACGGGTTGTCGATCAGCGATCCTGTGGCTTTCTGCAACTCATTGACGAATACCTGGAATGCGCTGGCCGCGTCGGTGTACTGCACGTGCTCGAGCGTCTCCTTGCCTTTGCCAAGGAGGAAGTATATCATCCTGCAATCGTGCGCTGCCAGCAGCAACAACCTCGGCCGTCCACTAATATTGAGGTCGTCCAACCAATCCCTGGCAATGTCGAGCATGTCCTCAACCTCGACCACCTGTGGTAAAGTCTTCTTCGCCACCAATTTGTTCAAGTCATTCTCCTTGATGAGGCAGCACTTGCCGTCCCTGATGAACTCAACTGGGGACAGCATCTGTCCTAAGAGCGCAGCCATGCGCACGCGGGAACACGGCACCACCTGTGTTGGCCACGCCAGTGAAGCCAACTTCTCGAAGTATTGCCCGCCGACGTGGCCGTAGGTCACGGTGCTCATCTTGGGCGCCTGCAGACCGACAATAAGTCATACGCATCTTGCACGCCATCCTGGTCATCTTGCTACGCATACATCGAGTCTCCACCTCCTCCTACTCACCTTGCTCCTCCTACTCCTAAGTATCCGTTCCAATCCTACTCGTCCTACTCCTCCTACTTCTAATTCTCCTACTCATCCTACTCATCATACTCCTACACCCCCTGCTCCTCATATTCCTCCAACTCCTCCTGCTCTTCCTACTCCTCCTACTACTCCTCCCCATCAGCAGTGGCCATTTTGGCTCAAGGCTGCGGCTGTCCTGCGCACGCGGCGTCGACCTCGCTCATGCCTACTCATCCGACTCCTCCTACTCACCATATTTTCATCGACCCATCAGTAGCCTTGAACGCTGCAGCCCGCAAGTCGCTGCACTCCTCAAGCAATTCCCTGCTGCACTTCTCCGTGAACTTGCCCAGGCCCTTCGCCCAGGCAGCCCAGAAGAGCTCGTTCTGAACAGAGTCGCAGACGGCAATCTCGATCGCGCGAGCCTTATCCTCGCCTCGTCCTGTCATGGCCTCATACGTACCGAACTGCGTCAGCAAGCCCTCCATCTCGCTGACGTCGCCCGTCCCGCGGATGTTGAGCGCCATCTGTGCCAAGCCGATGAAGCTGGGGAAGAAATCCACAACCTCGCTCGATACGACGTGCCACTCTAGACCTCGAGAGATGGCCTTCTCCATCTGCGGGTGCTTGCGGCACAAGAACTCTGGGTCCAAGAAGCCAGACGGGGCGATCGTAGCATTCGGAACGTGTAGCTGTGCGCCGATGCAGCGCAAGTAGTAGTTGCTGTGCGAGCCGCTGAACGAGGCCATACTGAGCGATGTGGAGGGCGGCAAACCAGCAGTTCTGCAGATCCGATCATTGAACTCCAGCACGCGCGTGTACTCTGGTGAACCCATGGGAAGGTTGACGGCCCACGCGCCCTCACACGCCTTCGTGTATGAATAACCAGATCTGTAGTGTTTCACGAAGGTGCTGAGGGCGTCGGCAACCTGGGCATTGTAATGATTTATGGGTTACACTGTCCAATAATTTCGATTTGGAAGCACTAGGTCGTCAGACGTCGCCCAATCGTTTCGATTTGGGAATGGTTGACCGACTGGTGTCGACCAACGATTTCGATTTGAGAATACCAGGTTGTTAGACTCATTACATTGTTTAGGTTTGGGGTTAACGTGTTAGTATAATATTCTCAAGCATCTTACATCGCATCCTTATCAGTTTACACATCCTCACCATCATCATCATCATCTCCACCATCGGCATCATCTCTCTTCGTCCGTATCGCTCAGCCTATGTGCACCCTCATCGTCGTAGTATTCCTGATCCTGACACATCATCCTCACGTTCGCTCCTCCTCATCCCTCATCCTCCCCCTTACCACTCGTATCTTCAAGTGTGGTTTTCTTGTCATCCTGATCCGATAATGTATCCTAACACTGTTCATCTTCCTCATGTGTCACGCGCCCCCTATGGGGCACATGACACATGAGGAAGATGACACATGACAGCCCTGCACCTGGGTGGACCTCCACCCAGGGGCAGGACTGTGTGTGTGTTGCGCAGCCCCAAACACCACGACTCCAAGCGTGCCGCGGTTGTTGTAGTGCACGCCGACCTGCGTCGGGTGTGCAACTGTCTTCCACAAGAGCGGCGGGTGTTGCTTCAGCAGCTCGACGGCGCCCTCCCACGCCTTCGTGACCTCGCCGTCGTCGGCGTAGCGCATGAGGATGCGATGCATCGGCTCCTTGATGGCGTCCAGCGCCTCGGAGCTCTGCTCGGCGGCTGCCGCCGCTGCCATCGCAGCGGGGGCACGCGGCAGGGGCCTGCAGCTGCGCGCCCCTGCTGCACGACCCAAGAGGCCGAACGACTAGATAACTCTCTGATATATCTGGTGCTGGCGTTTCCAAGCTCCTCCGAGATTCCCAAGAGCTGCCCATGTCCAAGAAGGCCCCGCAAGGGCAACGAAAGAGCGTTGGACATGAGCCCCTCTTGGGAATCCCAGAGGAGATCGGAAGGGCCAGAAGCAGATAGATCAGGGATCTATCTAGTTCAGGCCCCCAGCTGCAGGCTGCAGCCAGGGGAAGCCAAAATGGCTCGAGCCAGTATGTATTCGGCGCGAGACCTTGATTCGTGAATCCCAACCCTCTGCAAAGGGTTGGGATTCACGTGGGCCCATGGGCGCTTCCCGCCCCCCTGCGTTTGGACGGCGTGGAGGGGCCCCGTAGCAGCGTCCAAGGCGGCCCAAGATGGTTCCAAGAGGACTTCCGAGAGCGCACGATGGTCTCCAATATGGCACAAGATCAGTGATCGGCATTGAACAAACTCGAGACCCTCTCCTCTCCCTGCTCACCCCGCTCTTCATCCCATCATAGTTACCCATCATCACAGTCATCTCACTCCCCATCTCATCATCTTTTAGACATCCCCATCATCTGAGTCATGCCGCTCCTCCTCCGAGACCCTAGGGGCCTCGGGGTCGGCAATAAGGTTTGAACTCACTCGGCAAACGTGGACCCCGTGAGCGGGTTCCGTGTAGGCGATCGGTCTTGATGAAATTCAAAAAAAAAAAAACGTGTATCCTCTCGCGTCGCCGCGACTGCTTCTGGATGGGGTCAAGTTTGGGCTTGGTGATTTCTTTGGACAAGAAAAGCAAACAACAAAACAACACCAACAACACCAGCAACAACAACAATACCAACAACAACAATATCAACACCAACAACGACAACAACAACAATAACACCAACAACAACAACAATATGCCCGATCCGATCGAACATGGCCCCCCTGGACCAACATCGGATGTTCGATCCGATCGAACACGGCCCCTGGGCCCAAACTCGGATGTTCGATCCGATCGAACATAGCACTGGTGGGCAACATCTGATGTTCGATCCGATCGAGCATAGCCACGCTGGGCAAACTCTGATGTCCGATCCGATCGTACATAGCCCTGCAGGGCTATGTTCGATCTTATCGAACTGGTGGAGCCCCAGTGGGCCCCGAATGACACCCAACAAGAGGCACACTCGTGCATGTACTTTGTGCCTCTTTGAGGGGCCCTCTGGTCCCTTTCGGAGCTCTCTGGGACCTGTTTCGGGGAGCTCCCGAGGCTTTCCGAAGAATCCAAGAAGGCCCGATGAGAGGCCCCAGCGGGCCCCCAAAGGCACCCCAAAAAGCGGCACACTCGTGCATATATTTTGTGCCTCTTTGGGGGGCCCTCTTAAAGCCCTCTTGGAGCCTGCTGGAGCTCTTTCGGGGCCCTCTGGAGCCTGTTTCAGGGTCTTCCCGAAGCTTTCCGAATCGCCGAAGAGCCCACCAGGAAGTCCAAGAAGGCCCGATGAGGGGCCCGAGGGAGGGCCAAAAGGCACCCCCAAAAGAGGAACACTCATGCGTATACTTTGTGTCTCTTTGGGGGGACCTCTTGGAGCCCTCTTGGAGCCCTGTCAGGGCACTCGGGAGCCTGTTACAGGGAGCGCCCGAGGCTTTCCGAATCGCCGAAGAGCTTACCAGGGAGTTCAAGAAGGCGCCCATGAGGTTCCGAAGAGGGCCCCAAGAGCTATGTACGATCTGGTCCGATCAGATCGATCAGATCGAACAGATCGACAGATCGATCTTTTCGCATCGATAGCTCTGTTCGATCAGATTTTGCCCACCAGAGCTATGTTCGATCTGGTCCGATTTTGCCCGCCATGGTGGGCAAAATGGGATGTTCGATCCAATCGAACTTTGCCCCTGGGCCGAACACCTGATGCTCGACCTGATGCTCGACCCGATCGAGGGCCCCAAGATGCCTCCAAGTTTCGGAACGCACGCGAGTTTAAGATACAAATCAGTGTAACAGCCATTACGAGTCATCGAAATACCCTTCACCTCTCATCGAAGCACCATCGACATTTGCACGGATTTCCATCTTAAACTTAAATGCGGGAAGCTATGTGTGATGCTTGTGTTCTCGAAGACGGCTGCGCGACTGCATGCGTTCTGCCGCCCCTGATTCACCAACTCCCCTGCTGATCGTTCTGGATGGGCTGGTGGGGATACGCGAAGCGTCAAGAATTCGCCCACCTCTTCGAGGCAATCGGCGAGTGAGTCGGATCTTTATTCCCAATTCAGCATAAACATTTTCATGATTTGCTGAGTGATGAACCCACGTGCTAATCACCTTGTAACCTTTAGCTAAACCTTTTACCAACGCTTATACCACTGTGCTAAACCCATTACGTAACGTGCTCTAAACACCCTTACTCTTAAGCCAACTGCGTTAGCAAACGATTACCAAATGACCAGAGCTCTTACCAACAATTGGCAACCTTTACCGCGTGGTATAACTTACTTACCTACGAACTGTAAGCGTTGTAAGCGTTAGTATGTTTATGGCCACATTGTAAACATATAGTAGAAGGTTACTACATGTTATTTGCATGTTAGCGGATAGTTGGTTGCACTTTGTCAATTGATTACAACGTCTTTAAGGCAACCCTAACTGTTGCTAACCGCCGGAACCTTCCAAGTGGGGATAAAACCAGCACCGAGTGCCCGCTACCTGTTGTTTTGGCCTCCAGGGACCCACGCAGCGCCCACGGGGCAGCCGAAACAGGGCGGAACCGCCCGGAAGTGAAAGGGACATCGCGTTTCGCATTTCCCAGGAAGGGGTGGGAGGGCCACAGAAGAAGAGGTGTGAAAAGCTCAACCTCCTCATCGGCCCCGTATAATATGCAATGTATGTATAGTGGAACGCAAGCAGGCCCGCGCCCTCCTAGGGGAGCTAATTGCCAAAATATCTGCAATCCTGAACCCAATGCGCAATGTCCTCGGCCCTCCCGGCCTGGACCCACCGGCTGCAGGGGATGACGCATGCATTACCGAGGTCCCGGCAGACCCGGCACGCGCGCTCCTGCACGCCCCTGCCCGCGAACAAACAGTTGCGGCGCACCTCGCGGACGGGCTGGCCCATGGCCTGCTTCAGCTCTTCACGCTTGAAGCGCGAATCAATCCAGTCCTGGATTGCGGGCGGGCGGCTGTGCGGTGCGAACCCGGCGACTTCACGGCGCGCTCCTTGAGCTGGCGGTTCGAAGGGTCGCTGGCACCCTTGCCTGCCGAAGCTCCTTTGGTGGCGCCCTTGGGCTGCTCGCGCTGCTCCTCCTGGCCAAGCGGGAACAGCCGGCCGGGCTGCGGGCCTGCCGGGGCGGCCCCAGCGTGGGAAGAGCCCGCCCGGGCGGCCTTGCGGGGGCCCTGCGCGCCTGTCTCGAAGGCGCGCTTCTCGCCGCTGTGCTGGTACTTCGACTGCAGCGCGTACTCGGCGAGGATGAGGTCGATCCCAAAGTCCTGGAGGAGGACGGAATGGTCCACCGGGACCAGCGCAGATGGTTTGACCGTGCGCTTCTTGTAACTCTTGATTGCCTGGTACATAAGCGGCATGATGGACGCTCGCTGCGCCTCGGCCTTGGCGGGGCCGGTTTTTTTGGTGTTCTGAACGCACGTGAAGCGCTTCTCTGCCAAGTGAAACAGCGCCAACAAGGACCGAGATAAAGCGCGAACGTTGATGTCAGCACTCTCGTCCCTCTCCGAGAAGAACGCGCGGAGGTTGTCCGAAGAACCGCCCCTCTCCTGCAAGCAAGGGGTTTTCCACGAGTGATGCGCCCCATGCTTGCGAACAGCATGTTGGCGAAGCGCCCGAAGCTCTGCGTTATCAGGGTGAGCTGCCTGGAGCGCCATGATCGGCGCCAGGGGCGGGTCCCTCATGGCATCTGCGGCGGCCGAGAGGTCGTCTGGGTCTGCCATCAACGCAGCCCACGCGTTGGCCCACTGCGGCGCACTCAGGCCCCGGAGCTGCCTGCGTAGGGGAAGCTCATGTCGGCGAGCCGATCGGCTTCACTGGCGATTGCGGTGAAGACCGCCCCTCCGTCGGAAAGGCTGTCGCCGATTGCCTTCTGAGCGACGCTGTCCGCACACATCTTGACGCAACCATCGACTGTGGCCGCCTGAATCGCTTCCTTGACGGCTGTGTGGATGGCACCAGAAGGTTGACATGCTTCCGCAATGAGTTCCTTCAAACGAGTCTCGTCTGCTGCCATGGCATGGACAGGGGGCTGGTGGAAAGCTGCGCACGCACGAAGTCTCAAACGCTCGAGCCAGACCGGCCGCGGAGACCTTGGCGCAGTGCGAGCAAAACCAGGCCCCCGATAACCCTTTCATGCCCGCGCTACACATGACGTTTTGACCCCCGGGGCACCGAGGTCAACTGCTCTTCCCCCGGCCGACGAGATTGGGACGAGAGCTCCGTGCACACGCGCGCCAGCACCTATGCCGCCTCCCGCGCGCAGAGCAGCCATACACGCTCCCCGTCCCAGATCTTCCTTCCCAAGTACGAAGCGGGGAAGGGGGGCGATGGGGGGACAGGGCGACGGGGCGGAGGGGCACGGGGGGGGGGGCGAGGCGAGCAACACCCTTCCCTTTCTGCGCGCTGAAGGAGGGCGGAGAATGGTGAAAAGAGAGAGAGAGAGAGAGAGGGAAGGAGGTAGGCAGAATGGGGAGGCAAAGCGAGAGCCTGCGGGTCGGCGGGCGCGTTCCCCACTTCTCTCGCCGTCTCTCCCTCCCTCATTCACTCTCTCTCTCTCTCTCTCTCTCTCTCTCTCTCTCTCTCTCTTTCTCTCTCTCTCTCTCTCGCTCTCTTTTGTTCTCTCTCTCTCTCTCTCTCTCTCACTCTCTCTCTCACTCTCTGTCTCTCTCTCTCTTTCTCTCTCTCTCTCTCTCTCTCTCTCTCTCTCTCTCTCTCTCCTGAGGTTGGAAGAATGGGGAGGCAAAGCGAGAGCCTGCGGGTCGGCGGGCGCGTTCCCCCCCTCTGCCGGCCACCCTCTCTCTCGCCCTCACACTCTCCCCGACCCTTTTTGTTGCCGTAGCACCGTAGCTTTGAAGATAGCATGCTCATAGCGCCTCTGAGCCGGGTACGACACACCGCCTGCCGGATGGAACATATGATGAAGATGATGTTTGTTTCGCCCTT
The DNA here is from genome assembly GCA_963575745.1 of Prorocentrum cordatum. NCBI lineage: Eukaryota > Dinophyceae > Prorocentrales > Prorocentraceae > Prorocentrum > Prorocentrum cordatum. The sequence continues at coordinate 492,652 of CAUYUJ010000581.1, forward strand.
GCGCCTGCGCATGTTCGCCAGCTGCTAGTCTTGCAGGACGGAATACTGCAGGTCTGCACGGGGGTCGTGCCTGGCACCAGCGGTGGACACCCACCGGAATAAATCGGAGCCCGCCTGCCGCGAGCGGACTCGATGCCAGTTCCGCAACAACGACGCGCGGAACCACGGAGCAGTCGTGTCCTCAGGAATAAGGATAACGATGCGGGCGTCGCAACCGGCCGCCCCCTCCCGGGCGAAATGCTCCAGCATAGCATATATAATCGCTCTCGGGGGGTGAGCCCACACTACGTGGCCCCGCAAATCCTGCTCGAACGCAGTCAATTCGGGGAAACACCAGTGGGGCGCAAGCGCCGTCAGGCCAGCGCGATCCGCAAACAAATCAAGCGAGAACGAGACCTGGCATCTCGCCTCTACATCCCGGAACAAATCGCGACGCAGGACTGCGTCACGGAAGGGGCAGTCTGCCCAAGCCAACGCGAAGCTTGGAGAGCGGGACCCGCCGTCGGCTACAGGATTGTGAACGCCGCGAACATGCGCGGCGAGCGCCCAGCATTGCGCAATGCGTTCTGCCGCCTCGAACCGGCCAGCGAGCTCTTCTATAGAGACGGCACCCTCCCGCACCGCATGTTCACATAGTGAACCGCCGCTGTGTTGTCCATGCGGAATAAAACCCGCCACCCTGCAAACGTTTGCCCTTCTCGCAGCAGGCATTGCAGGGCGACCCAGAGTTCCTTGTAGTTGATGTCTGTCGCACCGAGGTGGCCTTCGGTTAAGACAAAATCATCTGGCCACACGACTGACGCGACTCGGCAGTCGGCGCAGACATGGCACGACCAGCCTACGAGTTTGGATGCATCTGTCTCTATTACCTGGATGAGCCCCTCGTTGGCTAAGGAACGCCAATTGAGGAACTCGGGCGGTTTGTGCCCCCAGGAGGATAAGGAGCCACCCGCACAGTGCAGGGAACGCACTGGTGGAGACTCTAACGCTCGACACAGCCAATCGAAGTTCTGTAAACTCAACGGCGAGAGGTGCACCACTGGATCGCCGCTTGGCTGGGCTTGCCAGAGAGCGCACACGCCCGTGGAGTTAATGTCGACCCACAATGAGCGCCAGCGTCGTCGCGCCTGCGGCCAAATATCTGCTATGTGAGATGCAAAACCTGCGGCGGTGGCAAGCTGCCTCGTTATCAGAGTTTGCTGGCTGTTCGCAGCAATCAGCTCTAAGCACAGAGCCCGGCAACGCTCGCACTTCTCGTCGGCGACTGTCACTGCACGACGAGCAGTGTCAAAAATCCACCCTATCCAAAGCTGTCGTTGGCTAGGGGGTCGGACGCCTGTGGGTTTCGCGCTCACGGGAATTCCACGCTGGATGAAGAAACGCACCGCGGTGCGCAGCTGCCTCCACGCCTCTTCCTCGCTTTCTGCGAAGCCGAGGAAGTCGTCGACGAAATCGAGCAGAGGCACAGCTCCTCTGACCAAGAGAATGCGAAGGATCTCCTTCACGGACGAGTCGTTCGTGCCCGGGGCCGGCTTTAAGCCGAAAGGAAGGTAATCGAACTTTCCGTAAGCACGGCGGACATTCGAGTAGAACCCCAAGAGGAACGCGTCTGCGTCGCTACTTTCCATTTGAAGAAGGAGTCTTGAAGGTCGATCACGTACATCCACGATCCAGCACGTAACATGCTAACGGCTTTTTCAATGGTACCGTAATTGACGTTCACCGTACGGTGGGAGAAGATCGTTAACCCCGCCCCGCCGAAGGTCGACAATTAATCGGGCCTTCAGCCTGTCGAACTCCGCCGCGTCCGAAGAAGCCCCTTCCCTTTCCTTCAAGATGAGGCCGAGCGGATTAACGTTGAGTGCTGCCGGCTTGGCGCCTCCTGCAGGAAAAAATGATATCTTTCCCATCGACTCCAATCTATCTAGCTCCCGTTCAGCCCATTCTGGACTGTTCCGTGCCGGTGGATGGTTGGGAAAGGCGCGGGCGACGTGACGGGGGGCCCCCAAAGACCGCCCATAGCGCCATTGTTCGAGAAACTCTGGCGAGGCCCCGCACAGCCTGAGGAAATCGAAGCGAAGTTTCAAACCCCGCACGTTCTCCCAATCGGCGAGGCCGGCATTTCCGAGCCGAATCTCCTCCTGGAGAGCCTCCATCTTGAGCCGGCCCAGCTGCGGCGCGACGCGGTGGCATGAGTATGGCAAATGCTGCTCCTGCTACCTCCCTGCCCCGATGCCCCCGCGCATTGTCCCCGCACTCCGCTTCCTATCCAGACCAGCGCCTCGCCTCCTGTCCAACCGCGCATGGGGAAGGGGGGGGCGCAACCGAAACCATCCACCAGACGACCGACACGCGTCTAACCCTGAACCACACCTCAGAACCCACCGACCACATCACATCAGATCACCACTGATCCAAAGAAGGATTTGCTCATGATGACGCCTCCCCCCGCATACGACCAGGGGAGGCGCGAAAAGCCACAGGGAGCCACGCCCCGGCCCCAAACCAAGCCCGCGGCAGCGCGGGGCCGGCAAGCGCCCCAACCTGGAAAATCCCAGGCGCCTGCGCCCATGGAGACAAGCCCGCGACCCGACCCGCCCACCCAAGCAGAACCGCCGCCGCCCACGAAGCCCCCTTCACGAATGCAAGCCTCCTTCGAAGGGGCGCATGCTGCAGGACAAGGAGATCCGCACCGCGGGCCAAGCCACGAATGTGCCACCCGAGCCCTTCAACAGCCAGGTACGCTGATTGGGCAAGAGCGGGGGCCTGCCACCGCGGAGGAAGAACATTCATTCATGAACAGCTGGGACCCAGCGACGTTCGGTCTTTCGGAACCAATACATCATGCACCAAAGTAGGCTCCAGCGACAGGCGGGCGCGGAAACGCGCGCAATCTTGACCCCTGCAGGCATCCAGCACGTGCGTGCGCACGGCGAACTCGAGACTCTGATCCTTGGCAAATTCTGCATTCTGGCGGACACTGGCTCAAACACCATCATTGGAGCCAACTGCGCGCGGGACTTTGATAACCAATCCCAGCAGCGTGGACACATGCCGAGGATCATGAACCTAGGAAAGCTGCTATGCGTCAGCGCAGTTGGCACTGGTGCAGCAGTATGCCGCGCTCTGGGCCCGTTTAAGATCGCGCGCCAATGCCGCCACCCCAACGAGACGCCGACCTCAGAGGTGGACGCTTTCGCTCGCAATGTCGCCGAGGGCTCCGGCGTAGAGCTGCCGGCCATTCTAGGCCTTACCTCCGCGCAGTCGACGAGGATGAAACTGACACTGGGGGCAGGCAAGGGGCGCGTCATTTTTCACGGCGCGCGCGCTCACAGCGCAGATTGGCAAGGGCGCGCAGGCACTGACGCTGGAGGAAACACCTTCGGGCCACCTGGCCACCCCGCCCTCGAAACGCGGGGGGGGCACTCTCAGACCGGACAACGAGTCAGCGGCGAAGAGCTTATACTATACCAGCGCAGGGGGGCACTGCCCAGCATGGCATCGAGGCGGAGGCCGATCGCGGGAGGGCGGCCCAGGCGCGCCAGGACACTGGCGAATGTAATCGCGAGACGCTTGACGCTGTCACAATGAAGGTCAGCTCGACAATGGGCTGCTGGGGCCGATCTGATCGCCAGGTGGATCGCCGCGAGATGACGCGCGCGCTGCCGGCCGGCATCCAACGCGAGGTGAAGGAGGCAGCGGACAACTGGGATCCAGACCCTATCACGCACCACCTCCACCCCACGTCTGCAGGAAGCGAGGGGCCGCCTCACGGGCGGCCCCAACATGTCCAGGGCGGCCACGCCCAGAGAAAATGGAGCGCCGTGCCGCTTAGAGAGAAGAACCTTCCACGGGCTTTTCATATCGGGGACCCTGGCTCGTCGTCGAATGACGCCGCCGAGCAGTGCGCGAGCGGGAGGAGGACGCGCTGGAGCGATGAGACGCCAATTGTTCTACCCCGCATCGATGATCTCCGTTGCTGGCCAAGTCTGTCCGCAAACCCGAGGGGCCAGAAGCGCGGGCGCGCGCCATATGTCTGAAAATTGCGTGGACGCACACTTAGCGACCACAACTGAGTCCTTTTATTCCAGCGTGCTGGCGGTAGAAATACGTTCGCCTACCGCCGAATTACGCCGCCGAGGTCCTGCGAGAGCGCATTACGCAATGAGGTTATGACACCCTCGGGGGCGCAACATCTAGGAGGCATGCTATCGGGAGACTGCGCATTACTCTGGGTGGCCACGCCCGCTGACTGGCACGGCAGATTGCCTGGCAAACGCGCTGGGCCACACGATGAGAGAATACGTAATCTCCCAATCAAAGTGCTTTTGGGACTACATGGACACTTCTGGAAGTTGACTCCAATCCAGGAGGCTTCTCGATCGACAGCCTGGAGCTCAGTGAGATCGGGCGCGTCGTTGCCATGCCGACATTCAGTTATATCGTGCTAATATGAAGCCAAGTGGCTCGTACACACACATATTGGCATCGTGCCCAGAAAGACGGGCAACTTGATGGAGATGCACATGTACGGATATTCGGAAACATCCGTATGTCTACAATTGGCCACATATGCAAACGTCAGATACTACGCGCAGCCTGGCACCAGCGGACGGCGTTTGGGCGACGATGCCCGTCGCGTAATTCTCGACCTTGACGCCGAGAAGGTGATCGAAGATATCGAGATCAAAGGCCAGCCAACAGGACCCGACTGGAAGGCGCCGCTACCACCAGGAGCTCGCAAGATTGCACGAGACTGCACCGGGAACCTGCGCCCCCAGCTTTGCTCGGCCACGGGCAGGCAACAAGCCGCAAGCAGCGAGTGACGTTCATCGTAGATGATCGATCTCCTTCCCTCTCGATTGGGCATGACGGGGGCCTACCGCAAATTCATTTTTGCGATGCCCGAGGCGGGCCCACCGCAAAATGCAAACAGCCTGGCCACATGATGCCCGGATAAAACAAGAGGACTCATAAGAGGCTGACCAGGAAGCCGGATACAACCGAAAAAGATATCAAAACAGGTCGAAGATGGCAGCGACGACTGTAGCGACGACCTCGGAGGATTCGGAGATGCCACACTACCCTCCGATGTTCTAACAGAAGAGCTGGAATCAGATGATGAGGACGGCCTCTTCTTGACATTGCCATGTGGCTTTGCGGGCGCGCATGCCGAAATCTCCACCAGTGTCCCCACCCTGTGTTACGGAAGGAACAAGTGCGCACATCTGCTAGAAATGCGTGGAGGCACGGGAGGTATATCCCAAGCCGCCTTCAAAGCGCAAGTGACCTTTGGAGGCAACCTTGATAAATGCACCAAATCTGATTTCGGTGACCCACGAGTACACCAGGCTGCGAAGCACTACCTGCACGCGCGCTGTGTCACAAGGGCAATACCACAACCGAGCCGCAGAACCACGGGCTTACCATTTTATTTTCATTCACAGGGACGCCCTTCCCCACATCACCTTCTGCTCGAGGGTCGCCGTCATGCAAGACGACCTTGAACGCCTATTCGTCGGGGGACAACCTGTTGGCACATGGGTAGCTGAGATCGCCCCATGGTCGATGCTTACTAAACGCGAGGCCCCTTGCACCCACATCATTGACCAATGCTCGACAGGGCTACGCGACTCATGCGGCACATCAAGAAACCCACAGAGATGATGACCAACCAGAGCAATATTTAAACCCATCGAAAAAAGGAGATGCTCTAGCCATCACGAACATGCTCAAGCATGCAATCGTGAATTGGCACAGGCAGCCCAATACAAGCCTAAGATGCAATCTTTGATCGTAGACGCGATCCGGATTGCACGGCCCCTCTCTGCACGAGGCAGAATTCCATGTATCGATCGCAAGTACACAAACACTTGCGTGATCAATTGCGCTGGGTTCGGCCACGACGATCCGACTACGCCACGAGAGGCGAATGGATCCATCAAGCGATCCCCACCGAGTGGGCTTGGATGCCCAGGTCGCGCAGACAAACAGCCACAAACCACGACGGCGTCGGCGGTTCGAGAAAGAACCCTTCTACTGGGAATGCCCACGCTGCAAAAGGGCCCATGGCAAAAACAAGCGGGGCCACCTGCTAATCCCAGGTAAGTGCAGTTTGCCTCAACCACGGCACATGACCAACAATTTCGGACAGGCCTTGCCGGCCGCGCCAGCACCAGCGGAAGGAGCGCCTGCATCAGCTGACGCTGCGCCGGCAGCGGTGCCAGACGAACTCTCTGACGAGGTGCCTGCCCCAGCTGAAATGCCGCCGGCACGACGGAGACTGCGGGGAATCGCACGGCCAGGTGAACCATTCCCCTCGCGTAGAAACCCTCGTGATACGACTATGGGCGCTGGTTGCTACGACGCGACTAGAGGCGCGCGCGGCTCTGCCAGCAGCGGCCCCAGTAGCCCCGGGGCCGACAGATCCGCAGATCCCTCGCGCGTTGCGGGGCGACGCGAGCGAGAGGAGAGGGGCGCATAACCGCCTTTTCCACCACCTCCAGCAGAAGCGCGGCCACGTGATAAACTTCCTGACTGGTCAAGTTCTGACATCGGATAAGTCTTCGAAACTTACGGAGTTACGATCCAACCGCCGTGCCAAAGGAGCTGCGAAAACTTAACCTACGCTGGCGCCGCGCTTCTGAACCGAAGACGCGCGCAATTCTGTCGCGCGTAAGAATAGACGTTGTGCGGCTCAACGTGATAAGAGGAGTAGTTGACTCATGCCGCGAGCGCAGAGCTTGGGAGAAACCAGGGAATGCAGTTATGCAATCGATCAGTCCCCCTGGCAAATACAGCGAGGAAGCCGAATGTGATTTCATGTTCTTACAATCAGCATATTGTGTTTCACATTATCGACCGATGCATTCGTTTGGCGGCTGGCCAAGAGATTGCGGACAAGACAATGCAGGTGGCATTGGGCGCACATCACCATTGCTGGACGCAGCATGGCCCAGTCGCGATGTCGGGGAAGCGCCCTAAACAATGATACCGCCAAAGCCATCCTGAAACCCAACGGCGCGGAGCTTCGCATCCGTGCCCGACGCCGGCGCGCCACCGCCATCGAGGCGCGCGACGGCATTCCAAAACGGATATTACATAGCATGGAGAAAGACATCATACGACACAGCATCCAATGAGTTTCCACGCGCCTCTTGCCGAAGGCCTACTAGGCTGCTACGCGTTTACATTATACAACGGAGTGCCACCATATTAAGCACTATATGGCCGACAACCGGCATGTCTGCCCGACCTACCAGTACTAGACCACCAATGAAGGACGGAAGCGTTCGATCACAATCGAGAGAGAGAATCAGGGAAATAAGCATTCAGGATGCCACGCAGGCCACAGCAGTAGCCAAGACCAACAAAGCCTTACACGCAAAAGCGACAGCAGCAGAGACACCGCAACTATCAGCCAGGTGATCTCGTAGACTGCCACCGTCCGAACACAACGAAGGACGACTCGGGTGGATGGAATGACCCACGCCGCATCGCCCGCATTTTCCGTGGCCGGGGCCAGGCAGCAGTCCAAGTTGGCGGTCGGGAAGTCTTCGTTCAGTACCCAGACGTCGCACTCGGCACATCGAGGCGCTAACTAATGGTCCGCGATTTCGGATCCGATGTTACGGCTACGCGTGCAGTGCTGGCCCTTATCGCGAGCCCGCCCGCGGGGGGACCTGCCGTGGTATTCGGCTACCTGCCGGTGAAGTAAGGGAACTTGCGGATGACCACGGTGGGCCGTCTCTCACCTAAGGTCACTTAGCCTGACAGTTCCTCATCATAAATTATCTTGGGATATAACACGTAGTGACAGTACGTTCGGCCAAAAGTATCCACGGTATACCTTCGGCACCATGCGTTGATATGTCACCCTGATATATTACGAAACGACGTTGCACCAGGATTTGATTATTCCGAATGCGGAGGAACTGCCTTCAATGTCCGCGACATCACTGGAACCACACATACAATAATAACCAAATTCCTAAAGACCTCAACCCTTAGCAGGTTTCGGCAACGTCCAAGATGAAGAACGATTTCCAGCGCCGGCCGCACTTGACCGCAGGTTGCCGATCATCGTTGAGGATCCCGAAAAGGACGGGGGAGCACATATCATGGTAACGTGGTATGTCGAATTCCAAGAGAATGGGATTACTCGAGACTCCCTCATGGGAATCCGTGTTCTGCACACGCGGAAATGGCTACAAACAGCCATGCACTCGTGACTATGGCCAGTGAAGAGCGAAGATATTTGCGGGACACAGGTTGTGCTTATGACGACAGCATTGGCGAAACTTCCCTGGTACTTTGGATGAGAATATGATGAGACCTACGATTTGGATTCAGACGAAGATGGTCAGTGCGTAGTGTTATTTTCACTGCTGACATTGCTAGGGTTGCCCTGGCAGAGCAAAAGCGCGGATCTCTACGCGACGGTCAGACAAGCAACCCAGCCGCAGCTAGGAAAGCTGCGGTCGCCAAGGATGACGACTTCCAGACGAAGGCGGACATTCAGGCCAATTCGGCGGATATATCCAGAGCGTTGCACGCAGAGCTGAAAGTATGGCGCGGCAAAAACAGCGTTTGACATGCAGGGAATCAAGAGCATTACAAGCATCATTGCATCCAGATTCGCGCACAAGTGGAAGTTCGTGAAAATGAAGAGGGCGACTTGAGACGAACCATTCGACGTAGTCTTGTTCTTCGCGTTTTTTTTATGGGCGTCGAAGCTTTCGACGTGGAAACCTTTTCGGGCACGGCCCGTCGAGCAAGCCAACGGTCGCTCGCCAGCGCGGCCGCGCGCGAGAGATCATGGATCATCGCGCCCATGGGCACTGACAAGGCTTTTCTTGAAAGGGCCCGACTCTGAGTGAGCTAGCAGAGGCCACTGGAGAGAAAGAGCGCCCTGTTCGCTTTGGTCTTTCACCTGGCTCAGCCTCGGTGCTACGCGCATTGCCCGGCTTCTCGTCTCGCGACGAATCAGAGCACGATCTACGGTGCCTGAAATTGGGCGCAGGCACCAAAGATGCCCCCAGGGAATTCCCATTGAAGCGCAGGGCCATCACGCAAGGCTTCGGGCGAGAACCCGCGTCATATGACGAAGAATGCGAGACGAGCCCGAAACGATTTAACAGCCAAACGCGATGGACACTGTGGACAAATATGTCACGTGTGTAGAAGCACGACCGGCGCTTGTACACTGAACACGCACACGCTGTTGCACCAACTGCGCCGCGCGCTACGCTAGGACTGAGGGCGGCCGCGCCCAGCTAGATCAGGACGAATACATCAAGCAATTTCGCCCAAAGCAGCACGCAGAGCTCACTGGCACTGTGGGCGAAGCAAGGGCAACGAAGACACTGCCCGACGCGTGCATCTGTTTAGGCGGCGCGTTCGCGCGCGCATTAATCGCGCAGGCGCGGTCGATGGCGCGCGCAGCGCCCTTGCAGTGCGCGCGGGGACCTGCGAACCGTCAAGTGCGAAGACAATGGCGTCGCGCGCAAACACAATAACATATCAGCCCATGACACCGACAGGAAACCGACAGATCACCCATGACACAATAACAGATCACCCATGACTCAAGGTCCCAAGACAATAACAGATCAGCCCATGACACCGACAGGAGAAGTGGACCTCCACAGTGACTCTGGCCACCGTCGCCGCAATGGGGGCGAAGATGACGAGGTGCAGGGGCATGGCGTCCGAGGAGCCAACCTTTCGCGGACGCGCGCCTGATGGCAAGGCAGAATTCCACTTGACCGATGCATATAAATGCAAGTAACACCGCTTGCCTGTACGTTCCAGCTACTCAGCTGGGACACTGGCAGCAGCTCATAATCTTGAACCTACCATTGCGACTCGACGCGAGCTCGGACCACCTACGCCAACGCGACTTAGGCATACTAGAGCTAGGCGGTCTCCGCACCAGGGCCATCCATACCATCGATTCTGAATCGGTTTTCAGTTCTTTGTAAAGTGAGGACTTGAAGAAGCCAACCGAATGTACCCTGCTGGGACAGATCAGCTGCATCAGACAAGCGATGGTCCGAGGCATCGTTCACGGCGCACGGTGGCGCGACGCGCGGGATGCGACAGCAGGCGGCCAGACCGACGGCCAGACCACAGGCTGGATTGATCGCGCGTCACTGCTGCAAGTCATGGAAGGTAATCAGTCCTTCAAATATTGATGAAAATAAGTATGTACCCCATCGAAGCAGCACAGAGACAGCATCGACTCCAGGATGCCCTATTCAGGGCTAGCGGATAGGTGTGCGATTGGTTACGTAACCATTTCCACGCATTCAATCCATGCTCGGCCACAGGCTTCCTATACGTATATGCCCGGATACGAGCCAGCCCGGACACGGGCCAACTGTTCTTGGGCACCCGACGGTTTGGTCGGGTACCCTTCCTACTGCTCTCGCTTTGACGCCTGGCTGTTGGCCAGACGCCCCCCCGAATTATCTGCGGGCAGTCATGCGGTCTAGGTCTTTACTTGTATTTATTTGTTCGGGGTCGGATCTACAGTTCGCCCCCCCCCCCCGATTTTACAAGGAATTGAGTGGGGCCAGTATATGTCGAACGATCTATCCGCCGCTACCTTGGCCCAAGGTAGCGCTGCCCCATTTGCTTGTTTTCACGGCAGTGAAACACAACCATATCATCGTATCAGACAAAGCCACGTCGAACAATGACCCAACCCTCAATCTCATGGTTTGTCCCTTATCTCTCGTCTTGCCTGCCATCAAAGGGATGAGTTACGGGATGCTCCGATACGTCGTCGACGTTGCCCCAAGAGCAGGGTTCCCAGCCTATCACCTCATGGTCAAGTATTTGACCCTTGTTTTTTTGTTTCCTTACCCCTCCGTCGTTGAAAGGGGTCATTTTGGGATTCCCCGATTCCAATCTACTTTCGGCGCCTTCCTGCTTCAAGTGTCGAGTGGTTCTCCTTTTTCCCTCCCCTACAGGATGCGCGTGGCAACCCAATATACTTCCAATGCCTTCCCACTTCATGGTTCTACCTACTTAATCCGTCCGATGAATACTTTGGTTGCTGAGTGGCCGGCGTGCGGTGTCGGAATCGCCCCGGGTCTGCCTCTGCCGACTTCGTCGTCGCCCCGCGCGCTGGCATGCGGCCCTGGGGCTTCGCCCCAGGCCTGCCCGTCGCCGCTGGCAGTCGCCTGTGCCCGCCCGTCTCGGGGCTCAAGGTACGAGGGTCAATGCCAACAGGGGTCAATCAGAACGTCGGATCTTGCAGGAGCCTGGAGGGCCAGGGGCGCATTGACCCTGAGATCCGACGGTCAAGCAAAAAATTGAAGCAGGCGGTTTTCGCCCGTTTTCGGCCTTTGGGGGCCCTCGCCGGGCGTCGGGAGTGTCGAACAACGATAGAGAAGTGGTCCAGACTTCCGGGGCCCACGCATCGAAAAAGTTGAAGCAGCTGGATGTCATGGAACCCGGGATTTAGGCGCAGGATCCTGTAGGATTTTGCAAGGCCCGGCTGGCCCGGGTTTGGATTGATCTGGGCCAGCAGATCCCCGACCGTCGCCGCATCGTCGGCGCCTCGTGAGTTGGCTGGCCGTTCCAGGCTTTCGCCCCGCATGGCAGGTTTGTGTCGTGTCGACCGGCGGCGACCCCGCCGCTGGCGGTCAACGTCGAAGGCCGCTGGGGGCACAGGATCGGTCGAAGTCGAACGCAAAACGCGGGGGTCGACACGACACAAACCCGCGGTAACCACCAATTGCCGCTTCGTCGCCGCGATGGATTTTGGGTTCTCGGGAGGTCCCTGGGAGGTGTCGTGGCCACTTCGAACCGTGTTGGAAGGAGTTCTTGCGGCATCGTGGACGCACGCGAGACGCTATTTGGAGCCAGATTGTGCCATCTTGGACGCCATGTTGGGCTATTTGGGGCCACATTGGGGCCATGTTGGGTCATCGTGGACGCTCTAGCGACCCACGGCGCCCGCCCTCCAGAGCCAGTGAGGGGATAGGGGGAAAAGGAACTCATACCGCTACCCTGCGGCCGTTTTACCGTTTTTCAGCCTCCTGGGAGGCCCTCGTCGACACCGCTGGATTCGCCTCGAAATCCGATTCAGAACGCACCCCAGGAGGGGTCCATGGTGTTGTGGTCGGTATCGATACCTTAAGTTGTTGTTCCCCAGCCAAACCAGCCACCTGAGCCCTGGAGGGCTGGTGGGATTTGCACGTCTGGCTCGCGCTTTCACAGGGCCAGATGCAAGGCTTCTTGATGCGAGTTCCCATGTCCTCCTGCCTCCCACTGGAGGAGGAGGAGGAGGAGGTGGAGCTGGAGCTGGAGCTGGAGCTGCTGGAGGTGGAGGAAGGAGAAGAGGAAGGGGACGAGGAGGACCTCAGGAGGAGGAAGAGGAACGGGACGAGGAGCAGGAGATGGAGGAGGAGGAGGAGGAGGAGGAGGAGGAGGAGGACGGGCGGGCGACCCCCGCCAGTGGGGGGGGAGGGGGGCGGCCTCCTCACAGGGCAACCTGTGCTGGAACGTGGACCTCAAAGAGTCGGCGCCTCGGGGAACGCCAGCTGCACGCCTGCACCCCTCCTGGCCAGGTCAGCCCCGGGGCCACGATCGGAGGACGTGTGCCTTCCAGGCCAGGCCATGAGGGCGGGTGCTCCGATCCCCGGCCTGCGGGGGGCTCGGTCAGCAGCGGTGCAGGTGTGCAGTTGATGTCGGTGCCAGGTGCCGCGCGGCATCACGTCCGAGTGCATCCAGAACAGGCCCCTCCACGAGCTCAGGTCCCTGAGCTTCGAAGAGGGAGAGGGGAGAAGGAGGGCGGAGAGAGGAAGGAGGACCACGCGGACGAGGGAGGAGCGGAGGAGTCTTGATTTGAGTTTGGTAGCTTGCACTGCTGATGTTCGGCTTCAGACTCTTGTTGCGATGCGTTGCGAGTAGGGGGGACAAGGAGAAGGAGGAGGAGGAAAGGGATGAGGAGGGAGAGGAGGATGATAATCAAGATGACGAACATGAAGAGTGAGGAGGGAGATAGAGATGAGGACGGAGGAGGGAACAGGGATGAGGAGGAGGGGAAGGGAGGAGGAGGAGGAAGAGGAGGAGGAGGAGGAAACCCTCTGGTCCGTAGCCATTATGGCTCAAGCTTCCACGGCTGGACAAAGGTCTGGAAGCAGGCGCGGGCGCCCCCCCTGCCTCTGCAAGCCAGCCCCCCGCCCCGACGCGATGGGGCGCAACATGGCCTCCTGCCAGGTGCCCGTGGTGCTCGAGGACAAGCAGGCCGGCGGGCCGCCACCGCACACGCTGGACCTCGTGAAGGGGCCCGTGCCAGAGGACCAGCAGGAGAGCGACGCCATGCCCGAGTCTGTAGAGGCGCCAGTGGACCAGCAGCAGCAGCAGCAGCAGCAGGAAGAGTCTTTCGATCTGACGCAGTACACGGACGCCGCGAGCGTGCACCGTTGAAGGCTTCCACCCGGTGCATTTGGTCCGCATGTCGTGATTGTTGCAGCAGCGCGGTACGGTCCGGAAGAGGCGCCAGGAGTTGCCACAGGAGGCGTTTCTGTCCGCGGACAAGCTGCGGGCCGTCTGGGGCGCGGGCGGGCGAGGATGAGAAGACTATGAGGCGCCGATCATCACCATCCCGTTCTGCTGGGACTCACGCGAACACCCCGATCCCAGTGTGGTGCAGCTGAGCTTGGTGAAAGGCAATCGAATCTGGAGAAAGACCGCCGCAAAGGTGATCGGACCGAAACATGAGATCGAGGTCGGTTCGGGGAGGGTACCCTAGTGTTCTTCATGTGTGTGTTTGTGATGTTCTTGTGCATCCTGGGGGAGGGTACACTCGAAAATGTTCTTCATTTTGGCCAGTGGAGAGTCTCATGTTCTTGAAAGATGTGTTTCTGCCCTTGGTCCGGCTGTATTCCACAGCCAGAAATTCCTGCAAGGGGTCCTGAGAGATGGGCGTCTTCTGGGACTGGCCCTCGCTGCTGCAGGGCGACCCTGACAAGGCCGAGAAAAAACGCGAAGGCCGCCTTCCATGGAGCAGGGCAAAACCGAGAAGGACGCGCACGAGGCCGCGGACGAGGCCAATCGGAACCCCGCCGAAAAGGCCGTGTTCAATCACGGGCTGCAGGAGACGATGGACCTCTTGGTACGCCCACCAGGCCACCACCGTCCTCCTGCACACCGAGCACCCACGCAAGCGGGGCAGCGCGCGCGAGTGCGGCTGCGACCAGTCCGGCTGGATGACGTACGAGCGCTGCTCCGTGGAGCAGATCAAGCAGTGTGGCCCTGCGACGCGGATTGGGGCGCCGTGGCCGACTTGGGGCAGGGGGCGGAGGCGAGGAATGCGGGAGGGGGGGGGCCGGAAGGCCTGGGCTAGTTCGACTGGCCCATCGGAGACAGGTCCTTCACCAATCGCGCGGACAGAAAGGCGGTGAAGGCGGTTTCCCGCCGGATGAGCCGCGGGGCTCGCGGGCTGCCTGCGGCTGTGCGCCCGCCCGGAGGAGCTGGACCCAGGGGAGCTGCGACGTCGACCACGCGGCCCCGAAGGCACTGGCGAAGGCGCCGCCCTCCATACCTGGCCTGGAGGAGCTGAACCTGCACGGTCATGGCATCGGCCGCGACGGCGCGCAGGCCCTGGCGGGAGCGCTGCCCAGTGCGCCCGGCCTGCGGAAACTGGAGCGCGGACAACAATGGCATCGGCGGCGGCGGCTCGCAGGCCCCGGCAGGGGCGCTGCCCTCCATGCCTGGCCTGCGGAGGCTGGGGTTGGCCGGGACTGACATCGGCGACGGCGCACAGGCCGCGGCGGAGGCGCTGCCTTCATGGCAGGGGGATGAGGGGGGGAATGGGAGGGATGTCCCATGTCGCGCTTGCGCAAGCGCAGGCTGACCTCAGACATGGTTTTGGAAACGCGGCTGTAATCATGAGCGGGTTCAATGTTGGAGCGTCGCGTTGGGATGCCGTGACGAGACTCTCATGCATTCAGAAGTGCAGTTTTCACCGCGCGTGTTGAGGGCGCTCGCAAAGACCTGCTGACCTGGCAGCCCCCCAGCAACAGCGGACAGTTTTTAGATATAGACGCGCCCAGGAAGCCAAAACCAGAAATATCAAACAACAGCGCCCTCAATAGAGGCCAGCCATAAAAAACGCATGCGCCCCACCTCGGCCTCGATGGGGGTGGCGGGATCTGACTTGGCACTGGAACGCAGAAAGCAAAATGGCGCCGCGCCGCGCTTTCCTCTGTCACGTTTCATTCGGCGCGCGGGGCGCAGTGGCGGCGGCACAGCAGCGCGCGCTGGCGGCAACGGTGCCGGCCTGGTTCTGCGAGCGGCAGCGGGCATCGCATCGCGCCCGCGGGGGCCACGGACAAGCCGGATAGTGGCAGGCCTGGGCGAGAGTTGGGCGCGCGCGTGGCCGCGTGGCTTCCCGGCGGTCGGCCTGGCGGGTGCGCCACCCGTCCGCGCGCGCATCCAGCGCGTGGTTTCTTCGCGCCGAGCATGTGGGTCCAGCTGGGTGAGTTTCCGGCCCCACGGCCCATTCTGCGCGTCTCTCTCAGAGGAGCATGAAGTATTGATATTGATAGTTTTCAAGATTTCGATGTTTTCCTGTTTTTCCGCGCGGGCTCCAGGGTCGAATTGTCGAGCGCATTCCGTCGCGCATGTTCTCTGCGTGATGTGCGCGGTGCATTCCTCGCGCATCGGAGCGCCCTCGCAGAATCCAAGCTGCATGCTGCGTTGCTCTTGGAGAGTCCGCGAGTCGCAGCTGCCGCGGCGCTGTTTTCGAGGCGCCCCCTTGGAGTGCCGTTCGCGGGCGCAACGCGCGGCGCGCGCTGCGCCCAATTGCGCGCGGCGCGGCGCGTGAATCAGCCGGCCGCGCCCGTCGGACCGCCCGGAAATTATTATTGGAATGTCGAATGTTTCAGAAAACGCTTTCGCTTTTTTGGCGCAAGCGGTTCCAGAATTTGTAAAAAAGGAGCCAGAATATACATACATATATATATATATATATATATGATTCCGGAGAAAATCCAATCTTTTTGTTGATATTCCAATTGCTCCTTTTGCACTCGGGTTATAGGGCGGGCTATAGGGCTATAGGGCTATCGGGCTATAGGGCTATAGGGCTATCGGGCTATAGGGCTATAGGATTGTGACCTATAGGGCCATAGGGCTATGGGGCTATAGAGCTATATGGGCTATGGGGCTATAGGGATATAGGGCTAGTAGGGCTATATAGGGATATAAGGCTATAGGGCTACACGGCTACACGGCTATAGGGGTACGGCGTTATTGTGCTATTGGGCTATTGGGCACCCCCGGAAACCCCGGGGCACCCGGGCACCCGGGCACCCGGGCCCGGCCACCGAAATCGGCCAGGCACCTCACCGGGCACCCCGGCACCGCCGGGCACCCGGGCACCCGGGCACCCGGGCACCCGGGCACCCAGGCCCGGCCACCGAAATCGGCGACGCACCTCACCTAACCCTTTAATCCCCTAGGACCCTTGCAGAGGCAAGCTCTTATTGGGGAATATATATATATATACATACATACATACATACATACATACATACATATATGTATATACATGTATGTTCTGAGGGGTGAAATGTGCCCGCCGCGCAGGACATCGGAACAATTCAGTAATCCGGATTATTTCAAAATGGATTCCGGAATTTTGCAAATTCGATCCCGGAGTTTTTCAAAATCGATTGTGGTATGTTTCATCACGCAGGCCGGGCATTTTCAAAAACGCCCCCTGATTTTTTTCGAATTCTCCACCCGGGAATTTTCCAGAGTCGCGCGTGATTTGCTTTGCCAGGTCTCTGAAAATCCGCCGGGGCGCGCGGCGCGCGGCGGCGGGCGACGGGGCGGCGCGCCACCGCCCCCCCCGCGCTCGTCAACGAGAAAGGGGGATCAGCAATTGCCAAATAGCCCCCTACGGGCGACCACTCGATTGCGAATGGGTGACCGACCAGCGGCGCCAGCCAGAGTAGACAATGCTCGACGCAAAGTGCACCCCGCGCGAAGGCTGTTAGAAATCCCGGAATCCCCGGAACGCATCAGCAGCACGTTGTGTCCATAGATTCTTTTCGTCCTATTCTCGCAGACAGAATCTGTTTCTGGGGGTTCCCGCGCATAGGATTCCTATTGGGCTATGGGGCCCCCGACGATAGCATCTCTTCTGCCCCCCCCCCCCCCGCAAATATGATCTCTATTTCGCCCCTTCCCCCCCCCCACCCACCACCGCGCGTAGAATCTTTTGTTGGGGCCCCCGCGAATGGAAATTCGATGTGCCTGGGGAAGTTGGGCAATTTCTGGTTAATTCTGGTTCGCAATGGCTAATTGTAGTTACCCGGGGGTCATTATGGTCGCATCTGCGTCATTCTGGCCAATTCTGGTTCATTCTTGGGGTCGCGTTTCTTCTGGTGAATTTTGCATAATTGCAGTTGCGGCTAAGTCTGGGGTTACTTCGGGTTGTGCATCATTATTGCGAATGCTGGTTAACTCTGGCGAACAGTGCTAATTCTAGCAACGGTCTGTTAATTGTTGAATAGAGTGTTCATTCTGGATAGTCCCCTCTGCCTCTGGGTGATTATGGTTAATGCTGGCTGATGTTGGTGATGTGTTTGCCGTTCTGGTAACTTGTGGTGACTGCTGGCGAGTCTGGTGAATGTTGGATAAGTTTGGTTGGTTGTGATTCGTGTTGGTCCAGTCTTGGCAAGTATGACTAAGTCGGGATAATTTGGTAACGTGTGGTTGATTTGGTTGTGGTTCATTATGGCTATGTTTGGTTGAGTGCAGCGAGATCCTGGTTGGTTCTAGTTGATCATGGTTGATTTTGGTTCGCTCTGATTAATCATAGCTAATGTGTGCTAGTTTTGGTTAATCAGGGTAAGTATCCCTAGCGCTGAGTAGCTGGCTAAGTATGACCAAATGTGGCTCGCCAGTGTTACTTCTGGCCAATTATGGTTATTGTGTGTTTTCGCTGAGTCTGGTTATCGTTTGGATAACTTTGGTTATTGGTGGATGATTATGGTTGCTTATTGCTGATTCTTGTCAATTCCTCGTTAATTGTGGTTGTGGCGAATTCTGGCTAATTCTGGTTAGGTCTGGCTAGTTGTGCCCCGCGCATGGAATCCCCACCCGGGCCCGCGGCGAGTCTTTCCTCCCCCGCCCAACGCGCGCGTGCCGCTGATAATTGCAACACAACATGCAACAGCGCGTGTTTGAA
Source organism: Prorocentrum cordatum (assembly GCA_963575745.1). NCBI lineage: Eukaryota > Dinophyceae > Prorocentrales > Prorocentraceae > Prorocentrum > Prorocentrum cordatum. Next base: position 510,869 of record CAUYUJ010000581.1, read on the forward strand.
TATTCTCGCTGACCATCGCATTGGCCATGGGCGGTCTCTTGGCCGTCTTCGGGCGGGCTCTGGTTTCTCCGCTTCGCGAGGGGGGCGGCTCCGACGCCGTCGCCGCGGCCGTCACGGGACCGGCCCTGCCCGCCAGTTTTATTTTTGGCTCATTTGCTTGATTTCGGAAGTGGCGGCATTTTTGATGGATCATTGCTGTTTCTGGCTGGTTCCGGTTGATCGTTTTATTTATAGTCGAGCATGACTACTTATGATTTGTTGTGGTCATTTTGGTGAATTATGGGAGATGTTTGTATATTCTGGCTCATGTTCTTCAATTTTCGGTGATGTCGGCGGATTCAGGATCATTTTGAGTTGTCCGGGTCAACCATGGGTAATTATTGCTAGTCCTGGATAATCCCCAATAGGTGTAGTTAATTATGTCAAGTTCAGGATGGCTATTGCCAGTCATTGTTAACTCTGGCGGAGTACTCGTCATGTTTATTAGTTCGGGCGTATCCAGATTATGTTTGATCATCCTGATTATTTGTGGTAAAGTTTAGCTAAGTATTACCATTTCTCGTGAATTACGATGGGTGTTGGTTGATTGCGAATATTTCGGGATAAGATGTGTGCAGTTTGGTGAATTGTATGGTTAAGTATTGTTAATTGTGGCGCATTGTGATTAGTCATTGTTAGTTTTGGCTTCTGCATGTGGTCAAATCTGGCTAAGTTTGATTTATTATGGTTCATTGTGTTGTGCAAATCGAATCCCGATTCGGGGCCACCCCGAACCTTTCCCCTACCGCCCACCCCCGGGCGCGCCGCAATTAACCGCAGCACAACATGTAACAGCGTTTGTTTGACTATTCTCGCTGGCCATCGCAGTGGCCACGGGCGGTTTTTGGGCCGTCTTCGGGCGGGCTCTGATCTTTCCGCTTCGCGAGGGGGCGCCGTCGCCGTGACCGTCGCGGGACCGAGAGGGGCACCGGGTCGAGGTGCGAGACGCACAGGGCGCCTTGGCCGCTGGTTAAATTTGGTGCATTCCGTTCAATTCTGGCGAAGTGTGCTGAAAAGTGCGGACAATCCTGAAAGATCGTTCACGTTTCTGCTTACTTGCGGCTAACTCGTGATAATCTTGGCTGGTTCTGATTAGTTTAAGCTAGTTCCAGCTGGTTCTGGATAGTGATGGCGAGCTCTGCTTAATTATGGCTAACTCGTGACAATTCATGGCTCGTTATATTTCAGTTTTCTAGTTTGGGATATTTCTGGCCAGTTCCTACATCTCGCTAGGTGCCACTAAGTATGGTTAGTTTTGGCGAGTTCTGGTTAATTGTAACTCAGTGCAGCTGATTATCATCAGACCTACCAGTGTGATGTCGCACTGCGTTATTTCGACCGACCGGCCGACCGTGCCTGGGATGTGCGTTGGACTGAGATGTGTGTTGGGATGTGTGTTGGGACGTGTGTTACCTTCGTGTGTTGGGATGTGTGCAGGGCTTCGTGTTGCCTCCGTGTGCTGGGATGTGTGCTGGCTTCGTGTACTGGGATACGTGCTAAGGTGTGGCCTGGGGTGCGCGCCGCCCCCGCGTGCTCTGCCTGCCCCACCGCGCCCCACCGACCCGTGGCCCCCGCCGGCTTATTCCGATCGACCGACCGACCGTGCCCCCCCCCCCCTCAGCCCTTCGGCCCACGTCTGTTTATTCCGACCAAGCGATTGTGCCCCTCTGTCGCCTCATAATTGGGATAAGTCTCATAATTGCTCAGGTTTCTGGAGGCCTCTGGACGCAGCAAGACCTGGATCCGATTTGCAGGTGGTGCGGGGCCCGAACGGGGTCGGCGCACCACAGGTTGTGGGGCTGCGACGGCTCTTGGTTTTGTCGCCGCGACCTCGACCCAGGAGGCCAGCTCTTGAAGTCGGGCAAGGAAGCTCAGGTAGATCACAGGTGGACTCGGGCGTTGGTGAGCAACGACCGCAGCGAGATCCCGAAGATTTTGCTCGGCGCAGATTTTAAGTGGGCCCATCCTCCTCACCGCTATGGAACCTTGGGGCCGTACGTATGTGTACATGGTTCGGGGTGCGACAACGATAGCAGTTGGCTTGTCAGAGCAGGATGGGCAGTAGCTTCTGCGCCGCTCACGCTGGAAGTAGAAGCGATTGCGCATGGACCGTCGCCGCTCCCAGATCAAGACGTGCCCAGTTCAGAATTGTACGCGTTCTACATGGCCCTATTGTTGATGGGGCCGATGATCACGATATGCACGGACTGTCGGATGGTCGTAGATGGGCGGGAGGCTGGGGAGGCAAGCGCGACTCACCCGAATAAGGCGTATGCTGAACTGTGGAGGCAGATATGGAAGAGAGCCGAGGGTGTCGGGAAGGAACACACTCAGGTTGTGAAGATCGCCACGCACCAGTCGCGGCGAGCGGCATGCAGCCATGGAGCACCGCCTCCATTTTTTCATGGGAACAGGTTCGCCGACGAGTGGGCCAAGAAGGGTGCCAAGGCGCACCCGATGAATTTCCACGTTCAAGATAGAGTAAGGTTCCATCGTGATCAGGTGGCCCTCCTGGCCAGGTACTTGACAGAGGTGTTGAAGTATGTGCACAAGTTAGGGTACCCAGACGTGGAGGCCATCAAGGAACGTAGGCAGAGGACCCGCGTGAATTCAGAGGCCCCCCTGCTTGTGCTAGTTCCAGCAAATATCACAGGTTCCTGGTGGGTGGGGGTGCAGTGTCTGTGGGATCGGGCGGGCGTCGCGCCCTCGGCGGGTGCAGCTGCCTTGCCCTGTGGTTCCCGTGGCCCAGGCGAAAGCTCACCCCACCCACCGTCTCTGGGCCAATGGGCTTGTAATATGGTGTTCGGCGTGCGGTGTGTATGCCCAGCATCAGGTCAAAGACCCGGGTGCTAGGTGCACGGGCCGCTTCGAGGGGGAATGGGGGGCGTGGGCCCTGCGCCTTTGAAGCAGGGCAAGAACCCGTCCGCACCGAAGGGCGAGGCGGCGGTTCCGAAGCCGTTGCGGAGGTAATTGTTGTACTTATGTGCGGGCATCTTGTGCTCACGGGATGGATCGCTTGGCAGCGCAGAGCGCAGAGGAGCAGGAGCAGTAGAAGAAGGAGGGCCAGTGTAAGCCCAAGAGTCATCAGCGATGTTGGCAGAAGTCCTCCCTCCAAGCTCCCTCTTCATAGGCCCCTACAATGGTTCATTTCCACCGTGGGAACTGCCTCGTTGGAAGACAGCCGTTTGAAGACCCTGAAGTCTGCCAAAACATTGTTCTCGGGATTCCAACGCCAGGGATCAATTTGATTGTTGCGTCTTGGTAATCTGGACTCGTGCCAGAACGCCATTCCTGAAACTTCAACGCCGCGATTCAACATAACTATTGCATCCCCATTGTTTTGAAGGTGTCATAAACACAATGTCCGATACGTTGATCATGGGAATCCGTGATAATATGGCAGATGTTTTAAACGAGTGCGCACGGCGCTAAAGCGAGAACCGCATCTTGAAAACGAGCCCCTATCTATCCGTGAAGTTTTTGCACATGGTTTTAAACATGTGCGCGGCGCGAAGGCGAGGGTCACAATTTGAAAACAGGTCGCCCCCAAACCGTGAAATGTGTGAAAACGTTTCAAACGAATGCGCGCGGCGCACAGGCGAGAGCAACGTTTTGAAAACGGGTCGCCCTGTACGTGCGAAATTCTTGCCAAAACGAATACGCGCGGCGCTAAGGCAAGAGCCACATTGTGACAACGACCCGCCTTCCATCTGTGAGTATGTTGCAATCGTTGAGCAGTGTCATAAATGATGAGGAAGTCTCAGGCGAAACGCCCAGCCCGCCCCAAAAAATGCTCGCTGGTCGCGACAGGGAACAGCTATTTGTATGGAAAAAAATTAGAAGAGGATGAGAAAGAGGATGAGCCCCCTACGAACGCAGGTCCCTCAACTTCAAGATGTACCTCATGGCACGCGAGGAGACGGCCACCGCCGGGAGAGCGGGCAGGGTGCGAAAGAGGGAGGGGGAAGATGAGGAGGCGGAGGAGGAGGAGGCGAACGGAGGAGGCGAAGGAAGAGGAAGAGGAGGAAGAGGAGGAGGAGGAGGAGGAGGAGGAGGAGTAGGAGGAGGAGGAGGATGAGAAAGGGGAGGAGAAAGGGGGAGGAGGAGGAGGACGAGGAGGAGGAGAAGGAGGAGGACGAGGAGAAGGAGGAGGGAGGAGAGAGGGAGAAGAGGAGGAGGAGGGAGGAGGAGGAGGAAGAAGGGGAGAGGAAGGACCATGAGCAGGAGGTGGGTGCAGAGGAGGAGGACGCAAGAGGATGAGGAGGAGGAGGAGGAGGAGGAGGAGGAGGAGGGGGAAATGAGGGAAAGGGACAAGGAGGAGGGGGGAGACGAGTGGGAGGGGAGGGGGGACAAGAGGAGGAGAAGGGAAGGAGGATGAGGGAGACGAGAGGAGGAGACGGGAGCGTGAGGAAGGATGAGAAGGTGGGGGAGGAGAAAGGAGGACGACGAAGGGGGAGACGGATGAGGAGGAGGGCGAGGAGCGCGAAGGAGGGGGAACGGGCAGAAGAAGTTGGAGGCCAGGTCGGCTCATGGTTGAATGATGGCTCTGCGGAGGTTGGTTGGCCGTCCTTCTTTGCTTGCGTCGGCGTCCTGGGATGCCTACGTGAGGGCTGCTCCCTCCCCCTGGCCCCACGCCCTCTTCCTCCTACCTTCTTCTTCGCCGTCCCTCCCCCCCGCCCTGGGGCGCGCGCCCCAAATTCCCGGTGCCCGAGCTGGATCGGTCAAGGCAGATCGTCGTTGGTCTTTTTCCTGGCTGAGCCTCCTCCGCCCTGGCCGTGCCAGAGGGCAGCGGAGAGGCCTCCCCTGTCGGCGCGGCCCAGCCACGGCCCGCAGCCGGCACCCCGCGCGGTGCAGGAGGGAAAAGCGAAGACGGAGTGCGACACGGGCGACAAGAACATTGACCTCGCCCCCAGCCGTCCCACCCGCGAGAGGAGGAGAGGAGTGGAGGGGGAAGGTCACGACCGGCGAACGTAATTATCCGTATCTTCGCCCTCGTGGTCTCCATTCCAGATCTCGATCCCGCGGATGCGCAGTCGCACGAGTACGTTCCGCACGGGGCATCCGCGACAAAAAGCCCCGTGTCAATCCGCGGGGTGGCGGCCCAGGGGCCCGGCCCGCGAGGCCGTTGATGCGCAGGGGGTCGCAGGCCGCAGATCCGGGAGGAGGGGGAGGTGGGTTTGGAGGAGATGGTGGTGGTGGTGGGGTAGGCGGGATAGGGGAGGAGGCGGAGGAGGCGGATGGGGCTGCAGAACGAGGGAGAGGAGGGGCTCAAGTCGCAGATGCACAGTCGCCTCGTCCAGGCCGTCCCGATCCGCACCGAGGGAGAAGCAGATTCTCGTCCGCCTCTTCCCAGGCCTCTTCGTCCTTCCTCGTAATCAGACTCGTTCTCGGTATCCTCCTCCTTTTCCTCCTCCTCCTCCTCCTCCTGCTCATATCCACCATTCTCCTTCATCTCCTTAGTGTTCTCCTCCTCCTCTTCCTCCTCCTGTTCCTCATGCTCCTCGGCATCCTCATCATGTTACTCGTATTCCGCCTACCCCTCCCCTCCTACACTTTCCCCATGTCGTGCTCCTCATCCTCGTCGACTCATTCCTCATATTCCTTTTCAAAATCATCCTCATCCTCATCCTCGTGTTCATCATCCTTCTGCTTGTCCTCGTGAGCCTCCGAGTCTGCGACCTGCCCGCGCAGCCAGGAATTGAACAATCCAGGAAACCTCGGTCACGGGTCGGACGAGAGGGGGGGATGAGGAAAGAGGTGGGAGGAAATCTATCGCTTGCAGCCCGGTTGTTCGGCCGCGCCGCTGGGCGGCTTCTTCGATGCATTGGCGCAGTTGGCCCTGAGGGGCGCTGAAAAGACCAGCACGTGAGCCGATTCGCTAACCCGACCTTGGCTATCTCTCCCGTGCGTCCGATCCGAAGCCTCCCTGAGAGGCGATACGCGTTCGGCACTTCGCCAGCGTGTCGGACAGACACTGTTTCGATATCTTTCGGTGTGCTCGGTTTTGTGTCTGGGATGCGGTCCTGAAGTACGATGGGGGCAGCATATCCGTTGCTGTCTCCCCATTCCGTCCGACCCGAAGCGACTCTCCTCCGCATCGTCATGATCGTGCTCCTTCTCGTGCGTCCTCCGGGCGAGGGTCCAGGGCCCATGTCCAGAGGCTCAGGCAGAGAGGGTGGCGTGCGTAAAACATGCGCCCCTCTGACTTTGCACCCGGCCTCTCTCTGGGCTGCTGCTTGTCTCTGCGTGCGCCTGCTTGTTTGATGCTCCCCCTCGCGGTGCTCGTCTCCCGCCCCTTCCTGCTTCTCCACACCGTGCTCCTCGTCCTCCTGCCGGGCGGGCGAGGGCAGCATCGCCCTCCCGCCCGACCGCGATTGCCCTTGGCATCGCTCGGACGTGTGCATTTTCCCAGGCAAGGACCATCGAAAATCATCCTGGATCATCGTGCGGAAAATATTCGCGCAAAACATAAGCGCACGAAACAGGAACATGCACCGGGAATGGACGTCCGAGCGATGGCAAGTTGCCGCATCTGCGCCCCGCACCCTGGTCACCGCCCTGGTCGCCATATCGCAGACCTGGGCGGAGGGGTCTAGGCTCCTTAGATAGGGTCGGAATAGATAGCGTAGATGGGGTCGGAGTAGATGGGGTCGGAGGTCGGTGTAGATGGGCCTCTAAGGGAGGACTCGGGGGACCCCAAATCGTGTTGTGACCGCGCCGCGTGGTGAGTCGACGGGAATTCTGGGTCACCCCGCGGTTTGGGAACTCGGGCGGCTCTTCGAGGACGTCTCCGGCGATGGGGGCCTCGGGTCCCAGAGCCGGACCGCGTGGTGAGGTCGTTGGGGCGCCTTCGGTATTATGATTCGGAGGTTGAAAGACCTCCCTACCCTGACACGTCGATTAGCGAATTGGCCGTTTTCGGTTCGCGAGAGGGCGTCGCGGCCGTCATTTTTGCGGGTCCAGGTCCGTCGATTTCGGTCCTACGCCGTTTTTACTAAAGGGAGGTTTGCTAAAGGGAGGTTCGTCCGCCGTCGAATGATCGAAATGGGCACTGAAAGGATTGGCTCAAAGATCAGCAGCAGCGCCTGTCCATTTGGAATCGTGTTCGCCTGCCCAACAGCGGCCACTGCCGGTTTTGGGCAGCATTTGTTTTGTTGGGCATGGTGCCCATCCGACCGCGGCTGCCGCACTTGCGGCCTGCACTCGGGTGGCCGGTAAGGGGGAGTCAAGAAAAGGGGATGATCGAGGGTTGCAGGAAAGGGCCCTTACGGGCCAAAGGGGCCCTTCAGGGGCCCAAAACGAGCCCAGGTCCAAAGGTGGCCGTTTCTTCCCACTCCCTTAATTTACCCCCCCCTTGACGACCACCCGACGCACCCCGCCCGACCGCGGCTGCCGCCTTTGCGGCCCGCATCCCAGTCGACATATCGCAGATATGGGCGGAGGGAGGGCCCGCCGCAGCGGCCGGCATGAAGCAAACGGGTCCCGAGGGTCTTCGTCGCTTTCGGCATCCCGGGCCCTCCACAGGCCTTGGGACCGTCAAGAAACGATTCGGGATCAACAGCCGCTTCTGGGGGACGGCCCTGGAGGTCTGGTACCCGTTTCTCTCGGAACCCCGTCTTTTCACGCCACGGCAGGAGTTGTCAGGCAGGCTTGGGGAGAAGGTGCAGATCTCCAATCGGTGGCGGCCAAGGGGGGGGGTGATGACTAGGGGGGGGATATCATGGCGTGGGCCATGATATTTCCCTGAATTTTATGGCGCCTCTTCTTATTTCATTACGTTCCCTGGCCCACCGCTGGGCCGCGCACGTGCCTCGGGCCACGATTTGCACACACCCCTCTTGGACGCCCCCCTCTGGCCGCTCCCGATCCAAAGAGTTCCTCAGATTGGTCTGAAGCGCTCTGGAACAGCCGTGGCGCCCGATCGAATTCTTAGGACCCCCCGTCTCTCAGAGATGAGTGGCGCTCGCGTCATGGCTCGTGCACATCCAGCGAGGGAAGGGATGAGGTGTAGGAGGAGGGAGGGGGAAACGGGAGAAAGAGAGGCATAGGCATAGTGAGAGAGAGGAGGAGGTGAGCGATGGGCGCGGAGCTGGCTGGTGGGAGGGGAAGGGGAGGGCCGCCTGGTCTGGGCGGAGAGTAGGTGAAGGCGCGCGGGGCTGCCCCAGTGGGAGGGGGGAGCGGGGCTGGCGCGGAGCGGATGTAGCGTTACAGGGGGAAAGGTGTCGTGCCGCGCGTGCGTGCGTCGGCTGCGCGTGAGAGTGACCTTTCGCCAGAGTGATTTTCGAGTGAGGGCCCTCAGAACTGGCTTGCACCGGCTTGCGCTGGCTTGCACGCCTGGGTCTGGCCCCTCCGCGGCCCTCTAAAGCCACGCACCAAAGGTCACTTGTGCCTAAGATCACTCTTACGTGTAGCCCAGGCGGCACGAAGAGTTCGGGTCTGGAGGGCGCGCAGGGTTGCTGGGGTCTGCGGGTCTGACGGGTGGGCGGGGCGGAGGTGTTGTGCCGTGCGCGCGTGGGGGGGATCAAATGGTCGGGGCGGGTGGGCGTGCGGGGCCGCCGTGAGGGGAGGGGCGGGGTTGGTTGGTCTAGGCGGAGGGCAGTTGCCGTGGGGGAGTGTTGCCGTGGGGGAGTCTGAGGAAACCGGCTTCTAAGGACATCTCGCCCATGCTGGCGCTGTCGCGCCAGCCCGTCGGCGACGTTATGTCGGTCGGCGACGAGGCGGCCATGTTCCTCCTGGCGCTGCGCGATTCGGAGCGCGCGAACGAGGCACGCCCGCTCGCGAGGGAGGCCTTGACGCTGCTGGCGCGCGGGCGCGTGCAGTGGGACGAGGACACCGCTGCTCAGGGGCAACGTCAGGGGAAGGAGGGTGCTCAGGGGGGAGGGATCGAGGTTCGAGGTTTTCTGGCGTTTTCGACGATTGTGCACTTAGAATGGGTTCACTCTCACTTGGACGAGGCCCTCGAAGGAGCACCCCACCCGTATTTAATTTTTTACGCTTCGCGTATCCCCACCAGCCCATCTCACAACAGCAACTCTTGCGAAGCATGCCGACAGTTGTATTTTGCAGGCGTGTGTGTCCGCTTGCCCCCGCAGATCTCCCCTGTTCCTCCTTCCTCCCGCCTTCTTGTACATCCTCCTTGTGGGGGGAGCGGGAGAAGGACGAGGCGGAGGAGGAGGGAGAGAAAGCGCTCCTCGTGGTTTGAGTCGTTTGGGGTTTCTCGTCCTGGTGTGAGTCGTTCGGGCCCTTCTTCCTGGTGTGAGTCGTTCGGGCTCTTCGTGGTGTGAGTCGTTCGGGCTCTTCGTCCTGGTGTGAGTCGTTCGGGCTTCTCGTGGTGTGAGTTGTTCGGGCCCCTCGTCCTGGTGTGAGTCGTTCGGGCCCCTCCTCCTGGTGTGACTCGTTCGGGCTCCTCGTGGTGTGAGTCGTTCGGGGCCCTCGTCGTGGTGTGAGTCGTTCGGGCTCCTCGTGGTGTGAGTCGTTCGGGCGCCTCGTCCTGGTGTGAGTCGTTCGGGCCCCTCCTTCTGGTGTGAGTCGTTCGGGCTCTTCGTGGTGTGAGTCGTTCGGGCCCCTCGTCCTGGTGTGAGTCGTTCGGGCTCCTCGTGGCGTGAGGCGTTCGGGCACCTCGTCCCCTTTTGGGGCGTCTTGGGGGCCTCTTGGCGGCCCCAGGGGCTTCTAGGAGCGTCTTGGGTGCCTTGGGGGAGCCTCTTCGGGCCTCTTGGGAGCCTCTTGGAGGCCGTTTGGGGCGTCTTGGGGGCCTCTTGGCGGCCCCAGGGGCTTCCAGGCGCGTCTTGGGTGCCTCGGGGGAGCCTCTTGGGGCCTCTTGGGGGCCTCTTGGGGGCATCTTGGGGGCCTCTTGGAGGCCTCTTGGGGGCCTCCTGGGCGCTTCTTGGGGCCATCTTGGAGGAAGTCGATCAATGAAGAGGGGAGCTTTAATGAGCGCTGCCCCCTCAGAAGGGCAACATGAGGCCAAAACCTTCGTAAAATCAATGATGTTGCCTTGAAGGAAGAGGGGAGCTTTAATGAGCGCTGCCCCCTCAGAAGGCCAAAATGGGGCCAAAACCGTAGTAAAATCAATGATTTGGGCTTCAAAGAAGAGGAGAGGGTTTTTTCTTCCTCCCCCCGTCGGGACCAGAATCCTAGTGAGGGGTGTCGTTTTTAGCCCTCCCAGGAGTCGAAAAGGACTCCCCTGACCACCCGCGGTGGGACCTCTCCAGGCCCAGGGGGAGGGGGTAGGGGGAGGGGTAAACCCCTCCCCGAAGGGGAAGGAGGGTTGAGAACAGAGCGGGCTCTGTAAACCACTCACGCCCAAAGGGCTGGTGGGATTCAGAGCAACGCCCTGGCTAATGAGGAGGCGGGTGCGGCGGCGCACGCGGCGCAGAGGGGGTGGGAGGAGTCTGTTCGTCAATGCACGCCTCGCACGGACCACTGGGATGCGGTGGTCACCCTGGTCCTTGCGAGAGCGCGCCGCGCTCTTGCCCTCTCCGCTGCCGCCGACCCATGGAGTGGGGCGCGGCAGCGGCAGGAGCGACGCCCCGCCCCGTCTGCCCTGAAGCTGGCCCCTGAGAGATCTGAGCGTAGTTTCGCTCGTTGTAAGGCGAAGTGCAGTCCCGGGCGATCTGCGCGGCCCGTACTGTTTGCAAAGGCGCCCGTGCGTCAGCCGAGTTTGCGGCGGGAGCGAATGCAGATCTCGTAGGCGGCCGCGCTGTTCATCCCTCTCACACGCCTCAGAGGTGGGAAAAGTAGATGCTCACGTTTTGCTCTGTGTGTGGGAAGTACGGCACAGTGGACGACAGACAGCTTGCCGCCAAGTGTGAACCCTCACGCGAGGGGCGCAAGAATTTGTCGCGCATCCAGGCAGGCCTGTTCCCCCGGTGAAGGGGTACCAGCGGCCCTGCAAGGCGCCTTTGATGAGCGCGATTTTTTGGCGGAGCCTGTTTTGCCCGTCAAGGCGGTTGATGCGGCTGCGTCCTCTGCGGGGTCAGTGCACCACCCTCCCTCTGGAGGGTCGTAGCCTGGCTTGCGCAGGTCTGGGATGTTTGCCTTTTCCTCAGGTGGCCTCGTTGGCTCGGGCGGTCGTTTCGCTCTACTCCCCCTCTTTCCTCCCCTCCCTTCCTCCCTTTCTCTCTGTCGCACGCCCCCGTGCCTGGTCAAAAGGTCCTCCTCCTCCTCACACCTTACTCGTATGGCGCTCTCAAGCCCGTGCCTTTTCACTACGCGTGTCAACGTTTCGCCCCTGCTGGGGCTCGTCAGGACTCGAATGAAAATGGCAGCGGCGTCGCCTCCTCCTCCTCCTCCTCCGCCTCCTTCTCTCAAGGCACGGCGGCCCGAGTGGCCCCCCCGCAACGCCGCTCGGCCGTCGTCCCGGGGCTTCATGTGGGGAGGTGCGCCGCCCCCTGCCGCTGGAGGTCTCCTGGCAACGCCGCTTGAGGTGCTGCTTGAGGTGCGCCGCCCCCTGCCGCCCCCTGCCGCCCCCTGCCGCTTGAGGTGCTTGAGGTGCTTGAGGTGCTGCTTGAGGTGCTTGAGGTCCTGCCGCCCCCTGCCGCTTGAGGTGCGCCGCCCCCTGCCGCTTAATGTGGGGAGGTGCTCCTGGCAACGCCGGGTTGACTTGGTTCGCTTCTTTTCGGGTACTTGCCGCTGCAGTTAATTTTCCCGGTGGTCTCGTCGTGTTATGAGGCAGGACTTCTTGGTGGACGGGCTGCCGGGCGTGCTGGTGGTCATTGTGGGCACGGGGTCCACTGCGGTGAGGCAGCCTGTACTTGTTTGCGGGTCTGGGCGCTTTCCATTGGTTGTCATTGTGCAGTCGATTTCTGGTGGGATGGGGCTCAGGCATTTTCAAGTTTGGGCTCGAGGGGTGAGCCGATAGGAAAGCATTCCCATCGCCCGCGGGCCTGGTGTGCCTTCAGGACGTTTTCGCATAGTGTTCGGCAGTGTATTGCATGTGGTGAGGTTTTATCGTGTTCTTCTCTGGCTGGTGGTTGAAAGTAGCGTGCAGCTCGCCACATAGTTTGTGAGTATTGCTGGAGGTGGCACAGCTTATTACTTCTCTGCGGGTCCTACGCTTGCCGGGTGTATTCATCAGTGCTTTAGTTTGTGCTTGTCTTCTCGCGGAGCGAGGTTGTTCACCATGCATTGCCACGGATTGTGCTCGTGGGCCACATCGTGTGGGTGTGGTATGCGTTACGCGTCTTGGAGTACGCGGCCTCGTGGTGATAGGTGTGGCGGTTATGGCAAGCAGGCGTTGGTGCAACATTTCGGCATTGTGATTTTCGTTGTGTGTTATCTTCATTTTCTTTTGTGGCTGGTGGTTGAAAGAAGCGTGCAGCTCGCCACCTTCCTGGGGTTTTGCTGGAGGGGCGTTGTTATTTCCTCAATGTGGGTTGCATCGCGTCGGTGTGTTCGCTCGTTGTCTTCTACGCCATCCTCTTCTACCCGTCCATGGAGGTGTAGGGTGTTAGGTAAGGGCGCCCAGGCTTGCTCATGGTCACCGCAGTCAGCGCAATCGCAATCTCCTCCTCCTCCTCCTCCTCCTCCTCCTCCTGGTATTGCAGCAGGTAGTTCAAGTGGTGGGTCGCGCCTTTTTGCTATGTCTCTCTGGAACGCCGTTGTTGCGAAGGGTGCTGGTCCTCTGTCCGAATTGCGCCACAAGGTGCGTGGTTTACGATTTCATCGCAGCCGCAGTGGGTGTAGTCGTGCGGGGATGTCACATGTTGGGTGTCGTTTGCGGTTGTGTGCGCCATTATATTGCACAGTTGGTGACCGACGCATTGCGTTAGCACCTTCTGGTTCGCCGTCGTGGTGAATGGGGCGGGTGGGTGGCTAGTCTGTTTGCCCTGGTGTCCTGGCTGTTTTATACTACGCCGATGAGGTAGTTCAGCATCTGATCATTATCGTGCCGATCTCGCCGATGTGGATCATGGGCATGGTCATACATGGCGCCCGTGCTTATGATGTCGGTCAGGCTGTCCTTGACGATTTTGCGCGTGTGCATAACCTCCTCTTGCTCCTCATCATCATCATCCTCCCCTCTATCCCCCGTTTCGGCGCACTCGAACTCGACTTGATGGTGTTTCCTACTCCTCTTTCTCCTCCTCCTCCCTCCATTCCTTCCTCTCCTCCCATCCTCCCCCCCGCATTCCCGTCGTCTCTCCCCAATTCCCACCCGTGTCCTCGCCTCCGATTTTCGAGTCCATCGACGGGAGATCCAAACACTTTTCCTCTTTTTGAAAGAGGCAGAAGCGATGGGGGGTCCAGGAACGATGGAACGGGGAAAACGGGGAGGGGGAGGGGACGACGGATCAGGGAAGTTGCACAAAATTGCTTATGAAAGGCACGAGCTCGGAAGTACGAATCATGTGCCCGGTTGTTCCTTGCGATGGGTATGAAAAGAAATTTATACATAATGGAATATCGAAAGGCCAATACAATAATCGACCATCAAAACTGTTTCGAGACACGGCCCCCGACCTCTCGACCACTTCCCCGGGACCGGCGTTTCATCTCGAAGTCGTTTTTTCGACGGTCCCGAAGCCGAAAACGAAGCCGAGAAACCGAAAACGATGAAGGGCCCCGAGAAGCCGAAAACCATGAACAACCCGCGTCTCCTTTTCCTCCGAGGCGCCAGATGTCTGGGCCCCCCTGTGGCGTGCGCCGGAGAGTGCTCCGACCTCGAGCCTGGCCCTCCGAGGCGACCGCGGCCCGGGCGGTCGCGGAGGCGCGCACCTGGGCGGAGGCCCAGCACGCGGCGGGCGTCCGGACCCTGGCCGACGCCGGCGCCTCGGCGGTGGAGGCGCCCGCTGCAGACCAGACGCCCGCTCCTGCGCAGCAGTCGAACCAGGGGCAGAGATAGGGGGGGACAGGCTCAAGGGGGGGGATGCATCGACCCCCCCAATCGCCCATTGATCGCCGACAGGGGCCCGATAGCCCCAACCTGCCCAGGAAGGTGCGGATTCACTGTCGGAGGCCCATCGCCGATCTGTCGGCGATGCATCGCCGATGCCAGGTCGGTGCATCCCCCCCTAGGCTCGTCCCCCTATCGTTGCCCCTCATCGAAGAAGAAAAGTTGCATGAACAGATCGGTGGTTGCGAAGGGTATCCCTGGCCCACAGGGTGCCCCCAAGGCAGTCGCGCGGGGGCCTCCTCGGGAATGTTCGGGGCACCTTGGGCCAGGGGCGCTGCCAGCAACGTCGGAGCACAAGCGTTCGACGGCCCGCGCGGACCGTCGAAAGTTTATGGTGGTGCAGTTTTCTCTTCCTCTACGGAGGCCCAAGAGATCCGACGCTCCGAAATCAATGGGGCGGCTGGATTTGGGTTCTTTTCGGCCTCCCAGGGCCTTCAGCAGGCCCCGGGACCGGCAAAAACCAGTCAGAATGAACAACCGGCCTTAGAGAAGTGGTCCAGACTTTTAGGGGTCCACGCATCGAAAAAGTGGGAGCGCCGGATGTCTGCGGGGGGCCGTGCCGCGCCGATCGGTTCGCCCATGTCGAGATTCAATGTTTTCGGATGCCTCTGTGGGTTCATGGAGGCCTTTCCAGCCTTTCAGTGGCTGACCCTCGTCGAGTCGCTCTGGCCGAAAACCAGAGGGCTGGCCCTGAAGGAAAACGGTCATGAGGGAAACGGGTCCGGAGGTGTCTCGCCATTTGTTGGCTTCGAAGGGCCTTCCCCAGGCCCCTGGGATGAGGGGCTGGAAGGCCTCCAGGATCCAGCGATCGTTTACCTCAGGACCCATTTCTTTTATGTTAATCGATCCGATGCGATTTCGATTTGGGCGGGCTCGATCCGATTCGATTTCAAGCTTGCAGCGGTGTAAATGAGGCCAGGTGCTTGCAGGGCGCAGTCATGCATCCTGGCGCAGCCGCTTCGATTCGATGTCGGCTCCGTGCCGATGCGTTACAGCCCGATCCGACGCACATTCCCATGCCATCCGACTTTCGACTCGATGTCGGTTGATCCTGGCGCAGTCGAAGGCTCGGGGCGCTTGGAGAGGAGGAGGGTCGAATCGACATTGACGTTCGAGGATCGATGCGATCTATTCGCCATGCTCGGCATCTGAAGGCCCGTTTCGGGCCCCGGACCCGTTAAATGTCATTCAGGACTATCCAGCGACGAGGATGGGCCCCAGGAGCGGTATGGTGTTCGATTTTGAGCGGAATTTCGTGCTCGGCGTCGTCGACGACGGCGTCTTCGTCATCATCATCATCGTCGTAGTGGTTGTCGTCATTGTCGCTGTCCCTGTCGTCATCGTTGCCGTGGCCGTGGTTGTCGTGGTCGCGGTCGTGGTAGGTTGGTGTTACGGAACCTCCTGATCTCCAGGTACCGCTCAAAAAATTCATCTGGCGGGTAGAAGAAAACAGACATGGCCGATGTTTTCGAACGACAAACGAACTTATAGTTTGTCTCGTATCTTAGCTCCCTCTGGCGGAGCCCCCGGCACGGCCCATGGCGCGATCCGCGCGCCATGGGAGGAGGAAGTTCCAGCGCCGACCCAAGCAACCTGCGCTGACCTCCGAAAGTTTGTGCTCATGCAGTTTGTGGGTTCCCAGCTCTCGCAAGTTGGGGCCTATGGAGACTGACCTCGGGCAGGGCCATCAGTTAACGGCTCGCATTGAAAGACCAGTCCAGCTGAAGCGCCGAGAGCCCGGGAGAGGAAAGGTTTACGCGTCGAAGAGGTCACACCGTTGGACGCATGCGGAGGGGCAGAATTTTTCGGCGGAGCCCGGGGGGCTTTGGGAGGTTTCCAGGGCGTCCTGGGTTTGGGGGGAGGACGAGGGGAGGGGGAGCTCGCGAGAGGGGTAGGGCCAGGGTGGGCAGCCGCGGCAAAAAAGAGGGCGGCGGCCGCGTTTTGTGAGAGCCGCTCCCCTCCGGGCGGGCTCCATCACAGCAGGGAAGGAGGTGAGGGGCCGCCAGAGAGGCCCCAACCCCAACAAGCGACACGCCAGGTCAGCCCATGGTGAGAGTCGGCAGCGAGCCTGGGGGGGAGGAAGCGAGAAGGGGCGGGCCTTCTCATCTCGGGGGCGGCCAAGAGTCAAGCAGTTGCGAAGCGTCCTGGCTCGCCTATAGGCCTACCAAACAATGTTCTAAGAACCTTTCGTGGTTTCCACGAAGTGTTCTTAGAACATTTCTGGCTGGGACTGTTTTGTTTTGACACATCGGGTTTATGGTCTAAGAGCATTGAATTGTTATTCGAACATTTCGGGGCTCTAATAACATTTTGTGGTAAGCCTATAGGAATGCCGGGACGGTCGGTCCCTGCTCAAAAGAGGGGGGTGATGACTAGGTGGGGTTGGACATCATGGCGTGGGCCATGAATTTTCCTCGGGTTTCATGGCGCGTCTTCTTGCTTCAGGACGTGCCTGGTCCCCCACTGGGCCGCGCACATGCCGCCGGCCATGATTTGCGACCCCGCTCCCGATCATCGACACGAACGAAATTGGTACAGGAAGAATGGGTACAATGCCCAACAGCGGTTCCTGATCGTTTTGAGCGGATTCGCTGTCCGCGCCGCCGCGGCCTGTGCCCATTTTTGAGACAAACGGCCGCCGGCCCGACAGCGGCCGCCAATGGTTTGGGACAACATGTGTTGGTCCCCTTTTCGAGCGTCCACATCTCAGAAGGCTCGGAAGCCCCCCGGCTGCCTGAGAAGTGTTATAACACCTTCCCCGAAGACACAGAAGACATGTTTCGGAAGGCCGGAGGGCTTCTGAGATGCCTCGCCGCCTTCTGATAAGGCCTTCTCCATCTCATTTCCCCCTCTTGCTCGCCGCCGAGAGAGGGGCGTGCACGACGCCACAGGGCGTGAGAGGCGAATACGTACTGTTGCCCAGGGCGAAAATCCAGACAGCGTTTCCTATTGCGAAGGACTTACCACTGGCGTTGCCGACCCTAAAGGGGGACGACGACGACGACGACAACGGCGGCGGCGGCGAAGAAGAAGACTCTGACGTGGACCAGAATCCTCAGGGATGCTTCTTAGAGTCTCTTCGGAAGGCTCTCGGGGCCTCTCGCAACTAAAAAGAAATTCTTAAATGCTTCTTGAGGGCCTCTTGGGAGCCTCTTGGGGCTTCTGGGAAACTCTTGTGGGCCTCTTGGGGCCTCCTGGGAACCTGTATGGGCCGAGGACTCGAAGTGTCCGTTCGGGTGCCCCGTCTGGACAGCATTTCCTATTCGTACCCTTGCTGCTGCACAGCGGCGCACCTGCCCTCTCAGGTCGCACATGAACTTACAAGCTAGTGATCGACACAACGACTGCCATTCGGGTCACAAGTTTGTCCTACCGAAGTGCCATGCACAAGAGCCAGGCATCAAGGGCCGAGATGGGGGACCTATGTAGTATTAGGAGAAAGTTGTGTTGGGTTGCCCAGTTCGTCACACAACCAGACTAGCATAGGCGCCCGGGAGCATTGGAGTTGTGGATCTAGGGATGCAGTGTTTGCATTAATTTGCCAAGCCTGTGCGTGGCAGCGGTTGGCTCGTGGTGCGACGGTACGAGACGCATCTTTTGTTGAACACCGACTAACCAGCGTATAATAAAACCGTTGGGGACCAAACACGCCATAGAGGGAGTGTCATGTATCTCTAGTTATTGACGTTTCGACTCTAGTTAATTGACGTTTCGCGTAATCCCCATCAGCCCATCCCGAACCGATGCCCCCGCGAGTCGTTTTAGGAGCCTCTTGCACGAGCAGTAGGCAAATGGAGGAGCAATAGGAGAGGGAGCCAATAACTACTCGACGCGGAGATCCCCAGATGTGCATCTCATGCTCCTGCCACGTCTCGCTGCGGAACTCTGTCTGTGAGCATCTAGGTGTGAGAGCGAATCGGCGTAGACGTCGGGCGCGATTAAGACGACGACGAAAGCGACGATTTCAGTCACATCCTCCTCCTCTGGGCATCTTCCAGGAAACACGAGGGGAGCACAAGTAGAAGAGCGAGGGAGCAGTGGACCACCAAAAGAGATAACAGTGTGAGTGAATATGAGCGTCAGTGATCTGAGTGTGAGTGAGTGTGAGTGTGAGTGAGCCTTGGTATGATTGAGTTTGAGGAATGTGGGTGAGTCTAGATATGAAGGAGTCTGGGTACGAGTGGACCAAGGTATACGTGAACCTAGGAATGGGTGAGTCTGAGTGTGAGTGAACATGAATGTGAGTAAGTCCGAGTATTCGCTTGATAAGTATGAGTCTGAGTAGGGATGAGCATGAGTACGAGTGGGCCTGACTATGAGTGCATCTGAGGATGGGTGGGTCTGAGTGTGAGTGAGTATCAGAGTATGAGTGGGCCTGAGTATGAGTATGATGCGTCGGAGTCTGAGTACAGACTAGTCTGAGTACGAGTGAGTTTGAGTTTGAGTGAGTCTGAGAGAGGGTTAATCCGAGAGTGAGTGATTCCAGGTGTGAGCTCGTCTGAACGTGAGTGAGCCTGAGTGTGAGCGAGTCTGAATGTGAGTCCAGGTATGAGTGAATCTTAGTGTGGTTGAGTCTGAGTGTGATGAAGACTGAGCGAGGAAGGGGTGATGATACGTATGTCTGAGTGTGAATGCGTCTGGGTGAGGAAGAGGAGGGGGAGGTGAGTGTGTGAGCAAGTAAGTGAATGAGTGAGGTCTGGAGGCGTCTAGGTAACGCAAGTCCAACGACGAGCCCTGTGTGCCGAAACGGGCAAACCGCTTGAGACCTTCCCTCGATCTGGGCGCGAACGGGCCTGTGAAATACTCCTCCAGCGCCCCACCTTGGAGTGCTCAAACCAGCGCCTCGCCCGAGACGTCCTCGCCATCTGCTTTGAAAGCAGAGGATGTTGGGCATGCAAGTAGGCAAATCGCTTGAGACATCCGCAGGACGGGGGAGTGAGATCCCCCCTGGCGGTTCCCCCTTGGGGTGCCCAATTGCCGCGCCTGCTTTATCGCGGTGAGCATTGGACCACCAAACGAGTGAAGTCCGGGGCGCCGAAGCAAGCAAACCATTCGAGACATCCCCACAAAATGGGCACGAAAAGTGGAGCGGCATACCCCCTTGGTGGGCCGCCCCTTGGGGTGCCCAAGTGCCGCGCCTGCTTTCTCGCGATGAGCATTGGACCACCAAGCGAGTGAAGCTCGGGGCGCCGAAGCAAACAAACCGCCAGAGACACTCTCACAACATAGGTGCCCAAGTGCCAAGAGGGGCTCCTCAGCTCGACCCCCCCCGCAGGTCCCCACAAAGGGTTCTGGGGGCCTTCTGGAGGCATCCAAAAAACATCGATCTTCGAGACCCCCCCTATCTGCCCTAGCTCTCCTCGAGGCCTCTCCTCTCCCTCTCCGTCGAAAGCATCAGTCTTCGGGCCACCACTCCGCCCTTCCTATCCTCGAGGTCCCCTCTCCCTCTCCCACTGCCTCCTCTCCCATCCCTTGTCCTCGCCTCGACCGGCGGTCGCCCCCTCCCCCCCCCCCGCGAGGCCTTGCTGGACGAAGTGCGCCTGCGGCCGCTGGAACGCAAGAGGGCTCCCCGCTAGGAGGGATGAGGACCTCGGAGCGGGGGGGAGTGAGGGAGGGGAGGAGGGAGGAGGACGTGGAGGAGGAAGAGTAGGAGGGCGAAGAGGAAAAGGGAGAAGGGGGCGAAAGGGAGGAAGAGAGGGGAGGAAGGAAGTGGAGGAGGAGGAGGAGGAGGAGGAAAAGGGAAGATGAAGAGAGAGGAAGAGGAGGAGGAGAGTAGAAGGAGGAGGAGGAGGAGCAGAAGGGAGGGGGTTGATGGGGATGATGAGGAGGAGGAAGAGGAGCGAGGGCGAAGAAGAGGAAGAGGAGGAGGGGGGCAAAGAGGAGGAGGGGAGGAGGCGGAGGAGGACGGGGAACCAGGGTAAAACCAGGATGCGCCAACAATGCTGCAACCCACAGGTCCCTACAAGTACGCTCCTCAACTGCGGGAGAAGCTGCCCTTAGGTAACGAGTGCCAGGTGAGCCTGCCACTCAGGCTTGCAAACCGATCCGCCTTCCAGCTGTCTAGAAACTAGAGACGCCAAGAGGTAGGATGATGAAGTTCTATCCAGCGATAGCCCAGTTTTTAAGAATAGCATCTGCTCTCCATTCGTGTAAGCGTTTCCCAGGCTCAGACTTTGGACATCCATGCCACTTTTTCGCAATCGGGAGTCTGGGGCCATGGAATCCGAGGAAGTCTCGAGCGATATCTGCATGTCTTGACGAGCCAGCCTCCACCCTCGTGTATGCTGTAAGCGTTTAAGACCAATCTGCGCGGCGCCAGGGCGAGAGCCGCAGCATGTTCGAAGCCACCGGCCCTCAATCTTTGTACCTGTTGGGAGTTGTTCAAACGACTGTGCACGGCGCTCTGGCGAGAGCCGCATTTTGGAAGCGTCCCGCCCGACATCCGAGCTCCGTAACCTCCAGAGAAGGACAGGTCGCAAGAGGCGCCCAGCTTGGCCTGCGAGCACGTTTGGTTCTGGTGGTACGAATGGGTTTTGTTTTCTTAGGAGGGGTTGAGCAGGGAGGGAGAGCGAGGAAGAAGAAGAGGGAGGAGGAGGTACGGGGTAGAGCAGGAAGGAGGAGGAAGCGGTGGAAGGAGGAGGAGGAGGAGGAGGAGGAGGAGGAGGGTGGAGGACGACGAGGCTTTTCAGGAGGACAAGCGATTGTCTATCGCATTCAGGAGAATTGTCCCCGAGACGCGCTGGGGTGACATCGGAGATGTGCATCATTCATGCCCGTTGGAGTGTTTGGGCCGTCTTGGGCCAGAGCGTCGGAAGCCCGAAAAGGCAAGAACCCTAAGGTTTGTCAACAACCTTGGGAGAATTACTCCACGTGGAGATCCCCATCTGTGTATCATCTCATTGTCCTGTCACGTCTCGCCGAGAGTGTTTGTTTGTTTGTGAGTAGCTGGGTGTGTAGCTGTATTGGCGCCCCTCCCCTTGGGTTGTAGAAGCCAGCGCCTCGCTCGGGACATGCTCACAATATGTGAGAGAAGTAAGGAGGAGATGTGTGTGGTGGTGGGCGCCGACTGCGGCCGCGCCCGCACGGGACGGACACAGGCAGGTTCAGGAGAGCATGAAGAGGCGATCGTTGAAGGCGAGCGCCATGTGGCGGCAGGCTTGCACGCTACGCGGCGAGCCCCCCTGCCATCCCCCCCACTGCCACCCCTTTGTCTGCCCCAGGAGGTGCGAAACGGGGTTCAGCAGGCCTTCTGGTAGATGAGACTCCGAAGCGAGGGCGCCCGCCTCACGACGGGGGGCACCCAGGCCGTCGTGCGACACGCCGCGCCGAGCAGCCAAGGCCCCGGCAGCCACACCGTGCGACGTGCCCGCGCCGCCAGGAGGCCGCCCGCCGACCCAGCCGCCGCCGTGGCCGCCGCCCGCCGCGGGGGCAGATCGCCGGCCCCCAGGAGTCGTCCCCAGCAGGGGCGACGGGGAACAGCGGAGCCGCAGCCGCCCGCGTCCTCCTCCTCCTGCTCCTCCTCCTCCTCCGCCTCCTCTTCCTCACCCTCCTCTTCCTCCTCTTCCTCACCCTCCTCCTCCTCCTCCTCCTCCTCCTCCTCCTCCTCCTTCTCTTTCTCATCCCCCTCCTCAAGTCTTTCTCTTTATAAATCGTCATTCCTTGTCGCACCCCGAGGCCAGTTGTTTAGGGCGGGCCGGGCGTTTCGCCGGAGACTTTTTCACCATTTATGACCCTGGAGTTGAAACATTGAGAACGGTTTCACACATGGAGGGCGGGTGGTTTTCAACATGTGGTTGTCATCTTAGCGCCGCGCACATTCGTTGTTGTAAATGCGCAAGGGCTTGACGGATTAAGGGTCGCCCATGTTCAACATGTGGTTCTGGCCTTAGCGCCGCGCGCATTTGTTAAACAAATTCAACGAATTTCACGGATTGGGGGTCACCCGTTTTCAACATGTGGTTTTCGCTTTCGCACCGCGCACATTCGTTTAACCAATCTGTATGAATTTCACGGATTGGGGGCGGTTCCTTTTCCAAATTGTGGCTCTCGCTTTAGCACTGCGCGCGCTCGTTTCAACAGTTTGCATGGCCAACGTACCAGAAGTGGCGTTCTGGAAAAGTTCCGGATTCTGATGGTGCAGCAGTTACGCCGGTGCGCAGTCGCGAGGTACCAAACATGGCGTTCTGGCTCGATTCGGGATCGTCAAGACGCAGCAGTCAGGTTGATCCATGGCGTCGGGCTTTTGTAGGGACCTAGGAAGAGGGAGCTCGGAGGGAAGGTGTATTCCAGCTTGATGGCGCCTGGGTTTACACCGGTCCTCCTCCCCCTCTTTTTCCTCATCCTCCTCCTTCCCTTCCTCCTCCTCCTCCCCTAACGGGACAAACCCCGCCAGTGGCGCATGGGCCCAGGCTGCAGATGTTCTGAAACAGGAGGCAGCCAGCAACAACAAAACCGCAAGGCCAAACACCAAAGGCGCAACGGCGATTTCGCAAACATCACCGAACGGGGCCCGCAGGCCAGAGGGCTCATGAGGGCGCAGGCGGGCGAGTACGACATCGTCGGCATGGTTGAGTCCCACGCGAACGAGGAGGCTGTCTGCAAGGTGCGCGCGGTCACGGGGCGGCTGGAAGCTTGTGGCGGCGGCTGCGCGCCCCATTGGCAGATCTTCGGCAGGGACGACGGGAGGAGAGTGGATCCTCGCCAAGAAGCCGATCCAGACCACTTCGATCGAAACCTGGAGAGAAACAGCCAGGGGTGCATCAGGACAAGACCCATTCGCTGGATTATGCCCTTCGTGCTGACACAGTTCGGACAACCTCATCGTCATCAGCGCCTATCTCGAGCCACGCCAGCTAGCAGACCCTCATCAGGTTCGCAGCCATCCTCCGGCAGCTGAGGGACCCGTGGGTCATCCTGGGCGACTGAAGCCTCGTGCCCGAGGAGTGGGACAAGACCCAGTGGCTCACCAAGCTCAACGCGGAGAGGCTCACGGTGGAGAGCTGCACAGCCACGTGCGATAGAGGGGCAGGCAACGTCATCGATTTCGCCATTGTCACCAAGTGAGCGGCGGCCAGCACGAGGTTGCAGGCGGTTGAAGAGGTGCCTTGGAAAGACCACGTAGGCCCGAAGCTCACGATAGCGGACTGCAAGCATCGCTGGTTGCACCACAAGATGGACCTCGCGCGCGCGCCCCCGACAGTCCCCTGACCCAAGAATACCGCAAACCCCAACGGCAAGCGACAGAAGGCTTTGCAGAAGGCCAGAAACGAGAGCAGAGCGAGGCTGCAGGAAGGTCTCCAGGAAGCCTTCGACGAGATTCACGATGCTGTTGACGAGCCTGCGGATGCAGCGCCTGCGCCGACCACCGCCTTCCACATCCCAGGCCGAGCGGTGGTCAGAGGCGCGCGCGGCAGTAGAGAAAGGGAACCTGGCCCCGGGATGGACCCCCTGGCAGAGGCCGCCCACCGCGCGCCCCGCCCGCACGGGCGGCCGACGCAAGGTGCAGGACCGCCGTCGGCGCGGCAGCCTTCGGGGGAGGCAGGCCCGTCGCTGCCCAAGCGGGCCCCGCCCGCAGGGGCCGCCCCCCCCCCCTTCCAGCGCGCGGCGCAAGCGGCGAGAGGAATGCCGCCGCCAGAGGAGAGTTGACGGAGGAAGCCGCCCAACGCCGCGCACGCATGCGGCAGGGGGCAGTGGCCCGAAAGGACGCCGCGCTGCACGAGGACCACCTCCTGCTCGCGAGGGGCCCCCAAGGCCAAGAGCGCGCCGGCGGCCACTTCGCGAGGCGGGCCACGGCGCTGGAGCTGGCCACGCAGGAGCGCCGCGACGTCCAGCAGGACGAGAGAGGCCCATGCTGGCAAGGGTAGGGGCCGCGCCACCATGCGGGCGAGGTCCCCGCCCACGCTGGCGAGAGCACGCCTGCGCGACCAGCGCTTCGAGTGGCGGCGCCTCTTGGCCACCCTGCTCGGGAGGCGCGAGATGTCGCGGCGCGCGGGCAGGGCCCGCGGGGCGGAGCGCTGCAGCAGCAAGATCGCCGAGCTGACGCAGAAGGCCGACGACACCCAGCTCAACCTCATCTACGACGAGAACGAGGGGGTCGATCTCGGCCGCTGGAAGGAGCCACGCGCAGGCCCCCAGGAACTCCCCGACGACGAGGTGGCGCCCATCGCCCTGATCGCGGAGCGCTGCCAGTCGAGCGCCGCCGCCACGGCGCTCGCTTAGCGCAGGAAGTCGCTCCAGAGATAGGCCCTCGAGATGTGGAAGGGCGCCCCGAGGCGCCTCCACAACGTGGGCGCCCGGGCCAGAGACCGCGGAGAGGCAACAGGAGGGGCGCGCAGCGGCGGCCCCCGACCAGATCATGAGCAGCAGGGCGGACGATTGGGAGAGGAAGTGGGCCGACGACAGCGTCGCCCAGGGGCGCCTCAGCGCCGCCATGGCCAAGGGCAGCGACGCGCTCGGCCCCGTAGAGATCCAGACTCTGCCCGCCGAGGGCAGGCAGGGCGTGATCAACCGTCTCAACGACATCGAGGAGGGGGGCATGGCCCAGACAGATGCCGGCCACCATCGGCACCATCGCCCCCAAGGACAACGGCGGCTGCGACAGGGCGCCAGGCCAGCCCCCCTTCGGCATGGAGACACGGGGCAAGCTGAGGAGCGGGATCGCCAGCAGGTGGAGCGAGGCCTTGGGCGAGTTTTGGGATGCTGCCACACGTGGGTCGTCGCCCCCCCAGGCCTCGCGCCTCCGCGCCGCCGAGCTTGGCGTCGCCGCGACAAGCCGCGGCGACCGGGCTGCTCGACCCGGCGAAGTACTTCGACAGCATCAGCATCCCGAGGGTGGTCCAGGACGCGTTGACCCAGAGCTTCCGGCCCATCGCGCGCTGCTTGAGGCAGCAGATGCCCATGGGCCCGAGGTTGTTGAAGGGGGGGCAGTGGGTCAGCAGGGGGGCCCAGCCGACGCGGTCCATCGTGGCGGGCCCCCCGCGTGGAGCGAGGATCGGCAAGGCCTTCATTGGCCCCACCCCTACCGCGCCCAGCTCGCGAAGGAAGCGGACACGGACCCCCGGACCTTCGCGGGCAACGCCGCGCCGGGGGCGTAGGGCGCGCAGGCCAACGTCGAGGAGAAGCTGATCGAGAGAGGGTCGAGACTAGGGTATGCCTACAGAGCGCTGGCCCCGCAGCCCCCCCCCAAGACCACGGCCGTCGCGGGGGCCCCGAAGCTCGCCGTGGCCATCGACAGTGGGCGCCAGCAGCGAGGAGTTCCAGCAAAGGCGGAGGGCAGCTACACAGGCCTCGGGGCGGACTGCAACGCGGCCCGCACGCGCGCCAGGCGCCAGGGCACGCAGAGGATGCAGAGGGCTGCCAAGAGGGCCAGCGCCATCATGCGTCGCACAGGAAGATGGCGAGGCTCAAGGCGGTCACCACGGGCCCCTGGACGACTGGGTGGAGAGCCCAGGACATCCGCTGCCACCAGGTGCACGACCTGCCGCATTACGGGATCCCCAGGCTGAGGAGGCAGGCAGCCCGCGCGACCGTTGGGCCGAGGCCCAGGCAAGTGCCTCACGAGCACCCTCGCCATGGTGGACAGCAGGGCGGACCCAGCCAAGAGTGTGCCGCGCGAGCAGCTGACTGCTTGGCTGAAACCTGTGGTTTGGCCACCCTGAGCACCGCGCCAGGGTCGCCAAGGCCTGGCAGCTCGCCGCCAGGAGGCTCCGCGCTGCGGGAGAGCGCCGCTGGGGACGTGAGCGGGCCTTGTCTCAGCCACCGTCGCGACGCTCCACGACCGCGATGTCTGGGTCACTGGGGGCGACATTGGCCGGCGTTTCCCCGACCGCGCCCGGGGCGGTTTCGCGGAGGCGGCGGCGGATCACGTCGAGCTCCTGGATGAGCACGAGCGCTCCGGCGAGGCAGGCGTTCCTGCGCCAGGGCCCGACGGACGTCGCGAGTGGCGCTGGCGCCTTCATAGCGAGCCGCGAGCTGCAGCAGCTCCAGTGGCGCGGCGGCGACGACCTCTGGGCCCTCGTCGTGGCGGCCGTCTCGGGCGGCAAGTGGGCCCGCCAGCGCCGAGGGGTTACTAGGCCCCCGCGCGGCGCCCGCGCTGTAGCCTGGAGCCTGACGCACTCTTCCACAGAGCGTGGGCATGTCCATGCAACGCTGGCCATGCTGACAATGAAAAGTCGGTTCGCCTCCTCCCTCGGGCGAGCGCTGGCCACGAGGCGCGGCCCTCGCGCTAGCTGCGAGGCCCCGCGAGTGTCGAGGACACGACCCCCCCTTCGACCTCGGGGGGCTTATATTCGTCGGAACCGCGTCGCAGAAGAGTTGGCTCGGGAGCGCGCGCCCTCGAAGCCCTTCCAGCAAGTGGATGGGCCCTTGTCGCGGGCATCGCGGCGCGCAGCTTCGGAGGCACCCGACAAACGGCCCCCAGGGCCGAGTCACGACGTTCATGCAGGCCCTCGAATGCTCGCAGGGCCCGCCCCGTTATGTCGCAGATCACATTCCGCCCGTGCACGGCTGGGGCAGAGGCCGGCATCTGGCTACGTCGCTCAGTTGTTTGAATGCCGATTTCGGGTTCAGAGTCCCGGAGCTCGCGGGCCCCACCCTGCCACCCTAGAATGGGCCACCTCCCGCCGCGAGGCCGAGGACATCTTCGCGCCTCGGGAACTTTGGCGAGCCGCGGGCAATGAGCGTACTGACGAGCTTGCATCCAGAGGAGCCTCCATAGGTTGATCGGAGTTCGCACGGAGGGCCCCTGCCACTGACGAGGCGGACACAGAGACTTTTTGATCGGAAACGTGCGAGGAGGACCCTGGCGGAGTCCATTCGAGCGGACCCGTGGACCGAAACCCGCCCCTCAGCCCTTCGCCCCGTTCGGACTCCGAAGATCGAGCATGCCAAGAGGGCCTCGCAGCACGAATGGCGTAGGCTAGGCACTGGGTTCTACTGCAGAAAATGCGCAAGGTTTCCGCGAACCCTTCAAGTTTTTTAGACGTGCCCCCCACGGAGTGCGCCCACGTTCCCCTTCCCTCAATAACCGCGCCCCTGAACAGAAGGCGGGCTTTGGGAGGCCAGGGTTTGAACGAATCGCATGCCCTTCAGTACCTGGGTGAACACAATTTCGCTTTTTCCAGTAAGTGCGGGATGTCAGCGGCCACCGGCCCCAGGCGGCCACCGGCCCCAGGCGCCTCTGCAAGCCTTGCGAGGCACCAAACCTCAAAGGGGAAGCAGAATCTGGCGCGGATTGCTCGGGGCCCCCACCCCTTGCGAAGGGCCCGCCCGCAACTGTTACAGAAACCAATATCGAGGATATGCGCCAGTTGTTGGTCTTGACGTTCGTTGTCGCATGCCCTATAGTCATATAGACCTCCTCCTCTTCTTCCTCCCCCTCCTCCTTCCCCTCCTCCTCCTCTCACCCCTACACCTACTATTCCTCCTCTTCCTCGTCCTCCTCTTCTTCCTCCTCCTCCTCCGCCTCCTCCCCCTCCTCCTCCTCCCCCTCCTCATTCTTCTCCTCCTCCTCCTCCTCCTCCTCCTCCCCCCCCCCTCCTCTTCCTCCTCCCCCCCCCTCTCCTCCCCTCCTCCTCCCCCTCCTCCTCCCCCCCCCCTCCTCCCGCCCCCCCCCCCCTCCTCCTCCTCCGCCTCCCTCGAGCCATTTCGCCCCGAGCGCATTTTGCATTTTCTCGGGGTGATTCGCCTCGCGTCCACGCGGTGCTTGAGGGGCACCTGTCTTGCGATCGTTCGGCCGCAGGATCAGGCTGGCTAAGAGGGCGATGGGTAAGGGCAAGCAGGCGGCCACAGTTACCGCCGACACCCGCGATCCTTCTCTTTGGACCAAGTGCAAGAGTTGTGGTAAGTGTGAGTGGAACAACGTGCTCCAGCAGCGCGGGCGCCGGTGCACGCGCGGCAAGCAGGTCGAGCTCTTCCGCCCCAGCCCGAAGAAGGGGGGCGGCAGCAACCAGCTTGCGCTTCGGCCCGACAGCGGCGGCGGAGGCGGAGCAGCACCAGCGTCGTCGGCGGCGTCCTCGGAGCTCGTGGCGCACCAGCAGGCGCCGGCAGTCACCACGGACCCAGCGATGCGCACGCTGCTCGAGGCTCAGATCTGCAAGCGCCAGCAGGCCGCGGCGGCGGAGTCCACGGTCAGCCCCGAGAGGTCCTTGCAGAAGGCGTCGGCGGCTGCGCGAGACGCTGGAGTCAAGCGCGACCAGGCAGTAGCAGCGCTCACCAAGGCCGAGGCCGTCTTGGCTCGGGCTCAGCAGCGCGAGCAGGAGGCAGCGCCCACCCTGGCCAGGGCCGAGCAGGCCAAGAAGATAGCGGTGAAGGCGTTGGCGACGCAGGACGGCTTGCTGACCGAGTCTGCCGCCGCCGCAGCCGCTGGCACGGAGGAGGCGCACCTCCTCCGAGTCTCGTGGGACGAGGCCTTCTTCGAGTCTGTCGACCAGCTGGAGTGCGAGGGCCACGAGAAGGAGATCCTCGCCAAGCTCAGGCAGGATTTGGCGACAACGAAGACGCACCTTGCGTCCAAGTCTGACGAGGTGAAGAAGTGGCTCGCGGAGCTCAAGGCAGTCCAGCAGGCGATCGAGAACCGCATGGCCAAGAAGCGTCGCGGCGACGGGCAAGTGCACCCAGGCGGCGGCGGCAGCGGGGCTGACGGCAGCGGCGGCGACAACGGCGGCGGCCAAGGGGCGGCCGCGTCGCCCGCCGCGGCCGAGCCACCCGGCCCCGACGCAGGGGCGGCGGCCGAGGCTGGGGCGCAGGCGGCTGCCCAGCGCATCAGCGAGACCAAGAAGGCAGCAGCGGAGGCGGCAGCGGCGGCAGCGGCCAAGGCAGCAGGCAAGGGTGCGCCTGCAGCTGCGCCGACGGCGCGATCGCCGCCCGAGGGGGCCAGCGCCCAGTCGCAGTCTCAGCTGACTGCGCCGCGCTCGCCCTCTCCCGATTCGGGGGCGACTTCAGCCTCACCATCTGAGACGCGCCTTTTTTGCCAATGTCACGGATATGGGCAAGAAAGCGCTGGGTTTTCTCACAGGTGCCAGGTTGAAGTCTTTTAGTTATCTTGCAGTCTGTGAGACTCATGTTGAGTCTGCCGACTCTCTCGCGCCTTGGCTGGATTCGGCCGGCAAGGCGCACCTCAAGCTTTTTTTGCGAGCCCCGCTCGAGCCACAGGCAAGGCCACCACCCTGAAGGGGCAAGCCCGTGCGAACGAGGGGGGGAATGGATTTTAGCTCGCAAGCATCGCCAGGTGCATTCCCTTGCTTCCTCTGAGGCGGTATGGAGCGATCTCACTGCCGACGGCCCCAGCGCCTTAGATGGGTTTACTGCGGTAGTCTGCCACCAGAAAGTCTTCTCATTCATTCTCATTACCTTCTACGGTCTTTGCGAGGAAGGCTTCGCGGGCAGGAACCTTCAGCGTTTCACGCGCCTCGGAGCCCTGCTCCTCCAATGTCGGCCCCCGTGGATTGTGGCGCGCGACTTTAACCTGCCTGCGGCTACTCTACAGCGAGCTGGGTTTTTGGAGAGAGTGGGAGGTGTCGTCTTTCAGGCACCCCTCGCTTACACGCGCGCGCTCGGCGGCGGCACCCATATCGATTACATCGTCGCCAGCGCTTCTAGCATCCCGTACATCATCTCTGTCGAAGGCTGCCTTGACGTCCCGTGGAGGCCCCACTGCGGGCTCATCGTTCGTTTGAGGTCCTCCGCCCAGCAGCTGCTTTGTCGAGAGCTCAAAATGGCGCGGAAGCTTCCGCAGGTCCCGAGGCCGAAAGCCATGCCCGCGCCTGGGTCGAAGTCCAGTAAGAGTAAATCCGCCGCCAACGAGCGACGGCTAGCCGCCAGGGCCTTCGCCGATGAGCAATACGACGAGCTGTACGGTGACCTGCACGAGCAGGGCTTGCAAGTCAGTCAGTCTGCGCACTCTCGCGCGCTTGCCGCTGGTGGAGCTGAAGGTGGCGACGGCGATGAGGAGAGTTTTGGCGCTCCCCTGTCTCTGCCCCCCCTCCTGGGTCCTCCACCTGGGGCTCGTGCCCCGAGCGAAGACGATGATCTCCTCCCTGCGGTCGGAGAGGCCGCAGATGATTTCCACGAGCCCGCGGGTGATAATCCAGAGCCCCCAGCCCCCGTAAGTGCTGACAGTCAGGAGAGTAGCACCCCCAGGGTTTCAGTCTCCTCTCATCCCCTCCCTTCCCCACCTGGCCTCCGCATGTCCTCAGAGACGTGGGCCGCGGCGAAGCAGGAGGTTGGCTACATACCTGCCCGTGACTACGGCAGTGTCTGGCCAGTCATTCGCGAGTCAGCCGCGTTTGCAGCAGGTGGAGGGCGCATCTTGGGTGTCAGTGCGTTTTACGAGCAATGGGTTTCTACGGTCGAATCCGCTATTCAGGACCATCATGGGCTACCTCAGGAAGGACGATCCAGGGGGCATGGTCCGATTTTCCAGGAGGGCATGGTATGGTTGCGTGTTGGTGGGGCCGTGTGTACACTGTCTTGCATTATCTCCACCATCATCCTACCAAATCCAATGGTCAGCTTCAGCGCAGTCGTCTTGAGCGCGCGTGTAAAGATCTTGCGCAAGACATCCCAGGCAGCGTGCATTTGCCTCTTGCGAGCCTGGACCTCGCGGATGGAGCATGGTCTCTCTGGCAAACATACCCCATGAGCAGCGACAGGGTGCCTATTGCCAAGTTTTCTCACCTGTCCTCTGTCGCTACACGGGTTGCTGGTCGTGCCAGGCGGAGGGAGCTCCAATCATCTTTGGAAGAGTTTCGGTCCTGGGTCCTGTCGGCCCCCGCTGTGGGAGTTCTTCAAAAGTCCCTTTGCAAACCTCCCCCCCCCCCCCCCCCCCCCTTTCGAGCTCACCTCGGGGGGGGGGGGGGGGGGGGGTATTTTTCACCCCAGGGATATCGTTGATCCCAAGGCTAAGAAATGACACAAACTCTGGAGCCCGTCAGAAGTGAATCTCTGCGAGGTCTTTCCCCTTTTTGCCGAGATCCAGGCGGCCCGCGACGACGAGCAGCTGCCACCTCTCACGCCAGAGCGAGCCCTCAGAGCCACCACGCTCATGAAGACTCGGGCTGGCCAGGGTATCGACCAGATGTCGCCAGTTGACATTCAGCGGCTTCCCGACGAGGGGATCGAGCAGCTCACTTCTCTTTTTGAGGCCTGCGAGGCCCAGCTGACGCGGCCTTGGCAAGTGCTGATGGCCCTAGGTCGGCTGCTGCCGAAGAAGTCGGGAGGGGACAGGGTGATCGGGCTTTTGACCATGCTCACTAGAGTGTGGTCACTGGCCCGTGAAGAAGATGTCCGCTCCTGGTCTTCCTCGGCAGAGCCTGCGCTGGGCGCGGCCGTCCGAGGCAACTCTGCGCTTCGTGAAGCATTCCTCCGTGCGCTTCATGACGAAGCCTATTTCAAGCTCGGCACGGACAACGGCCATGGGCTCCTTGACGTGGAGGGGTTTTACGATTCCATTGGGTGGGCTGTTTTGGTGCGCACTGTTTTGAAGCTGAACTTCCCGCCGACGGTTCTGGCCCTTGAACTTCAAAGCTGCATCTGCCCAAGGACCCTTGGCCAAGATGGTAGTTTCTTTCAGGCTTTTCAACCTTCGCGAAGTATCGTGCAAGGATTACGAGGAGGCGCCCGCTTTGCACGTTGCATGGTGCATTTTATCCTCCAGCAAATTTCGACGGCCCACGTGGGCATGTCGATGTGGATCTGGATTGACGATCTTTCTCAACGGGCCCTTGGGTCACGTCGAGTTGTCAGAGCTCAATTGTTTTGCGTTCTTCGGGGTGCATGCAACGAGCTCGGCGAGGTTGGTCCCAAGGCGTCGCCTAAAAGTGTGCTGATGTGCTCCAGACCCGCGGACGGGCGTTTTGTCTCACGGCAGCTGCAGAAGGTAGGCATCTGTGTTTCTGCTGTTCGGCAGGCCCCGTATCTCGGCGTGGACCTTGGGAACGGTCGGCCAGCTAGGCAGGTGCGACATAAACGGCAAGCGAAAGCCAGCGGCATGAACGCCAAGATTCGACGTTTCGCTCGTGCGTCCAAACAATACCTCGTGACAGGCCGGCTCGAGAGAGCTGGCGCCCAGGCTGCAGGATCGCACGGCCACCAAGTGTATGGAGCGTTTGGATGTTACCGTCAGCAGTTTCGTCGTCGTCTTGGGGCCTCTTTGGGTTCTAAGGCCAAAGGGAGATGCCTCACCACTCTTCTCGATCTTAAAGTTCCAGGGCAAGATCCAGGAGTTAAGTTTCCTAGAGATGCACTTCGTTTATGGCTGTCTGTCTGGTTCAGTACTCCAGCAATTCGGCCAATGGTCAACCTGGCGTGGCCCCGTATCGTCGAACAACTTCGTAGCATATCGCCGTCGCAGGTTTCTCGGCAGATCAGGGGGCCCATAGCGGCCATTATTGGATACCTTCTGGAGGCTGGTTGGGACCCGCAGGCGCCGAACCTTTGGGACACTCCTGATTTCACGTGGAAGTTTTCGGAGTCCGACCTCTCGGGCTTTGAGGATTACTCAGACATTCTCGACGACTTTGAATCCGCATTTCAAGTTAGGTGCTGGTCTCGCGCGTCTTTTCATTATTGCGGGGAGGGGATGGCCGACGGTGTTGACAATGCTAGCTACCGTAAGTTCATCCAGGGTCTCCGCTTGTGCAAGAACGGTCATAGGCTCGCGGAGGTCATGGTCAACATAGCTACGGGGGGATTCTGGCCACGGCAGCGAGTCGCCGACGAGACCAGAACCAAGATAGATGTTCAATGCCATCGGTGCCACGACGGTGCTGAGACAGCGTTTCACCGTTTTTGGACATGCAAATGCCATAAGAGTGCGAAGGCCTTTGTCGATTCCGACTACCTGGCCCCGCGCGCTCAGACGTTGCACGAGAGCGAGGCTTGCTATTGGCTCAGAGGCTTGATCCCGAAGGCTTGGACGGCGATCCCCCCACCTTCGGACGTGCCCTCTTGGCTGCTCTTCAACGGTACTAATGATGATCAGTTGCATGGTTCCTTTTTGGGCCGTGGGTGTGAAGATTGACCGCTTGTGGTATTC
Organism: Prorocentrum cordatum; assembly: GCA_963575745.1. Taxonomy (NCBI): domain Eukaryota; class Dinophyceae; order Prorocentrales; family Prorocentraceae; genus Prorocentrum; species Prorocentrum cordatum. The sequence continues at coordinate 543,835 of CAUYUJ010000581.1, forward strand.
GGTGATGCCAGTGGCGGGCCAGATGCACGTGAACCTCGCTTTCGTCGCATCGGCATCGCAGTCGCCAATATGAGCTCTTACAGTCCCCCAAGTGTCCGCTCTGCTATCCTCGGGCCTCTTCCTGGGCGTAGGCAAACAGTACCTCGTGGGGGATTTTACGGGCTCCTTCTGGCTATTACGTACAGTACGGGATCCCTGATCTATGTTACAGATAACTCTGCCGTCGCCGACGGATGGCATGCTGGGCTCTATCTAGAACCATCGGGGGACAACATGGGGATCTGTGACATGATCAGGAAGCAGCTCAGAGACCAGGACCGTGACACGTCACAGATTGTGGTTCTCCAGGTTGCATCCCATTTGACGGCAGAAGAGGAATTAGAAAAGAAAGTACCTCTGTTTCTCACGGTTGGCAACACGGTGGCGGACGTTTTGGCTGGAGAGGCCGCGAAGTCCGCTCGACTCCCCGAAGCATTGCGTGCGAAGATCTGGACGGTGGAAAAAGACACCCTGTTCCTCAGGCGTCGCCTCCTCCGCGCGGGCCTTGAGGCCCTCAACGCTGCAGCTGCCGCGAAGCCCCCCACCTCGAGGAGTTCGACACAGGCGGGGCCTTCTCTTCCTCCTCCTCCCCCCCCTCCGCCATCGGTCAATGTTGTCACTGCGTTCGAGATGGACCACGCTCTGGATGAGAGCGGGAAGAGGTGCCGTCGTTGTCGGGGATCTGCCACTGACGCGGCCTTGATAAGGTGGCGTCGGTCCCCGTGCTTTCTGCTCACTCCTGGGGATGCTCATGTTTTCCACCTCCCTGTCGGTCAGCACTTGCATATAGGTGGGGGCTGGGTGCACGACACACATCACATGGCATTTCATTGCGTCCTCGGTGTATGGTTCTGCAGTAGTTGCGGTTGCTATAATAGTGAGCACACTAGTCCTGGTCTTCAGGGTCTTTGTAAGCCTCGTCAGCTCACCGGTACTCGGAGGGAATATCTTCGACGAATCAAGCGTGGCGAATGGCCGAAGGCCCTGACTCGCGCCCAGCAGGCAGCAAGGGCAGCGAGGTAGTTTCAGTTGGATCACTCCGTGATAGCGCATTCTCATTCTCATTCTCCTCCTCCGCCTCCTCCTCCTCCTCCTCCTCTTTCTCCTCCCGCCCACCTCCGCCGCCGCCGCAACCGAATCCTCCTCGGTCTCCATCGCTGCCGCCAGCAGGGCCGCGCACGCCGCCGCGCCCACGCCGCCGTTGGCGCCGCCGGGGGTGGGGCTGACGGGCGTAGCGGCGGCTGGCACGGGCGGAGGCGGCGCCGCCATGACGGCGACAGCAGCGCGCAGGAGGTCCTCGGCGGCGCGGACGAGGCGAGTCGCCTCACGACAGTCGGCGCCGCCCGACAGCCCAGCGGCCGCATGCATCGCCCGGAGGGCCCCGCCCGCGGACTCGAGCGGCGCGGCAACGCGAGCCCGCTGCGTCGGCGGCAACAGCAACGACGCGGGAATGTCGGGCGCAACCCAGCAGGATAATGCGTGAGCCAAAACCAGCTAGAGGAGCAAGGAGGAAAGGGAAGAGAAGGATGGCGTGGAGGAGGGGAGTGGGGACAGGAGGAGGGGGAGGAGGATATAGAGGAGGAGGAGGAGGAGGAGGAGGAGGAGGAGGAGGAGGAGGAGGAGGAGGAGGAGGAGGAAAAAAATAGGAAAAGGAGGAATAGGAGGCAGAGGAGGGATACGAGGGGAGAAGAAGAGAGGGGGATGAGACAAGCTAGTTGCGCTCGCGTCATATCTGACGTTATACCCCTCCCTCCCATCCCTTACCATGGCGTAGATCTGTTCTCTATTCGCACAATTGGATGTCGTAGCGTCTCATAACATTGGGAGACCATGTTTAAGATTTTTGGGCTGATTTGGAAGGACCGAAACAATGCCGTGGCATGGTACTGGAAATAATGACGCAAACGTTGCAGTTGGAGCACGATTCGGAACGAGCGGAAGCGCGGAAATGAGGCCAGCGTTGCAGCGGGAACACGATTCGGAACGAGCGGTGGCCCGAAAATGAAGCCAGCGCCTCAGCGAGAGGAGCATTTTGAAATAAAGACCCAAGCGAAAACTTGTTTCCCGGAGTTCTTGTGTGACAAAACCAGTACGCGGAGGGGGGGCGGCCATTTCCTGGACGTCACCAGGGGAAGAGAGGAAAGTAGTATTCATAGTGCGTCACTACAGAAGAGGACGAGGCGAAGGGTGAGGAGGATGCGGAAGAGAGGGAGGAGGAGGAGGAGGAGGAGGAGGAGGAGGAGGAGGAGGAGGAGGAGGAGGAGGAGAGGAGGAGGAGGAGGGAGGAGGAGGAGGAGGAGGAGGAGGAGGAGGAGGACCCCCTCTCCTCCTCCTCCTCCTCCTCCTCCTCCTCCGCCTCCTCCTCCTCCTCTCCCCTAAGCCTCGCTCCAGGCATCTTCAAGATCTGCTCTGGTCCCCACACGATACCCTGGCCCCCACACGGTGGGGGCCATCAGGCAGGCAAACCGTTCGAGGCATTCCCACAGTCTGAGCGCGAACGGCCGAGCGTCTTAATCCTTGGCGGCTCGCTTGGGGTGTTGAAGCCAGCGCCTCGTTCGAGACAGTTTCTCAATCTGCTCTGAAATCAGAGACGTCCAAGCAACCAAACAAGCAAGCAAACCTCTCGAGAGGTCCCCTCAATCTGGCCGCGAACGGTCCCGTGAACTACCCCCTGGCGGGGCCTCTTTGGGGGATTGAAGCCAGCGCCTGACTTGCGACATCGAAGACAGTTGTTCTGAAAGCAGAGGCGCCCAAGCAACCAATCATGCAAAACGCTCGAGACATCCTAACGCTGTGGTCGCGAACGGTCCCGTGCAATACCCCCTGGCGGCCCCCCCCCGTCCTCTGGCGGCCCCCTTTTGAACCAGCGTCTCGCCCGAAACATCCTCACAATTGGCTTTCAAAGCGGCGAAATCCAAGCAATCAAACAAGCAATCTGCTTGAGAAATCCCCACAATATGTGAGCGAGTCTGAGTGCGATTGAGTCTGAGTGTAGGAATATGAGTGTGATTGAGCCTGAGTGTGAGTTAGTCTGAGTGTGAATGAGTCTGTGTGTAAGTGAGTCTGAGTGTGAGAGAGTCTGAGGTTGAGTGAGCCTGAGTGTCAGTGAGTCTGAGTGTGAATGAGTCTGAGTGTGATTAAGCCTGAATGTGAGTGAGTCTGAGTATGGTTGAGTCTGAGTGAGAGTGAGTCTGAGTGTGAATGCTTCTCAGTGTGAGCGAGTCTGAGTGTGAGTGAGTCTGAATGCTGAGTCAGAGAGAGAAAGAAGCGGTGGAGGAGGAAGGACGAGGAGAGGAGTCGAAGGACGATGGGCGCCCAGGAGCGCCCAGCAATTCCGGGAATTTCGTGTACCAGGCCCGTGATAATGTTACAGAGTGTGTATCGAGTTCTCAGAATTGCATGCGTTGTGTGGCATTCCGCTACGTGCTTGAAGGCACGGTTGCGGATTCAACGTTCTTCATGGTAGCGCGATAGTAGTAGAGCAAGCGGGACACATTTGCAGCCACACCTCCCCAGGTTCTCGCCGCCTTGGAGAACCCTTCGGAGGACGCGGAGGACTTGGCGGCCCGCCTCACGAGGGAGAGGTAGCAAATCAGTTCTGGCGAACACGCCAACTGTACATCCACACCCATCCTTGCCAGGCCGATCCTGAACCCAGGCTTGTTGTGTAGGCCTCCCTGCCCAAGCCAGGAGTCCTTGCACACCGATCCTGGGCCTGGGATGAGCCTGGCCAGGATCGATGCATGTGTATAGTTGGGACAGGCAGGGAGAGCTGCCGATACATCGAGGCAGCACAAACATGGATGAAGGCGCGTGGTTTAGCGACAGGTCCCGCTCCCATATAGAATCGGCACGCTCCGTCGCCAGAACAGGCGACACTGGCTTGATGTTTCGGGGGTACTCTGCCCGATCCGTGGGTCAGGCGTCCACGCGCCAGAGCCGCAAGATTCGTAATCCACGCTAACGTGCGCCAGAGGCAAGGTCAGGAGGGGGGGCACGAAGAGGAGGGGGAGGACGAAGAGCAGGGAAGAGGAAGAGGAGGAGAAGGAGGTGCGCAGGATGAGAGAAGAAGGAAGAGAAGGAGCAGGAAAACCAGGATGAGGAGCAGGTGGATCAGGATCACCTCCATGGTATGCCGACGAAGAAGAGGTGCAGCAGGAGGGAGGACGAAAAGAGAGGAACAGCTTCTGTCGTTACGACACCACAACCCACAATCAGCACTCCCCAGAACTTCCGACGAGCGAGGAACACTGAACAGGGAGAAAGGAAACAGTCAACGTCCCAACCAACAACAGCAACAACAACAACAACACCAACAACAACACCAATAATTTGAAGACTGTTCGCTCTTATCTGCTCGAGTGTCATTCAACGTGTATTTCTCAAACCCTCGATGCCCGCCCTCTTCGTCTTCGATCGCTCCCCCTTTGGGTGGTGAAGTTTGCTTCCCAGCAGGCCAGGCCCAGCTCACGGCGCGGCGGCCGCGGACCGTCGGCCTGGCTAGCGGCAGCGCTGACCGGCGGCAACCCGATCCCAAGATGGACGGACAGGGGGCCGACCACGACGACGACGACGACGACGACGACGACGAGCGAAATCGAGAGACACAGAGAAAGAGAGAGAGCGACAGCGACAGCGAGAGCGACTGCGGGGCCACGAAGGGCAGCGATGGAGCGACAGCGGGGCCACGACGGGCATGCGTACGGGTCACGAAAGGCGCGAACGAGCGGGGGCCACGAAGGGCAGATAATGCGGGGCCACCGAGGGCGACGACGAGTCCACTGAGGGTAGCAACGGGGCCACGCAGGGCAGCGAGGGAGGCGCGAAGGGCGACGGCGGGGCCGCGAAGGTCGCGCACGTGGGGCCACGACGGGCGCGAACGAGCGGGGGCCAAGAAGGGCATGCGCATATTGGGCCGCAGAGGGCAAGGGCGGGGCCACCGAGGGCTGCAGCGGGGCCACGGAGGGCAGCGAGGGGGCCACGAATGCGACGGGGCCACGAAGGGCAGCGAGATCCCGAATCCTGAGTAAGTTGTGAGGAAGTCCGCGTGAGCGCGAGTCTTGGGTGCGTGGGTGTCGGGAGCGCGGCGTTTGAGTAGATTTCGGGGAATTCCAACGCAAGTTTTCGATTCTTGAGTAAGTTGCAAGCAAGTTTCCAGCGAGAGCGCGACTCCAGAGCGCCGAGAGAACGATTCCTGAATAAGTTAGAAGGAAATCGAAAGCGAGAGAGCGATTCCGGAGTAAAATGCGAGGAAGTCTCAGACGGGAGCGTGGGTCCAGGCTAAATTCTGAGGACGTCTCAGGCGGGAGCCGTTGTTGTTGTTGTTGTTGTTGTTGTTGTTGTTGTTGTTGTTGTTGTTGTTGTTGTTGTTGTTGTTGTTGTTGTTGTTGAACATTATTAATTCTAAAGAATAATTATTGTTGGGACCCCTGGTGCACGGCCCCCCTGCGCCGCCTAGGCCGCAGCTACATTTTCATCATTTTCGTGAGGAAGCCTCAGGTAATTCGATGTGATCAAGATCCGGTTGTTTTGTTGTAATCCGCTTTCCCTTGCAAAAAACACTATAAAATGACATTTCTTGTTCTAATATAATCAAATTTCAAGAATCCCTTGCAAAAAATAAGGTAAAGTGGACATTCGCGCGCGCAAGACGAAATCCTTCCAAAAGCTTAGTGTTCGCAGCGATTTTAACATAAAAACATCAAAAAACCAATGGTTTTTCAACAAAAAAATGTCAAAATCTCATCCCGCGCGCTCTTGCGGATTCGTAGGAAACCCAACACTTTTTAAACATTTCTGTCAAACGGGCTTTTGCGAGCAACTTTTTCGAACTTCTGCGACAACGGTTGCGCACCTGCCAGGGCCATCATCCCTGTCAAATAATACCATGCGGGACACATTCGTTTTTTCTTCGCGCGCGCACGCCGTCGTCGTCGGCCGCGGGGCCCTGAATAGTAGCCACGGTCGTCCGCATGCCACGAAGTGAAGTGTCCGAACGTCATAGGGCGGGAAGCTGGGTGTGGGTGGTGGCGAAGAGTCGTTTGGATATTTGGTAGAGCTTGAACCGGCCCCCCCACAAAGTGGGGGTATTGGCTGGCGTCGCATGAAAACCCTGGCACTGGTGAGAACACTGAGCGTTCGGGTAAAGTGATTGTTGTTGTTGTTGTTGTTGTTGTTGTTGTTGTTACCCAGGGGCCAGGGGGGCCGTTTCACCCTTATGATCACCCCTGGAAAAAGGAAAACGAAAAAGGTGCGAGCCCCAGGGAAAGTACTTCAGTTGAAAAAAACGCAATGGTCACTGGTGGGGGGACCAAAAATATGTACGTTGGTCAGTAATGGGAGTTTAACCACGTAAGCAACAACAGCAGCAATAACAGCAGCAGCTGCAGCAACAACAGCAACAAGCATGTGATGACTGGTCGCTTGTATCTGCGCGCGCGCCACCCAACACGTATATCCCAGATTCTCGATACCCGCCCTTTTCGTTTTCGATCGTACCGCATTGGGGGTATATCCTTCCTACCTGCAGCGTGTATTTCATGCAGCCCCATACTGCAGGGGACGAGAGGACGAATGGAAGAAAGGGACAAGGGGGAAGAGGAGGATGGAACACGAGAGAGAAAGTAGCAGGAGGGGGGCGAGGAACAGAAAACACGTGGCAGAACCAGACGGGCACATCGGGCGGGCAGACCCTAACAGGCGGGTCGGGAAGGCGAGCCCGGGCGGCCAGGTCGAGCAGGCGGGCAATTGAAGCGTGCGCCCCGCATGAATCCCGAGTCTCGAGTACATTGCGCGGACGTTCCACGCCAGAGCGCGATTTTTGCATAAATTGTGAGGACGTCCCGCGCGAAAGCAGGATTTGGAATAATTCGCCGTGAAATCTCAGGCGGGGGCCGTTGTTGTTGCAACTCGGGGGCCAGGGGGCAATTCTGAGATCCCAGATTTTCTCTGGTGAACAGGGTGCGAGCCCCTTGGAAGGGAACTTCGACGGGAAAATACACTGTGCCCCGGAAGGGGGATCAACTATATTGATAGTTCAGTAATGAGAGTACAACAAGATTAGTCGTTTTACTCGAATGTTTGATGGTCCTACTTGGAGCACGCGTCCATCATGATAGCTCCCCCCTCATGGAGGATATTGCCTTGCACCAGGGGGGCGATATTCCCTTACCCAGATTTCCTGCCGAGGAGGTGTTCTACACCTCTTCTGAAACATGTCAACATCTCCAGCCTAGATGGCACGTCGCCTTTGCAATCGCCCTGCCCATGCTTTGCCTCGGGGTATCACCACGCCCGAGTGGCCCAAAACGTTTTAGGAGAGGCCCCCCAATTCGAGGGAGAGCCCCCGGGCCCGTCGGACAGCCTTTGGAGACCGTTGGAGAGCCCCCCCGAGCCTCTCATAGAACCTTCGGAACCCCTGTGGGAAACATAAGGACCTTTCTGGGAGAAACTGCGCACTTTAGCTGGAGGATTTCCGGCCATGTTGGACAAGGTTTGGATCGGAAGAGCTGCTGAGCTTCGGGGAAGAAAGAGGGAGCAGGAGGAGGAGGGAAGAGAAGAGGGAGCAGGAGGGAGCAGGAGGAGGAAGAGAAGGAAAGAGAAAAGGAGGGAGCAGGAAGAGGAGGGAGCAGGAGGAGGAGGCAGAGAAGAGGAGCGGAAGAGAAGAAAAGGAGGGAGCAGGAGGAGGAGCGGAAGAGAAGAAAAGGAGGGAACAGGAGGAGGAGGAAGAAAAGAAAAGGGGGAGCAGGAGGAGGAGGAGGAGGAAAAAGAGGAGGAGGAGGAGGAGAAGGAGGAGGAGGAGGAGAAGGAGGAGGAGGAGGAGAAGGAGGAGGAGGAGGAGGAGGATCAACATGCCTCTGCGCGGGCGTTCGGCCGCGCAGGCTTCCGCGCGCGCCGACGCGCAGGCTTCGGGCCTCTTCAGAGGGCCCGCGCGAGCTCGTCGAGGCCCACCGCGAGGAATTCCCGTCACGGGGTTCTCACGGGAGAAGACCCCCGGCCACGAACGAGACGGCGACCACCGGCTCCACGAGCACAAGCAAGTTCTCCACCGTAGCCGCAGTGTACATGACGGGACGGGGAGGCGCCCCCCCCCGACCGGTCCCAAACCGCCGACCCGGCCAGGTGCCGCCAGCGAGCCAGCGTCGGCGCGGGCAACACGCGGCGCGCGTCGCAGTACGGCACCCCGCGCTGGACGAACACACCACGAGGTGCTTGACGTTGATCCGCCGCGCCATGGCCGTCCCCAAGGCCACGCGCCGCCGATGACGCCCATAGGGTGCGGGCTCACGGGACTTTGGCCGCCGTCCAGCGGCGTGCTGCGCGGGCGCCGAGCGCCGCGTTGGTGGCCAGGCGGCCACCCGGCAGGCGCTGCGAGCCGCGCAGCACGGCGTCCAGCGGCCCAGCACGACGACCATCGTGCTGAACGCGCCCAGCGGGCCCAGCACCACGAGGAGGGCGGGCGCGGGGGAGGGGAAGGGAGGCGGCGGGCGGCGGGCCCAGCAGGCGGGCCTGAGCCTGACCCGACTGGAGGAGGAGGACAAGGAGGAAAGGAGGAGGAGGAGGAGGAGGAGGAGGAGGAGGAGGAGGAGGAGGAGGAGAAGAGGAGGAGGAGGAGGAGGAGGAGGAGGAGGAGGAGAGGAGGGAGGAGGAGGAGGAGGAGGACGAGGAGGAGGAGGAGGAGGAGGAGGAGGAGGAGGAGAGGGAGGGGCGGAAGAGGAGGACAACGACGACGACGGCGACGACGACGGGGTCGCCGCCGCGGGCTTTCGGGCCGCCCCTGGCACGCGGAGCGCGCCAGGGATGCTCCGGTGCAGACCTTTGACAGTGCACGTTGCATTCTTGAGGATCGGCATTAGAAACTGGGCTTCCGGGAGTCTGGGGTAAAAACGGAGGAAGTCTCGAGCGGGAGTGTCTTTGTTTGCAAGGGCGGGGTCTGCGGTGCCGAGGCGGGGGCGCCAGCCCTGAGAAAAGAAAAAGAGTATCGAGCGGGAGAGCAAGTGTCTGGCTTCACCGATGCTTGGCTTCAGTCATGCCGACATCCACAACAATGATCGTCATTGGTTGTGAGGAAAGTCCGTGTCAGCTCTCTTTTTTTTACGCTGCCGCTTGCCAGGAGAATTCCGCCATCAAGAAAGTTGCCCGGGTCTATGTATGGATTGCCTTCTCTGGCGCCGATCCCATTGTTCAGTTGTTCGTATTGGTCGAACTGGGACGGGTGGGTGCGCTTTGAGTCTGGCCAGCTATTACGGGTATACAGCCAAGACGCTGAAATAAAGAACAGTTTTGGTTCGGAAGGGGCTCGAAATTCTTTAGGCCCTTCCATGGTTGTTCCTCAAACCCTCGTCGTGCACGAAGACGCATTTGGGGCCGGACAGGGTTTTCGTATGTATCGCTCATTATTCCAGCAGCCCGACTGTAAGGAAGATGATCCCCTTCTTGGTGGCTATCCTGGCCAGCGTTAGTGTGGGTTCCATGGTAACGCTCTGAACGTTGACGGCCTCCCGCTCCTTAACTGTGCGTGCTCTTCGGCACTGAGAATGATGATTCCACTCCCGTCGTCCGTGATGTCTGCCCACAAGTGCGCCCAGCTCGTATCTCGGATGTCCATCCCGCCGTTGAATTCGACCGTGTCCCAGTCGAGGGTGTTGGTACGATCGGCGATCCCTCCCTTCTCACTCCTTGTCCCTCACTCTATCGCCCTCCCTTCTCCCTCCTCCTCCTTCTCCTCCTCCTCCTCTTCCTCCTCCTCCTCCTCCATCCCCCTCCTCCCTCCTCCTCCTCCTCCCTCGCGCAGGACCTCCTCTCCTCCCCACCCCCCCTTCGCCCCGACGAGCTCCCCTCCTCCCGCCCCCCCTCACCTCCTCCTGCCCGCCCTCATCCCCTCTCTGGGCAGGCCAGGACCCAGAGAAATCGTTCCAGAGCGTTCAGAGCGTTCCGGAACGCTCCCAGAGCGCTCCGCAGTGCTTTGGAACAGCCATGGCGTCCCATGCCATGCATCCTTCAGAGTCACCGGATCTAAGAGAGCCCAGAGTTGCCCCGGTCCGCGTTTGTTTCGGTCCTGGCTTCGTCTGACTCGCTAACCCTTCCTTGTTGGGTCCGAATGGATGGGGTCGGTGGATCGCGCAACATCGCCGATGCATCGGGGATGCAACTCGATGTGGGCCCGACTTCCTTCACGGCGGCGTCGCCGATGTATCATCCATCGGCGATGTGGCGCAATCCACCGACATTATCTACTCGGACCCTATGTGGGAGGCCTCAACATTCTTCCATCCCCCCCGAAGAGCCGGTGACACGCAGGACCTGGACGTGCCAGAGGAAGTGCAGGACCTCCCCCCGGCGCGAGGGGGTCGGGGGGAAGGCGGCGGGACCGACGAGGCTGGCCCGCGGCCAACGGGTCGCGGGGTGGTCGCTCGGGGCGGCCATCTGCCCATACATTTTCCGCCTCCTCCTAGGGCGCCGCCGCCTTTCATGCCAGCTTGTGATTAACAAATGGCCACCTTCCCCCCCCCATCTTGGGGCTGATGAATAGACCCCGCGGGGCGCGAAACTTTTTTTAATCACGCGCGCCAGAAGGTCGCCGCTGGCGCCGCCGAGGGGATCGTGCACCCCCGTGCATGACAGCCTCAAAACGACAGCCTTTCGTACAGAAGTTTTCATCAGGGTCGTACGCATCCGATGCGAATTTCTGTTCCCCCTCTCAGGCGTCGGCGTCGTCATCGTCGTCGTCGCCGCCGCCGCCGCCGTCGTCGTCGTCGTCGTCGTCGTCGTCGTCGTCGTCGTCGTCGTCGTCGTCGTCGTCGTCGTTGTGTTTTTCTTTTTTTTTTTCTTCGTCGTCCTTGTCGTCGTCGTCATCGTCGTCGTCGACGTCGTCGTCGACTACAGCGGGCCTGGCCTGCGCAGCACCCCCCCCCGTAGGGCATCGGCTGTGCGTCGTCGCCGCCGTTTGTCGTCCTCGTCGTCGTCCCGTCGTCGTCGTCGACGAAGAGAGCGGCCGTTGGAAACAAGCGCAGGCAGACGGCGGAGACGACGGCGACAAAGGGGGGAGGAGGACTACCCGCCTTGCTCGGGTCGGACGACAGGCTGGGGAAGGAAAGGGAGGGTTGCAAAGCGTTGATGCGCGCAGCTTGTTTCGGTCGCCCCGCCGCAGGGCCAGTCCTCGACGCATGGCCGCTTTCGGCACCAGGGGGCGCTTGGAAAATCGACGACGTGAGCGGCTTGGCAAATCCCCTTTTTGCTGCGCCCCGCTTTCGTCCAGCACGCCTTGCCCGCAGGCCCGCATCGGTTCGACAGAAAGAGGGGCGCCTTGGCTCGCCCTTGCCTCCAAACACCCCCCCTTGCCCTTCGTTGGCGGCCGGGCGTCGGCGCTACTCACTGGCGCCGCCCCGTTGATTTTCAATCTGGTGGGCGCCACCCCGCGATTCGCCCGAGCAGGGAAACTATTTTTTTAAACGCGCGCCCCCCACGGATTGATTAATCACAAACTGACATCACTATCGGACCGATCGCCCCTGTCAGCAGTTAGACGGGCGCACTGGCAACTCCCGACAAGGATTGCCGCGGCGCCCCGCGTCCAAAGCGGCGCCGAGACTACAGGTATGATGGGGAGGTTCCCAATTTTTTTCCGCAGTCAGGTCGACCGCGGATTCTTCTCGGAGAATTGCCTGCCTGCTTGTCTCCTCACGCTCGTTCAGCGCCCCGCATCAACAGGAGTATTTTTGGGTTTTCAGAGGCCTTCCTGGAACCATCCTGGGCCATCTTGGACGGTTCAACGCCTCGCGAACCCCCCTTCCCCCTCAAGGTCCAGGGAAGAGGGCAGGGGAGGAATCAAGCTACCCACCCGCCCGCAAGCCGTCCAACTCACCCCCACCCGGTCGCTCTCACCCACCACCCGCCCCAGCCTCAGCATGTGCAGCGGGTGTCTTTGAACTGACAGCTACTGGTAACCAAAGCCGACCCCAAGTGCGAGACGCTTGGGCGAGGTGCGCCACGCGTGCCAGGGGCGCCATTCGCGCCAGGCACCCCTGGGGCCCGAGCGTGCCAGGCACGCCTGGTACGCCAGATGCGCCACGTGCTCCGAGTGCGCCAGGTGTGCCGCACACTCCAGCCGCGCCAGGTGCGCCGCGTTCGGGGCACGTGCAGAGTGGGCCAGGTGCGCCTGCGCACGTGACAGCACTCATCGGGAAACATGTCGGCCCCCGCCATCCTTGTCGAAAACCGATGCCCATCATTGTGTCTGGTGGGCCTGTGCACAGCAGGCCACGCGCCACCACCCGCGCCGCCCCTGTCAAAAACCACTTGGCAATGATCGCGGGATGGCCGAGCATAATCCAGATTTCGCCGCGAGGTGCATGTTGTATTGATTTTGTTTGTCAGGGATGGTAGCCCTGCGCGCAGCAGGGAATATGCTGACACCCCCGCCGTCCTTGCCAACAACAATACGAAGTGCTCGCGGGCCTCACGAGCATGACTCAAGACTTTGCCAAAGTGTATTCTGCATTGTTTTTTTGACAGGGACGGTGTGGGGGCCGCATCGGGTTAGCCGCGCATGGTCCAAAAGTGGAGGCAGAGTGCGGTTTGTTTTGTTTTTGACAGGGGTGGTGGGGGGCGGGTCGGCGTGGTGTTGGCATGGTTCCGGGTTGGACGCCGGTCGCATGGAGGAGGGGGTGTATATTAATATGGGACAGTGATATATATATATATATATATATAAACAAAAACAAAAAAAAAAAAAAAAAAACTCCCCGAAGGGGAAAAGGGAGGGGTTGGAAGAGAAACCGCTCTAGACCACCTACGCCCACAGGGCCAGTTGGATTCACACCCCGCGGCAGTTCAGCGAGTGGTCTGAACTGGGGACGGTCGTGATGCCAACATCGTCTTCGTCCGCGCGGTAGGGAGGAGAAGGACGAGGAGGGGTAGAAAATGAGGACGAGGAGGAGAGATCTTCTTGGGACCCGGGGCCTCCTGGGGGCCTGCTGGGAGCCTCCTCGGGGGGCATCTTGGAGGCCTTTCGGGGGCCGCCTGAGGCCTCCTCGGGGTCGTTTGGGGCCTCCTGGGCCGTCTTAGGGAACTCGTGGACGCCTTGGGAGGCCGTCTTGGAAGCCTCTCTGGACCATCTTGGTACCCTCTTGGAGCGGTTTGGGGCCTCTTATGAGCCTCTTGGGCGATTTGGGGGTCCTTTTGGGCCGACTCGGAGCCCTCTTGGGGCCCTCATGAGCTGTGTTAGAGTTATCTTGGAAGCCCTTTGAGCCGTCTTGGACGGTCGGAAGCCTAAATGGGCGAGAGCCTCAAAACCCGTCAAACATTGATGGGAAATCAATGGTTTTGGCATCCTCGTGCCCTTTGAGGGCCGTCTTGGGAGCCTCTAGAGCTGTCTTCAGGCCACCTTGGGAGCCTCTTGAGCCGTCCTGGGCCATCTTGGGCCGTCTTGGTATCATCTTGGCTGCCTGGGAAGCCGTCTTGGAGGACATCTTGGCCTTGTCGAGGCCGAGAAGAGCGCCAGAAAGCAATTTCACAGCAAGCGATCTGGGGGCTACGCGTGCCGAGAAGGGCACGCGGATGGAGTCCACGGAGCTGCTTGAGTCGAAGTTTGCCGACGCGCGCTTCTGTCTCCTGCGCGCAAATGCCAGCAAGCTGCGATGTGCGATCGGCAACCAAGGTGAGATCGATGATTTCCGCCTCTAAGGACCCCTTTGGGGTCCTGCGGCTCTTTTGGGCGTCTGGCCCTCCGGGCTCGTCTTGACAGCATCTTCGGCCGTCTTAGGGCCCTCGTGGGCAGACTCGGGGCCCTCTTGGCCTATCTTGGGGCCTCTTGGGGGTTTACTGGGCCGTCTTGGGGGCCTCTTGGGCCCCCCTTGGGCCCCTCCTGGGCTGTCTTGGGGCTCTCTTTGGAGCTTCTCAGGCCGTCTCTGGGCGATCCTGGAGGGCCCTTGGGCCGTTTTAGGGGTCTAAACGGTTGAGAGCGCGAGAATTTCCGAACCCGTCGGAAATACGATTGTGGCCTCTTGGGACCCTCTAGGGTGTCCCTTCGGAGCCGTCCAGGGGCGTCTTGGCGGCCTATGAGGCAGTCTTGGGAGCATCTAGGGTCGTCTGAGGGCCGTCTTGGGTCCTCTCGGGGCTGTCGTTGGTCGTTTCGGGGCCTCTTTGCTTCTGGGGAACTCTGGTGCCGTTTCGGAGCCCTCGGGGGCCCTCTGGTGCCGTTTCGAGGTTCTTTGGCGGCTCTGGGGACTTGGGACCCCCCCAGCCCGCCAGGCAGTACACTGATTTGTTTGAATGAGTCTCCCAGACAGCAGACAAGAATTCGATCACGCCCACTGCAGGCACGGTGGCGGAGATTGCACAACATAGCTTGCTAGACACGCATTGTTTATGGTCCACGCTGGCGAACATGTTTGACTTGGGTAGTCTTTTTGAACTCTCGGCCATCGAGGGCCGTTCTCGGGGTCCGAGACAACCAAAAGAAACAACCAGGGGCGGGGACAATTTGTCCTCGAAGTAAGGGCAGAGCTCTGAGAGGTTGTGTCCGTCAGCGGGGGAGGAGGGCTGCAGGGCTCCAGAAGATTCAGAGAGAATGGCGGGGATGGAAACGGGAGGGAGCAGCAGGAGGATGAAGCGAGGAGGAGGATGACAGAGGGAGGGGGAGGGGGATAAGGGGAAAAGGAGGAAAAGGGGCAGGAAGGGAGGAGGAGATGGAGGAAGGAGGAGAGGGGATGACAAGTAGCACGAGGAGTAGAAAAGGAGGAGGAGGAGGAGGAGGGAGTGGAGTGGGTGATGGACAGAGGGAGGCGACGCCACAGGAGCAGTCGCCTGCCCTCGGCCGACGGCAGGGGCGGGCTGTCACGAGGGATGTCCTTCGCTGAACCCCCCGTCGCTATGAAAGAGGGGAGGAGCTCAGTACCGCCATCACCACCATCACCAGCCTCATCATCACTGTCGTCATAATCAGCAGCAGCATCATCATCAGCATCATCATCAGCAGTGTCAGCATCATCATCATCATCATCATCATCATCATCATCAGCAGCAGCAGCATCATCATCATCACCATCAACATCACCATCTCCATCATCATCACCATAGCCATCACCATCAGCATCACCACCACCATCACCAGCATCACTTGCAGCATCATCATTACCATCATCATCATCAGCAGCAGCATCAGCATCATCATCAACATCATCAGCATCAGCATCATCATCATCACCATCACCATCACCATCACAATCATCATCTTATCATAATCATCATCACCATCATCACCACCATCATCTTCATCATCATCATCATCATCATCATCGTCATCATCATCATCATCATCACCATCATCATCATCAGAGAGCGTGATCCACCGCCGCTTTACTGTGGAAAATGTTCCCCCCCCCGTCTTCCTCCGGAACCCGGGAGTCCCCACCCCCCTTCCGAAAATTCGCCCCCTTTGCTCGAACCCCTCCCCCCCCTGGAAAACAGCGGGGGTCACTACTGGTTCGAACCCCCCCCCCCCCCCCTGGAAACCCACGGGGGGTCCTTACCAGTTCGAACCCGCCACCCCCCCTCTTTATTCGCCGGCAGTAATCGACTCCCGGGTCCCCACCACCGTCCTGACCGCCGCCCTCACCATTGTTCCCACCACCACCGTCCCCACCACTGTCCCGCTGCCCCTACTGTCCCCACCACTGTCCCCACCACTGTCTCCACCCCTGTCCCCACTGTCCCACCACGGTCCCACTCTCCCCAATGTCCCCACTATCCCCACCATTGTCCCATTGTCCCCACCACTGTCCCAGTGTCCCCAC